>JAUESF010000051.1:3040098-3062707 GCA_032274765.1 Malacoctenus tetranemus
AAAATTTCCAGACAAGTCGCTGCTTCATATCCTTTGTGTTGTGAGACTGTTAGTTGCTTTTCTTGTTCCTACACAGATGATTTCTTTATTTCCAAGTGGATCACAGGTTCTGGGTTTCCATCATCAGTTCTGCTGCAGAAACATCTAAGAAAATTAATCACCAAAAGACACAAAACAGCTGCACTGACAGGAGGAAGATCAGGAGGAAAGCGACCATGGAGGGACACCTGAGACACAAAAAGGAAAAAACAAGAAGCTCAAAGAGATGAAGATATTCTGGGATAACAAAATCACATCAGAGACACAGACAGACAGACAGACAGACAGACAGACAGACAGGCAGACAGGCAGACAGACAGACACACACACACACACACACACACACCCCAACAAATTTTTTAAAAAATAATGAAGGGTCATTTTAGGTCTCCTAAAGGTATCATTTGGGTTGGGGGTGAAGTGAGAGGACGACATGTCACTTGCTGAAGGTATTCCACTCATGGATGTCTTTTTTCCTGCCATGAAGAACAACTGGTGTGATCTGAGAAGGTGAAACAGGGAGGAAACACTCAACAGAGTCCATGAAACTCAAAGCAGACCAAGCAAAGGCCTCAGATCAGGTTATCATCACACCCAACAGGTCAGACTAGCCATAATCAGCGACCTGCCGTGAAATTAGGAACTCACACCCACTACCAGAGAAAACTGGACACAATACAATGTTACCACCACCACCAACCCTCTCCGTGGGCCCCCTTTATGGTCGGCCTTATGTCCCTTTAATCAGCAACATTACCTCTGCCACCCCTCCCCTCCCCCACCTCTCTTTTCCACACCTATGGCGCTCCTTCCACGTGAGTGCCAGCAGCCTCCTGAACATGGCGGCGCAGCAGCATCAGCTGCCCTGACCTAGTTCACATGGTGATATGATGAGTTGAGACCTGAGCTACATTTGGATACAGGCTTTAAACAATGATGAATTATTGAAACAAAGATGCTGGAGGAGCTCATGCACCCCAACCCCCTCCTGCTGAGGCAACATGAGCAAGTCTTTCGATCCAATCCGAATCGAGTCCAAACGTGTCTGAAGCGTCGACAGAGCGGCGACTCTGTGAAGCTCAGCCTCACTGAACCAGAGACGTGGTGAATGGATGCACCTCTGTATGTGTGCGTGTGTTTGCATCTTGTGACTGATCCCCTCAGACGTGCAGCATTTTCTCATTCAGCGCCGACAGCTTCTGCAGAGATTTAGAAAAGCAGGGATCAATCACAAAAGGGACTACAATGCCACCTGGCGGTCACTTAAAGCAACAGCAACGAGATGCAGTTCAATTGATTCCTTGTGTAAAGTAATTCAAAAATAAAAGAACTAAGCAAAAACAACTCTGTAACCCAACAGAGCAGACAGTCATCTCAGCAATGAACTTCTAATGACCGAACACACAATCTGACGCTAAACGCATCTTCAAAGCGAACACGTGCTTAACCCGTGAGTTTTAAAGTCACAGTTTGTTTCATGTTGATCCTCCTGTTCATGCTGCCTTCTTCCTTTAGCCGCACTGTTTTCTCCACCTGAGGGTTGCGCCATTGCTCTGACCAATCCCAGCTGGCGTCCAGTGGAGACCCTGGATGGTTCTTCGGTATGTCACAGGGCAAACATAAAAACAAACACACACATTCATTCTGGACACGTTCGAGTCACTGTCTTATTTGCTTGTTTTTTGGATTGTGACAGGAAACTGGGAAAAAGCCACACTCCTGGAGAACATGCAAACTCTGCACACAAAGACAGTACCTAGGCTTGAATCCAATACTGACCAGTGTAGTGGTTTGAGTGATATCTGCTGCTGATGTGCCCTCATGATGCCTTTCATGTTCTGTGTTCTCAGCTCACCATTACCTTGCAATGTAAAGCAGATGTGACGCAGACTGAATTTGCCACTTATAAAATCCAAGCCGAGAACGCGAAGTCTTGAATAAAACACTAAATGAAGCAATAAAGCCCATATAGAGACACAGTAGTCACCTGTGTTGCATGGCTGCCCTTTGACTGATTTTCAAACCCAGGCCATGTGTGAGTGTCTGCAGTCTAGACACGGTCCTCTGTCTGGTTTGGAGCTGAAGCCTTCGGCGCTCCTCGGTTTGTAAAACCGGCGCCTCCCTGGCGGGCGGTTCCACCGCTGTGATTGGCCGACGGACTACCCGGTGCAGGAGAAAAGCCGGCGAGCACGGAACAGAGCGGAGGGCTAACCGGTGTAAAATGGCGCTGTCTCAAGGAACAAAGAAAAAAGTTTGCTATTACTATGACGGTAAATGCTGCAGTCACGTATCCCATTTATCTGTTTAGTGAAGGGACTTCATGGAGGCGCGGACGTTTGGGGAATTTGGCTCATTTTAAGTCGATTGTTTCATGTGCTGCACATGAGCCAGCCTGCTAGCTAACCGGCGTAGCGCGCTAACGTTAGCCCGCTCAGGCTAACTAGCCTGTTCTAGCTTCATCCCACCCTGTCCTTTCGGGGTTTAGCCTTGGGTTTCAGCTTTGGAGTTTCGAGCATTATCACTGTTATGTGCACCGGACGTCGTGCGGGCCGGTGTGGTCGTGCAAGGACACTCGCAGGCGCCTGTTCTCGGCTAATCACATCCGTTCTCCTCCAACTCGCTAACAACTTCCGAGAAGTATGGACAGCTGCAGCGCCTTACAGCCAGATGATGGTTGCACGTAGAGATCTGTGTTCGTGTTGTTAATATCTTGATATAAACCCAGTTGGCATGTTATCGTGTTAAGCGTGAGAGCTGTAAGTTTAACGCCGGATACCACACCGATGAGTGTGGAAAAGGGAACATTGATTGAATGGAGAATCGCTCGAATTGAATGGTCATTTTTTGACAATCTCGTCTACAGTCGTACCTTCTTGTACGCGAGTAAGATTATGAACAGAACTGATCCCGTAAAGGTCTTTATGTGATTACAAGATTTATAGTGTGTGCCATCATATACACACGTCGATCTCCAGGAGCAAGTAATGATGGGCCACACACTCCTACGCCATTGCGTGGAATTGGTTTTTGTGCGCTCTGGTGTGCTAAAGATTAATTAACATATCGTTATCTTTGATTGTTTTGTGTTTTGGTGTTTTTTTGTTTGTTTGTTTTTTTGCTTTTAAGGATAGTTTAGTTAAGTTTCGATGGACACTCAGGCAATTGCATCTACCTTTTACTCTGTGATTTCTAAATCAGTTGTGCTACTGCTATGTTTTGGCGGCATTCCATTATTTTTACAATCTCATTTTCACACATCCTTATGGTTTTTGGGTTTTTTGTTTTTGTTTTTTTGTATAGGTGATGTGGGAAACTACTACTATGGGCAGGGTCACCCCATGAAGCCGCACAGGATCCGCATGACGCACAACCTCCTCCTCAACTACGGATTGTACCGGAAAATGGAGATCTATGTGAGCTGCTGCTGTTTTTAGCTTTGGAATAAGTGTTCTTTGTAGATGAAAGCCACTAAATGGTAACTGGAATCATTCTGGTTGGTGGTTGTTTGGTTGTCATTTTCAGAGGCTCGAGTTGCCAAGTGATAATAAACAATAGTTTTAATAGTTTAACCCGATAGCGCCTCACGAGAGGCTGCGCTGCTGCTAACCTTTTCCTTCTCCACTCCTTCATCTCAGAGACCACACAAAGCCAGCGGCGAGGAGATGACAAAGTACCACAGTGATGACTACATCAAGTTCCTGAGGTCCATCCGACCGGACAACATGTCGGAGTACAGCAAGCAGATGCAGAGATGTGAGTGTCCTGGGCTGCCAAACAGTACGGCGAGGCACTTGCACGCGCTCAATTGTGCTGACGGTTGGCCGGATCTCTTTCAGTCAATGTCGGGGAGGACTGTCCTGTGTTTGACGGCCTGTTCGAGTTCTGCCAGCTGTCCACTGGAGGCTCTGTGGGTACGTTGGACCAAACTCATCCTCTGCGCACTGTGATCGTGTAGACAGTTTTGGAGCTCAGCTGTTTTTTGGGCAAGCCGTGACTTGTGGAACGAGACTGTGCAAGACGGGACGTTCCCACATGAAAATATTGTCACGAACCCAAGCATCACATGCCGACAGTAGATCACATCAGCAATCCAGGAAATTCGAGCACAGAAGATCAGGAAATAAAGCTGCAGAAAGGCAAAGATGATTTGAATACAATGGTCGGGAGCAGGTATCTTCTTTTCAAAAGCCCACAGCTGATGGCCTGCAACTTTATGATGGGGTTGAAAGTGTCGCGGGCGTCAGCTTATTGTGGTAGAAGACTGTGACAATACTTTAGTTGCTTGCATGATTACAAAGTATTGTGCAACCTCAATGTGTCTCCACACTTTTTTCCCCTTCGTGTCTGCAGCCGGAGCGGTGAAGCTGAACAAGCAGCAGACGGACATCGCCATCAACTGGGCCGGCGGGCTGCATCACGCCAAGAAGTCCGAGGCCTCTGGATTCTGTTACGTCAACGACATCGTTTTAGCCATCCTGGAGCTGCTCAAGTAAGCCCGGCACATCTACTTCTGTCGCCAACCTGTGTCCACACACACTTTTTTTTTTCTCAAATGGTTCTGTCTGTTCAGCACCACTTTGAAAAGGACAGCGTTTCCTTCCTGCCATCACAAGATATTTCTCTTGTGTAAGACCCTTTTCCATGTGCTAGCTTCTGAAAACCTTGTAACTCCAGAGCAACTTCAAGATGCTGATGATTCAATTGATAAGTCTCTGTGAGCTCCTGTTGCGCACAGTTTTGATGTTTTCCCAGCAAGATGTAAAATCTATCAAAATAAGTGAACTTCTGTGAGCCTTATGAATGCCTTGGACTTAGTTTGTATTTTTATGAATTGAGTGACAATTCATCAACTGAAATCCTGTGTAGGTACCACCAGAGGGTGCTTTACATCGACATCGACATCCACCATGGTGACGGTGTGGAAGAGGCCTTCTACACCACAGACCGGGTCATGACTGTGTCCTTCCACAAGTATGGAGAGTACTTCCCTGGCACTGGAGACCTGAGGGTGGGTTTGTCTGTCTTTTGTGCCTCCTGCGGGGGGGGGTCCTTTGTCAGTACAAGAGCTTTAATTCCTTGATATTTGTGTGCAGGACATTGGAGCAGGAAAGGGAAAGTACTATGCAGTGAACTATCCTCTGCGTGATGGCATTGATGACGAGTCCTATGAAGCCATCTTTAAACCTGTAAGTGCTTCCTCATGAGAACACATGTTTGCTCTCGGTAAGGCCACCTCACCATTGTGTGTGTGTGTGTGTGTGTGTGTGTGTGTGTGTGTGTGTGTGTGTGTTTGTGTGTTTAGATCATGGCTAAAGTGATGGAGATGTATCAGCCCAGCGCCGTTGTCCTTCAGTGTGGAGCCGACTCTCTTTCTGGAGACAGACTGGGCTGCTTCAACCTCACCATCAAAGGTCTGAAAACCACTTTGACTCATTTTTCCCACCATGATAAATGCAGCATAATAAACATCCTTCATCCAAGAATGAGGTCACAAAGAAAGGAAATTGTTTTAGTTTTTTTGGATATCAAACTTTTAATTGTTTCCAAGAAAGAGCTGTTTTTGTCAGGGCTGTTGACGTTTCTCTCTGACCAATCAGTAGACGGCAGTCTGTCATTCAGTTTCACATGACTGTCAACAAGCCAGTTGATTTTTATATCACGATTTGACTTTTAAGGTCACGCCAAGTGCGTCGAATACATCAAGAGCTTCAACCTACCTCTGCTGATGCTGGGCGGAGGAGGCTACACCATCCGCAACGTCGCCCGCTGCTGGACCTACGAGACGGCCGTGGCCCTGGACTGCTCCATCCCCAACGAGCTGCCCTACAACGACTACTTTGAGTACTTTGGGCCGGACTTCAAGCTGCACATCAGCCCCTCCAACATGACCAACCAGAACACCAACGAGTACCTGGAGAAGATCAAGCAGCGGCTGTTTGAGAACCTGCGAATGCTGCCTCACGCCCCCGGGGTCCAGATGCAGGCCATCCCCGAGGACGCCCCTCACCCCGACAGTGGCGACGAAGATGAGGAGGACCCTGACAAACGTGTCTCCAGTAAGACACAAATTGTCCTTCCTCCAGCACCACAGCTTTTGAGACGAACTCTGTTTCAGGGTTGGGATAATATTTGCCCATTTTGTCTTTCAGTCCGTGCTCACGACAAAAGGATAGCCTGCGAGGAGGAGTTCTCCGACTCTGAGGACGAAGCAGAAGGACAAGGAGGAGGCCGCAGGAACGCAGCCAATCACAAGAAGGTGAAGCGGGTGAAGAAGGAAGAAGAGAAGGAGGGAGAGGAGAAGAAAGGTAAGCGCTCAACTCAAGTGCACAGTCACTGTGCTGAAACTCAAACGGTGGGCGAGTGAGTTTATTTGATCTCTTCCTGCTTGTATTGTAGAAGTAAAAGAGGAGGAGAAGGAGGATGAGAAGATGGACACGTCAGGGTAAGACACTGATTTAATGTCAAGGCAGCCCTCTGACTGAGCTGTAAGTGAACCGACTCCTTGGAAAACGTGGCTCAATCACATGCTGTTTGCCGTCTTTTTCAGACCAAAGGAGGAAGTAAAGACGACTTGAAGCTTCTGTGGATTCTAATGGATGGTTTTACTGTTGTTGCCCTGCTCCCTGTACTCTCCCACTCCAAAGGCAGGCTCTTCCTCTGACGCTCTGTCACTGCATTCCTGTAAGCAGACCTGCTTCACACTGATATTATTTCTTTGTATCTGAGCTCAGTGGACTGAAATGGGTGTCATGCAGCTAAATATCAGGCTTCTCTCCACCATGATCCCCTCACTGTAACATTTGCCCACCGTAGCTTCAAACAAAGGTTGCAGCTGTGATGTGAAGCAGGTCTGCTTTCTGTGAACAAATCCTCCCACAATGTTCTTTCACACTGAAGCCCGTTTGTGGGGCAGCAAGTCACTTGCAACAAGGCTGCCTATTGTTTTTAAACGCATATTTATGAAGCAGAGCTGGTTCATCAGTGAATGCATGTTCAGCACCTATGTTACTTTGCCCCCCAGGGTCTCTGCCCAGTAAGTTATTTGAAATCACGACCAGTCAGAGCCTCTGATCCGTCTTCCCCAACCTTGGTGTCCCCCCCCCCTTGTGTTTTATGTCCATGTATGAGTGTGAACCTCTTCTGATGGAGTGAATGATTTGGATATTTTATACCATTATAGATGAAGGTAGAGTGAGCCAATGTGACTCTCTACATGTGGTTGTCAGGAATTCTACCCTTGTGAAATGTGTTACCATAACTTTGTAATAAAACATTAAAAATTGGAGTGTTTGTAGAATGATTGGAGACCACACAAATACACGGTGAAAGAAATTACTTTATGGGACTTTGAGATGGAATGACTTCAGAGTTTGAAAACTTAAATACAAGCTGAGATTCAGGGCTGAAGTCCAGTTGGGGTTAGAAAATTGACTGTAAACCACCGGCTGTCCTCTTTGTTCTGTGAGGAGGTGTGAAGGCTGTGGTCGTCTGTTAATTCACTCTGTCCGAAAGTGCTTCTCGGGTGGAGGAGGCTGATGGTTTACGCCTCCAGCTCAAAGTCAAAGTACTGTGGGTCAAAGTAGTGAATCCTCACGTATCCGTCCTCTCCTCCGCTGCTGTAACTGTAGAGGAAGAAGCAGATCATTGAGAACAGGAAGCGCTGCACTGTCCATCACTGGTGCACAACTGGCCCAGCGGTTTACCTCTTGCCGTCAGGGTGGAATGCCACACAGTTGATGGGGCCGAAATGCCCTTTGACCCTTCCAAACTCCTCTTCATAAGCAGCGTGGAAGAACCTGAGGTCAACAGGGAGGACCGATTACTGCCAGGAAACTTGCCTGATCTCACAATGGAGCTTGGAGACAAACCAGACGCACTAACTCCTGTTTAATTGAAGCCTTCAGCCTGTTTTCTCTCACCTGGCCTCAAACTTGCCAATCCTGGTGGATGTTGTGGTGACCTCCATGGCTTCCTGTCCTCCACCCATCACCACCTGAAGTACAGGGAACAAAGAGCTCAAGATGTTGGAATGAACAGCAGCACTTCTGTGCTGTAGTGAAATGAGCATGATAAATATGTTCACTAAACGCTACCACCACCTACAAGTAGGACTTTGTCATTCTTCTGAAAAGAAAATGTGTGATTCTGTCAGAGATTTAGAGACAAATCAGTTCAATACATAAAAACATCAGAACAAACAAGAAAAGGCGTTCTTCTGACCTTTAATTACTGAAATGGGATTGAAACTATTGCTGTTGCTTTGATTGGCCACAAGGGGTCACTGTTAGTTTTGAACCTCAATTTTTTTGTGTAAAAACGTTTTGCTTGCAAGTCATTGGGATCTCTTATTTACAGTCCATCAATGTCTTCCTTTAGTCTTTTTGAAATGAAGATACAGTTACAAGACTCTCTCTCTCTAATCATAGTGAGAAAAAAATAATTGGAATAGTTAAAGTTTGTGAATGTGGAGGAACTGGCACCTAATTATCAGTTCATGTACTTCTGTGTACTCACATGCTTTCATTTAACACCTGAGTGCGATTCCCCTCCATCAATGTGTGTGTGTGTGTGTTTGGCGGTGGTCTGGCTTGTGCCTTACATGATCCATAATAGGGGAGATGGCGGCAGAGTTGACCGGCCGCTCTGTCTTGAAGGTCTTGATGTGATCCAAAGACGAGGAGTCGAAGAGCTGTGGGGGGGGGGAATAACACTGTCTGACATGGTTCCATGTCAAGCCTACTGAGGCTGTTTCCCACTCACTGAGTGGGAACTCCTGTCATCAGAGGTCTGGTAACAACATGAACATGCTGGAGGTAATTGAACCGAACAGAAACAGTGCATGGCAGTCAACGGTGTAGGGGGGGGGTGGCCAGTGGTACCTTGGCTGTGTTGTCTTTGGATGCGGTGATGAACATGGTGAGATCCACGGACGTCTGGATGTCGTTGATCTGCTTGGTGTGCTCCTTGGCCTTCTTCACGATCTCCCCAGTCTGTCCACACGCCATGAAAGCACTCAGTGTTCAGTCCACTAACACCTAATCATCTCCCCATTTTATGTTTGCTGATGTTGACATTGGTATTGCGCCAAGGCGGGACACACATGTGACAAACGATGTGAATGGTGTAGAGTGGGCGTTGTTGGAAAAGTGGCACAAATGTACAACGTGGGGAGAAGTCAAACCTTTGCGCTGAACTGGTTGATCTCTCCGTTCTCATGGCCAGCATTGACAAACTCTCCCAGAGGGCCCCACACAGCGCTGGTGATCTTGTGGTCGCTGCAGGGGATGGACAGGTAGGGCTGGTTGTCCTCTGCAAACACACACACAGACAATCCTTCTGTAAGTACATTTATGTCCCTCAGCTTTGACAAATAAAAAAAGGCACAAACATGTGGGTGAAGAAAGGACTCAAACATGGAGAGGAAACATGACATTTGGAACCGGTCGGATCACTGCAGTGACCTGCAGAGTGAGGCGAGTACCTATCTGCTGTGGGTCCCGCAGGTCAAAGAAGTTCAGGTAGCACTGGTAGCCCATCTGTTTGTCTGTGGAGAACATGATGATGTTGCCGCTGAAGTCGAAGCCGCACGTCCTGACGGCCGAGTTGGTGTTGAGGAGAGCGAGCTGTTTGCCTGCAGGGAGGACGGAGTGAGAACACACACATACACACACGCTGCATTAACAGGAAGTTGCTGCATGGAAGGAAGGGTAACATCATGCACACCCCACAAGCTTTCCATAACAGATGTAGGAGGGAGCTTGACCAATCATCTCTCTAAACTTTAGCAGCTCATGACTCATAATCACAATCACCTTTTGACAACAAAACTGAATAAACCAGTAATTAAATACATTGACAATGTAAATATTTGGGTGTGACAGGAACTGTTTCTCTGGCATTCAGCCAAAGGTTTTGTTGTTCACATATATTTACCCACTGACAAAAAGAACAACTGATTTCTGAGGCTCTTATTTTGTACCCACCGGTTTCACAGTCCCACAGTCGACAGCTGTTGTCTGCTGAGCCTGTTAACACATTTTTGGTGTCCCCTGAAGAAGCGGGAGTTAAGGACACACACTAGGCAATCGGCAGTAAACACAAGTCTCACACACACACATCACGTCTGCGTGAGAAAGGATACAGTCGCAGTCGACACACCACACGGCCCCCGTGTGTCCGTTGTAGGTGCCCAGCCTCTCCCCGTTCACAGAGTACCAAGCGTTGGCTACCTGCAGGCAGAGAGAGGGAGCTGGGTGAGCGCCAAACACTGGAGAAAGTCGAAGAGACGGGGCAGCGTGAGCGCGGACTGACCGTGTCTTTGGCCACGGAGAAGAGCAGGTCTCCCTCTCTGTTGTACTTGATCTGGGTGATGGACCTCTCATGGCCCTGGAGCAGGATGGGTTTCTGTGGACGACAGCAGCAGTGACCACCAGACACCCACAGGCCGCTGTCTGAGTCTCCCGTCACCTACATTTACCAAAACTAATACAACGGCACAGCTGTGCCCCGGCGATAGCTCTCTGCAGCCACAATAGCCGTTAGCACCGGCTACTGCGAGGGCTAAGCTAATGTTAGCCGAGTCACAACGACTCACCAACGAGGGGCCAAATCGCCACCAACACGAAACAAACAGCAACATAAATACAAACAACTGATGCTTTACTACGAATGTACGAACCATCTTGTTCCGTCTTGAGCTTTCAGTCGCTCCGATGGAGAAAAGACACCCGCGGTTTGCGGAAAATCTCGCTGGAACTCGTGTTAGGGGCGCTGCAACCGGAGGAAGAGGGTGATTGCGTCACTTCCGTGTAGGGGAAAACGGGAAGCGAGTAGTGCGCCCCTACCGGTAAAGATGGTTATTGATTTGATTGATTTGTTATTGACAGGAGTTGCAAAGTGCCTTTCAACCCCTATAGTCACTTTCTTTGACAATTTAAGTGTAATTTAACCATTTTGCCCCAAGGAGAGTTACATTCTGAGCATTTAGACGGTTCAATATGAATGAAAAACTAATTTTTTTTGGCTCATAAATGTAGTGTAATTCCAGACATGCATAGAAGAAACCTAATGAGCCCCTGACACATCAATAAGTAAATACATAATTCTCATTCTCAGGAGTCTTCACAATAATTCAGGCAACAAATCCCAGTCACACTGATACATCTTTTATTTTCCCCAGAAAGTAACTATACATGGCCAGAAAACAGTACTGCAAAAGACAAAAGAAAGGAAACATCTTTGGTTCCTTGTCATGGTGGGTGAACCCCCCCCTCCCCCAAACTCCAGGACTCTGGGAGGGTTTCAATCAATCTGCTCTGTGAGAAGATGCAAGAAAAATAAAACATCTGAAGCTGCAAATGATTCTGTCGACTCACACTGCATCAGCAGAGCTACATGTGAAGGACAGAGGAACGTTTGCGGAGAAAAAAACAAAACAAAAATAAAAAAAACTTTGAGGGTCCAGTTGCACATTTGTGGAATTGGTGTTTCCAGTCGCACGTTTGAAAAAGCACCAGAGAGAAAAAAAACAACAGGCAAACGAATGTGAGTCCTGTGGTGAGTGATGTGATTTCTGCAGTACGTTCACACAGGACGATGGTTATCATGAGCATACATTCTCCAAGTGCTCGTCAGGTCACACTGTCGCAGAACCCAACCCAGCTGCAGGCGTTGTTGCATAGAGGCCCCTGGATCATTCTGCTCACAAACAAGGAAACCAGTGACCGTCAATTCCAGGACAGAGAAGAGCCAATCACACGAGTTCGGAATGACACACATCCAACGCACACAAGCATGAATTTAAAATGGCCCATTTTCAAGGTTAACAGACTGGAAATTTGCACTTGAATCCAAAAAAAAATTAGGAATGCCGACTTGGTCACAAAACCTTCAAAAAGTTTATCAAATGAACAAAAACTCACTCGTATTTTGAACAAAGAAAAAGATGTCAGGTAAGATGTTCAAAGAGTGGAAGAAAATAACATTCAACACTGAATCTGCGCTGGGATTCAAACTATAAAGAACTTCCTTCAGTTATGACTAATGTTGGTAAGAATGAGACTGGCTGGAGAAATAGTGGGACATGTGTTAAGACTTTGTGTGGAAGAGAAAAGAATCAAGTAACTACGAGTGGCTCCACCCCCCACCCCCACCCCCCCACTGCCACCGAAAGGTGGACCCTCTTCCAACTCGCTCCTTGTGCAAAAGAAAAAAAAAACACACACAACACACTCATTCAACTCAAAAACTCCTCTTGGAGACCGGCTTGCCTTGTGTCGTCCCGAGCAGCACTAATCGCTGTTTTTTTATATTTTTGTGTCGCTAGGCAGATCTGTGCTCAGTGCACATGAGGGGAAACTGGACTGTGAGTGTGAGTACACACACACATTGAGAAGCAAACAAAATCGTTTTGAGCTCCTGTTAAATATGGCTAAAATACGGTCAAATGGCTGACACCAGGAACATGCTGGGAATTCACTATAAGCTGCTATTATTTCACATTTTATTAATAATATTGACATAAATAAGATCAAAGTTGGGACCAAACGAATAACCCACTGTTTCCTGATTGGTGTGGCCCTACTTGTCCTCTGGTTTTGTGCATGTATACACACTGACAGTCAGGTCGTCCCTTTTTATCTAAGGCCTGCAAAGGATTGTGGGAGGACACAAGTTCACCTTCTTTGACATGCGGACCCGATTTTGGGCAGAAAATACATTCAGGTGTGATCATCCGATGTGCTACTACACCAGTGTTTTCATGAGCTTCATTCAGTGGAGGAGGAGTGACTTGCAGGCGGCTGGCTGGCTTCGTGTTCGGTGGGCTGACGCTGGAGGAGGCGGGGCTCACTCCTGCGCGGTGATAGGCTGGGCGCCCGCGTCGTCTAGTAGGGTGTCAGTTTCCAGTTCTGGGCCGCAGTGGCAGGAGTGGGGACAGGAGGAGGAGGAGGAGGAGGTGTCTGGGACAGAGCAGGTGCTGGGCTCGGGCAGAGAGTCTGTGGGTGGTGGGGAGGGGGAGTCGGTCCCTGGGTCAGAGCCGGGGGCCCCTGCGCTGCCGCCCTGCTGACCGCTCAGGTTTTGGACCTTCTTGTTCAGCTCGTTCCGCTCCACTTTGAGGGCCCGCCGCAGTTTCTCCAGCCGCTGGACTTTCCCCTGAAGGGCCTCGAAGTCCCGATCCCGCACGGCTTTCTGCAGAGGAAAGAAGAAAGAAAGAATCAAGACAGGACCTAACAGATTTAGCATCAGACTTGACCAAATAAAACCTAAAGAAGCGGCTTCACCTCCTCGGCCATCTCCAGCAGCGCTTTGTTGCTGCTCTCCCACCGGGACCGGTACATGGCCGTCTCTTTCTCCAGCTTCTTGATCTTTTTGGTCATCTGAAAGCACAAAAGAAACAAGACTGATGTATTAGTTCAGACATTTTTTTAAAAACCAGATGTACTCATTTCTCTGCGCTCCTATTCGCTGCCTCACCTTCTCCATCTCCTGCTTGAACGTGGTGAAGACTTCGTTGCTTTTGGACAAAGTGGTCTGAAACTCCTCAAACTTCTCTGTGTACAGCGACAGCTAACAAAGCAAAAGAGTTGAATATGTCAGCCGTGACTTTGCTCATACAAACACTTGGTGCAGAGAAACATGCAACATGAAGTCTTGCTGTTTACCTGCTGTTTGAGGTGAACTTCCTGCTGCTTCATTAGCTCGCACATCCTCTGAGACTCCACTGCTTCTTTTAGCAGCTGTGGACAGGACAGAGAACGGTGTGAAGTGCAGCTGTGTATCAGAACAGATCCTGTTTCACCAGCTTTGTGTGCGAGGATGACGGATATTTACAAAGTCTTTCTCCCTGTCGTGGCGTTCCTCCGACTCCTTCAGCAGCTCTTGTGCCTGGTGCAACTTGGCGTCCACCAGCTGCTGCTGCAGGTCTTTGTGCTTCACCACTTTGTCGATGTGCTGGTGAGGTCACGCAAGGTCAAAACCGGGCAACGACACAGCACGAGTCGAAAGGTGCTTGGAACCGGCCCGCGGCGCTCACCTCCTCCCTCAGTTTGTACTGCTCGTACAGCTTCTTGAGCTTCTCGGCCAGCTCGGTGTTCTCCTGTCGCAGGCTGGCGTTTCTCTCGTTGTGCTGCTCCATCTGAGACTGGATGTCGTACAGGGTCGCCTGGAAGTGGGACGTCACCTCTTTCCTCTTCTCCTCCTCCAGCCGGGTCCTCTGCATCCCTTCTTCCTGTGGAGACAGGGAGACAAATTGAACACCCTCAAGGAACGTGTGTTTTGGTTCAGCTCAGATCATGTGAGCTGCATTTCCCTCTTCATCCTGCTGTAGCATTCGACTGTGTATGAAGTTCATAACTAATGAAAAATGATCCGAACTTGGACCTTTACTGACAAGTTGTGGTAAACAGTGGGGTGTCTCTACACATGCTCAGATGCCTCGCGGTCACCGTGTGTTACCTTGAGTGTGCGGTTGTGTCTCTGCAGCTCCCTGCACAGGCTCTCCAGCTTGCTGCGGGCCAGGATGGCCTTGCTGTGCTCATTCCTCAGGTTGTCCTTCTCCTGCACCAGCTGGCTCTGCTTCTTCTGCAGCACCCTCATCTGCTTCTGGGTGTTACGGTGCTCCTCCAACTGGACAAGCAACCAGTCAATCAGGCCTTTTGAAACCTTGGTATGGGCACCTTGTGAGCAGGTTAATGCTGCACAATGCTTATCTTAGAAAGTTTAAGAGAAGATGTGGCCAAAGAGAGAAGAGCGCTTACCAGTTCCGCATACTTCTTGCAGAGGCCGGCCAGCTTTTCCTCTGGAGTGCTGAGAGTGTTCAGAGTCTGCATGAGGAGGGTGATCTCTTTGCCTTCACACAAGAAGGAAAAAGCTCTTAGAATGAGTTCAACGTTTAGCCTCCAATCAGAACAGGACGCGTCCAACACCAAAGAAAACATATGCACAAGTGCTACAATAAAAGAGTCCTCACCAAGACCCTTCACTTTCTTCTTCTCCTGCGTCTTCTTCGGTTCCTTCTCCGTCCTGTTGTCCCCCCCGTTCACTTTGCCCTCCCCTTGCTTGTCGTCCCCGTTGAGCTCCGCGATGTGGGACTGGCCGTTGGGCAAGGCGCCGGCGTCGTCCGAGAGGCTCTCGCGACAGTAGGTGCTGAGGATGTCCTCCAGCTGCCGGCTCAGCTCCTCCGCCATGTCGCACTGGGAGCGCGCAGCCTCCGCGACTGCAGGTTGGAGCAACAGTTTGATGAGTGAACACCGGGTGTTTCTTTTGAGATCGGTTTGAATAAAAAAAAAACTCAAGAGGCACTCCAACTTTTCTCTGGTGTAATATGTTAAAAAAAAGACGATGAGACTGTAAAGGTAGCGCAGCATTTTTCTCAGACATAAATAAAAAAATATACAGGGACGCCAGCTGAAGCACAGTCATCATGTCAGCAACATGAACATAAAGCTGGAGTACCGTCGCTCCCTCCGTCTTGGTCCTGCGACGGCGAGTCCGTCTGCGGCGTCTGTGGCTCGGACTCTTTGGGGCTGCTGCTGTCCACGCTGTCTTTGGCAGCTGCGGGTGACTCCGCCTCCTCGGCTGCAGGAGCCGCATCCTCGCCGGCCTGGGCGGCAGCCTCATCGGTGTCTTGCTTTTTCATCTCTGCTCTCTGTCACCAGCAGCAATCTGAAGGAACACATGCGTAAAGAAACACTTTCAACCTGCCGTGCGGAACGCCATCATTACCTGGTGAAATGTGACATAAACGTAACATCGCATGTTTGTCATTTTCAAGGCCCACAAAGGGTTCAGGTTAGTGGCACAAGATCCATGTAAACCAGCAAGCTAACCACTAAATGAGGCATGACAGCCCTCTATTCACTGAACATGATCAACTATGTACTTGTGTCATCCTGTTAGTTTCACTTTGAGGTAGGAGAGACAAGACATGCCACAGTGTCACATATCAAATCAAGAGCAACTGTTGTTCACCCATGACACTCGTCGCTATTGCTTCGCTATCAATGCAATCCAAAAACTACCTCATACCAGCACCTTCAACAAAGAGGGTTAAGCAATTTAAAAAGCCTCAGGCAACAGAATAAATAAAAGCATTTTACACACAGCTAAGATATTACAGCCCGTTGCATCTGATGACATGAAATCTTCCATGTGTAGATATAATTGCCTGTGAGTGGCAGGTGAACAAAACAGAAAGTTCAGGTGACTCTCCCAGCAAAGACGTGTCTATGATCAAACTCACAGCATCGTTGAATTACGTAGTTTGTTGAAATGGCAAAGAAACGCAGCTGTGTAGAGGGCTGGAGTCACGTATTTAGAGTGAAAAATATGATACAAATATGCAATATTAAGTCAAATATTCACTTGTTCACGAACATCCTCCACTGTTTCTATAGCAACCACAGTAAGACAGTTGGGTCGGGACGTTTCTTTTTTTACCCCAGAAGCAGGTCTGAATGCTACCAGCTGTTCTTTAGGCTTACAGCATGTTTCTCCCTGATTCCAGGGTTGTTTTGTTATCCTGTCCTGTCCACCGAGCCCTCCTATTGCGTTAGCTAGCTAAAGCTAACTGCTGTTAGCCGCTGATTTAGCCTTCACGACTGTCATTTAACCGGACGTTAGCTCGTGTGCAGCGAGCAGAAACCAACAAGAACAACGGCGGACTACATACGTGCCCGTTGACTATTTATTTCCCACCTTTCCCAGAATTCGGGGAGTTGTTTACCTTCAGGGCGAAGGAGGAAACAGCTAATGTGCGTCTGTGTACTGCAGGTTACCTCAACGGCGTGAGGAGGCAGAAAAAACGGGCTTCCGGTCCAACTTTGGATTTTTCTTCTTCGTTGTAGATTTTTGAGACGATCTCAAACAGGCCTTTATAATACTTACGCCATCTACAGGATGCATCAATGGCTACACCTGTTTATGTTGAAGGTTATGTGGGGTGTTTTTTGTCACGCAAAGCATAGAACCACTTTTTAATTTATACAGCATTTTTGGTCGGATTTCACAGTTTTCTAGAGAAATTAAATGAAACATGAAGAAAATAGCTGAAAGATGTGTTTCTTGTTTTACTTGGGAAAATGCCTGGTATCCAATTACCATCTGCGTGTCGAAAAGACGAATGTTTCAAAACAGGTTTTTTTTAAGATTGGGAGGTAAAATGGCTGAATGATGAATGTAAGATTTTAAATCTGAGCTCCTTCAACTTGCTTCAAACTTCTAGTTATTTGGTACACTCGGGCACATGCAGACAGAGCCAAGTCGCCACTAAATGCAACTCTGAAAGAAAACAAAATTCCAAAGAGCAACAAAACCAAAAAAAGTTGGACAAAAGTTTAAGGTACATCATCGTCCAGCAGAAACATCTGTTGGACACTGAAAGTAGACCCAGGAGTACTTTACATGAGAAAGGGGGGGAAAAAAACCATAAAATCTCATTCAGGAATTTGCGGCGCTATTGATGAGTCAAACTGCTTCTGTCTGGATGCTGTTTGGACAGCTGCGACTAAACTGCAGCTTGTTGGCAAAGTGACATCAGCTCAGTGTTCAGATCAAGCTGTCAGAGAGAGAGAAAAAAAACAGCAAATCTACTGTGAGACTGAGAGCCAGATTGCCTACATATGTTGCAGGCTTGCTGGAGAGATGTCAGCACTGCTGCTACTGTCATTACCTACAAACCTTCGAGGGTGCCAGGTAATCCCAAGGGCTACTTGTAACTAGAATCCACAGCATGCAGAACGTATCCTGCAGGCTCCCAACACAGGTGGTGTGTGCATCCACTGCCTGAGGGACATCATGCTCACTCCTCCTGCTGTGGGAGGATGCTTTGAAATGTGGGGCAGGAAATAGAAATCCTACCAGCAGGAGGAGACAAACACTCGAGTGCAGATGCTAAAAAACCCAGAATTAAGTAATGAGAAAAGGACAGTGTTGAGAAATCTGCATAACAATGAGCGAGCAGGCGTGGCCCAGCTGAAAAAGGCTGCGAGTGTCGTCTTGAAATGGTTTCCTTTTATGTCATTTCAATGGCAGGTTGCGTCCACTTCCTGGAAAAGCTTAGCGTGCTCCTGCAGTGGTTAGCACGGCCACGCGCAACTTGAAGGTCCACGGTTCAATTCTGGGCGCGGTCACCTCTCCTGTTCTGCGTCTCCATGGGTCCTTACCCGTAAATCCCCAGGTTCTCTCTGTCCAAACACTCATTTGAACCCAACTGGGCGTGGATACGACCGCATGCCCACACTTGCACCCCGCTCTCCTGACCCCGCCCTCGCAACAACAGCACACTGCAGAACAACGTTTGAGTGTCGACATTTTATTCGAGTTTAGTACAA
This sequence comes from Malacoctenus tetranemus, assembly GCA_032274765.1. Classification (NCBI taxonomy): domain Eukaryota; kingdom Metazoa; phylum Chordata; class Actinopteri; order Blenniiformes; family Labrisomidae; genus Malacoctenus; species Malacoctenus tetranemus. Next base: position 3,058,467 of record JAUESF010000051.1, read on the forward strand.
CAGTTCAAGTCAACTAGCCACTGTGTCCATCGAGATGCCCAGGTGTATTGCTCGTTCGCATTCCGCGTGTAGACCCCCTCCTTTTGTTCGGCGACGTTCCCGGTGGTGTCCCTCTCCTCGTATCTGGCATGTTAAGTTCACAGCTATACAGCGAGAAGTCATGTGCTTTGAAGACAACCCCCTATATTTTTACAAAAGCGAAAGAATCAGCAGCGGCACAAACAAAAAAACAAACAAAGACCTTGCGGGAGCTAAAACTAGCTAGAGTCTGGGTAGCAAAGCTGCACTAAACACCTGCATGTATACAACAGCCGACGCCTTGATCGAACCTTGTGCTACTTTATTTGTTCCGTTTTTTTTTCTTCTTCTCTTGAATATACAGTAAGTGCCGAGAACAGGGCGTGATTCACAGGGACATTTTCAAAACGCACTATGAAATAGGAGTAAAAGACCTATGCATAGAAACATGCTTCATCAAAAGAGAAGTACACACTGCCAATTGTTCCCAAAAAGAAAGAAAGGGGGGGGCAAAAAAGCTGCACAAGCTACATATCAGATGGGTTAGACTCAACAAGGGGCGGGGCAGCGGCGGCGGGGGGCAGAGGAGGGGGGGGAAGGCATGAGCCACATGTAAAACCAGCGCAAGTACACTTATAGCAGGAGAATTGAAAAAATTCACAAAGTGGAACTCGTATTTCAAAAAGGTGGGTAGTGAACACAACAAAAATACTGGCCGAACAAAAAATAAATCAATCTTTGGATACGTAAAAAACCCTATACAATCCCCCGCGCCGAGGCTTCAGTCTTCCGAAGGGTCCTCTGAGTTGGGCTCTTTGGTCTCCTTGTTCTTCCGCACTTCTTCCAACTTCTTGTCCTGAAGGGAAAGGCAGAAAAAAAAAAATCAAGTCAGGCTCGACGAAGCAGCGTGGCGCGGCCACCCCGCGTGCCGAACGGCAGGGGAGTCGCCCACCTTCTCCTTGAACTTCTCGTTCATGGCCGCCATGATCGCCGTGCGGTTCTCTTTGTTGGCCTCCATCTTCTGGTTGAGCTTCTCCTCGGCCATCTTGCTGAAGTTGTTGTTCTCCTCCATGGCCTTCTGCTGCACCTCCTTCTCGTGCTCGCGCTTCTCGGCTAGGTGCTTCAGGACCTCGGCCTCGTGGGTCTGGAAAAGGACAGGTCGGGAGTTGTCGGTTCAGCTATCGAGAGACTGGAGGGTTCAAAGGTTCAACGACTTGCACTGAAAATCCAAATAGAGGCATCAATGTTGTGGGGGGGGGGCACTACATGAAAGAATCTCTCAACCTTGCGTCTCTCCTCTGCAGCGTCCAGCTTCCTCTGAATCTCCTCCAGGGAGACGTCCTTCTTCTTGGGTGGGGACAGGGGGAAGTCGCTCTTGTCTGGGGCGGGAGCGCCCAGGATCACCTCGAAAGCCTGGCCAGAGGCCCGCTTGTCAAGCTCCTTGACCTGGATGTCTGGACCCATAGAAAAGCAAGAGAATGTCACCAGAAGGCCTTTTAATTCAGATACGGCATCACGACCTCTGATTGGATGGCAGAACTAACCTTCAGAGGCTGCCATCTTGAAGGTGTTCTGCAGGTTATGGGACCTAAAGAGGGGAAAGATGTGAATATGGTTATTTGGAGTCAGTTGGACACATTTAAAGCAGACTTAGTGCCCTCTAGTGGAATCGCCACGTCACTTCAAAAGAAAAAAAACACATGGAAAACAGGTTTAAGCCACCCTCAACGGCGACACACCGTGGCCACCCAGAGTACTGCGAGCAACCACCGCCCATCAATCCACACAAAAACGACGACTGGCTTCATGCTGCACACGCACACTATTGTTTATCCTCAAAACTCGTGGCAGCAGTGGCACCCAGATCAATCCGCGAGCGATCAATGGGAGGGGCAGGGTGATCGAGGAGGAGGAGGGGGCTCAACAGCCGACCCCCCCCCACCCACCCGTTAATTGTTAATGAACGACACCAGGCACATTTAGCTGAAACAAAAGGCTGTGATCAGGGTGGGAACATGCGGCTCGGTGCAGACAGGGCTGTGGGCTCGGCCCTGCTCGACGGACACACACACACAAAAAATGTAGCATGTGAAATCAAATTAGTGAGCAATTGGCATATCCGGAAGGAGGGGGGGGAGATCATCGGGGAGCACCTGTTCCTTGCACCATGTGTTCAAGCCGCAGGAGGGTTGAGGAGGACGGCCAACTAAACATGCAAACCCACGGAGCCTGTGCACGCTCATCCCAGCGTCTGAGGACTCCAGATCTACCTACAATGGAGGGGGGGGGGGTCCACCCAGTCAGCCAGCCAGAGACGACGACAGCTGTCGAGATTTCAGCCCCCCCCCCTTTCAAAAAAAAAAAAAAAAATCATAAAGGCGACCCCTCCCCTGAACATCCTCACAGCCTCCTCCTTGGCTCGATTGTGGCTTTGTGTCCTGGTTAATTCACATAAACGCCCCCCCCCCTAAAAAAAAAAAAACTAAACTCTGAATCCAAACTCCTTTGCGTCGCCTCGCACCGGCTCTGATGAGGAGCCCACACCTCAGCACACCACACTCAGACCCGCGAACGGCGGCTTGGTGTTCAACAGAACTAATTTCCCTCGATTGAGAGTCTCCGATCGGATTTGGGCTTTTTAGTGAGGGAGGGGGGGGGGCTGCTGGTGTCACCCTCCTCAAGCAGCAGCGGCAGACAAAGGGGCTTTTGACACCACCGAGCCGAGCCGCTGCAAACAAAGAGCGAGCTGGTGGCAGGTTGTTTTCTCCCCCTCCAATAAAAATGTCAAACATTTTTCTGACTCCCTCCTGGCGTTTGGATGAGAGGGGAGAGGAGGAGGAGAAAGATGGGAGGGGGGGGGTCGACAGACCGGGTGAGGAATATGTCGCGCTTCGACAGCGCGTCTGCGAACCCCGCCGTCCGCGCGTCCGTCCGTGCCAACTGTGCCAGCGTCTCCCCTCGCCACACAATAGGGGAAGCGCCCGCGAAGCCGTGGACTCGCGCGCGCACGTGTGCGCGCATGCACGGCTGAGACAGGCGCCGCTTCTGTCTGCGCCTCATGCCGAAACGAGGCTCAGACGCGGCACGGAGACAACAAGTATCCAATCAAAGGAGGGGTTCGATCCGCCACACGCGCTGCCTCCGACCACCGAACAAAAAGACGGTGCAACAAATTCTAACGATCCTTTAAAAAAATAAAGAAAGCGCGTCTCCGGTCACAGGTCCGAACATTACCGTCTGAGCCTCCTCACAACTTCCAGGAAGCAGGCTCGTAACCGACTACACGGGGGCCGGAGTACCGCGCCGGGCAGAGATGCTGTCAGTCACACCCACCTCCAACAAGCTGTGATGCTCTGCTCTTCTCCCGGAGTCTGCTGCCGCCGCCAGCCCTGTGCGCGGCTCCGCGAGGCGCGCACACTAAAGAAGGACCAGGGCGCGTGTCGTCACGCGCTCTGCCGCCTCCCCATTGGCTGGCTGCTGCACCCCTCGTAGGTTTCTTTCTTTTTTTTTTTTACGACTTCATCTGCAGAAGACGATACGCTGGAAAAGATGTCACCAATCAATAACGGGTCCGCTCCTTCATTCTGGTGTTTACGATACAAAGTAACTCAATGTCTTTTACTTGTACCAATAAAGACTAGTTTCCTCTTGCAGATTTTTTGGTATCATTGGCAGCCCCCATTTACTTTTAGTGTCTTTAGCATTTAACTATCAGTTGTTCAAGAGATTTTCCATCTTTCATTTCAACCAGTGTTCATTTGAATCTAGCTCACTCACTCTCCTAATCCTCACTAAGTGATGTTATTGACTAAAACCCTCCACAATACATTCAAACTCAGCTGATGGAACATAAAACATGTTGGCAAAACTCAACTGGGAGTTCATGTGATTAGCCACTGTTGTTTACTGTTATTGTGATGACTTGTGAGACATTTGATCCTTTGTTTTAGAACTATTTAAAGATACTTTTAAGAACCAGGATCAGAGGAAGGATGGATAGATGCTGGCAGGATGGATGGATGCTGGCTGGATGGATGGATGCTGGCTGGATGGATGCATTGCAGTGGGACCGAGGAACATGGCAGCGCTGGTGTCCTGCCAAGTGTGAGCGGAGGAATCCAGTGGGAGTGGTCGGTGCTTTCGCTGAGACACACACACACACACGCACGCACACACACACACACACACACACACACACACACACACACACACACACACACACA
>JAUESF010000051.1:3062807-3075056 GCA_032274765.1 Malacoctenus tetranemus
CCTGCCGCCACAGTGGTTCTCCATTCACTTAGCTTCGATTGATAACGCACCGCTCGTCTGTAATCTGTCTGCCGGAGGAGCCGCGGCGCGTCTCTCCGCGCGGCAATTACGCGACAATTTCCTCGTTGAGAGCCAATAGCTGACCGCTCAGACCTTTCTTTTCAATTATGTAAGAAGACAGAGAGCTTTCCTGCTCCGCTGCCCCTTTTTTTCGTCGGCTGTCGAGTTATTTTGGATGAGTAAACGTGATTTCCTGCCCGCGTTTCGGGGCGCTCGGCTGATGGGCCGAAACCCTCCGCCGGTGCCCAAACGCTCCCTTCGGACTCGGTCCCCTTCGCCGCCCCCCCCCCTTCGCTTGCATGCAGCACATGTGGTCTGAGCTCCTCTCAAGGCTTGGTTTCCCCTAGCAACTAGTTACGTAGCAGCCGTCTGGGCGCGGGAGGCTCTTCAGAGGAGGGTGCCTGAGAAAACAGAGGTGGAAAGTGACAGAGATGTTTGGCAGCAGCAACGCGCCGCCGACGGATTAGGCAGTCGTGCTGCGATCGATTAAAAATGTCTCGAGATTAGCATTTGAATGCTGCCAGACGTTCCCGCTGAGCGCCAATAAAGACGGGCGTGATTACACGGGCGCACCGCGGGAAAAAAAAGAAAAGCAGACGACACACAAGTTGGTTTCCGTGCGTTTGGTCTGCAGGGAGACAAAGAGCCCTTGGGTGCTCGCTCGACGGGCCCCGCCGCCTGTCTGCAGGAACGCCCGGGAGGCGAGCCGGGTTGGGCCGGGCCGCGCTCCGGCCTCGCAGCCTCCACAGGTCAGCGGGCAGCTGCTCGTGCACGGTTCACCTCAAAGACCGACCTGAAAGGCGTCGGCTGGCTCTTTAGGTTTGCTGTCGCCGGGGCGACGCTGGGTGTGTCCGCTCACGTTCCTTGCCAAAAAACTTCAAGATACACTTAAAGGAGGGTCGATGAAAAGCTCTCACATTGTGTTTTTTTCACCTTTTCCTTTGATTTAACTTTGCTCCAACGTGATAAACATGGTCCCAACGTTGCATTTCAGCCATTTTCTTTGGAGCAGACATAACAAAGAAAAACCTCCCATCTGACTGGGAGCGAAGATGTGGGTTAAACGATTTTTGAGCTGATGTCTCCCTCTGCTGCTCGCTTGGAGGAACTGCCGCGTTATGTAACAGGAGGGAGCCAAACGGGGCCAGGCTGGACGGACGGACGGAGGGACGGACGGAGACATGTGGACTCTTTTATTTATTTAATTATTTTCTCGCCGTTGCGCTGATTTCTCAGGAGCCTCTCTGGTGGCTCACGTGGACTCGAGGAGCGAGCGCATCGATATTTAATGTGCTGAGAGCTCAAACACATGCGGGCAGCAGCCAGCCTGATTACAGCTTCATGTTTAATCACGCTCTTAGTCGCTCTCGCTGGGTTGTGTTGGACTTTGTTGTGCAGCCGGTGAATATTTGAAGCAGCAGCAGCAGCAGGGTTGTGCAGCATGCTGCTGTATGACACATAAAACATGAGATCCCCGGAATAGAAAGAAGCTTTGTTAAAGTGACTGAGTTCATCCATAAATATGTGAGACTCACGGCCGCTAGGGGCGCTCTCCACATGCATAATGATTGTTGTTTTTGCTTGAAGGGGACGTCCTGTGGTTTAATGAGTCTGCTGCCACTGCAAGTTCACAGACTAACGTTTTGTCTTTGTTTCTGTCGCACTCAATTATCTACAAATGTGCAACCCTGCATTATTCATTGAAGTCGGTCACTTTTTGGCCACGTCACATATCTCAGGTTGTTTCTTTCACAGAGGAAGTCAGGCAGGAAGTTAAGTCAAGCCTTCCTCAGTACAGCGAGAGAGTCTTCGCTGTTCTCGGAGGAGTTTGAGACTTTCCTTCGTGAGCCGTCTCCTCCAGGTTCCTCCCACAGACGCGCATATCGAAGTACTCTACAGATAAACATCCTCCTCTACATTGACCTTTGTGTGATTACTCGTGACCCCAACGGTGTCAACGCTCCTGAGCCTCACTGAGCTAAACACACTGGATTGCGTCTGAAGGTATCACTGTCAGGCCGGCGCGGGCGCTGCGTGGGTGAAATAGTGACTTTTCTTTCGATACAGATAAAAGAGTCAAACTCCAGGTCAAGCTGGTTTAAGCTCCTCCTGATCGTGGCCACGTGCACTCTGACAGCAACAGCCGCACGATGTCCCTTGCGGGGTCTTCTCCCTTTCTGCAGCCGTGAGTTCAGGTCATTCAAAAACGTGCGTTCGAGGACGATCGGTGACTCTTGTTTCAGATGAAGGTGATTATCCACCTCCATGATGGACTTGTGATCCCTCCCAGGTGCGCCTACACGGCCTGTTAATCAGGAAAAGCAGTCGAAAAGATGATTGAATGAAAGACCCCCCCCCCCACCCTGCTATAGAGTTTAAATGAAAGCTTCCAGCTGTTATTGTAATGTCGGCCTGGCATTAGATTACCGTGGCCCCGCTGCTGCTGCTGCTGCTGCTGCTGCTGCTGCTGCTGATGTGACGTCGTTGGCTTCGCAGCCGAAACTATAAAGGTCGAGTCGCGGCGCTGGCAAAGCATGCATACAAATGAGACCACTCGACAAAGTGTAATGTATGTAAAGCTCGTGGGTTTAATATGGCAATTTCCACCACTGGATGGAATCGACACCAAGGATTCGATCCAGCTAAGTAAAATATACGCACCACTCAAGAGATCAGGACACTACAAAATACATCTGGGACTCATCGTCCACCCCCCCCTCCCTCCCTCCCTCCCCTCCCCTCCCCTGCTAGAAAAATTGTCCATCGGATAGCTGCAGTTCAGAGTCGGTACCAGAGACCGGGGCGGCACGCCGGGCCTCCCTCGTTGCGTGACGTGAAGATACATCCACACGGAGACACGGCCACACACCTTCAAATAGAGACGGCTACGAGAAAACACCACGTCCGGGTGGGCACAGTATGCAAACACACGGTCTAGGCTGAACGCGTGACACACACACACACACACACACGGAGTCTACTACAACAACAGTTTCAGATATGTACAGGAGCAGTGAGTGGCTGGGCTTGGCTGACGGAGCGCCGTCGCTTCCTCGCTTCCTCGCCCCCCCTGCCCCCTCCCCCCCGCGGCCCGTTCGCAGCTCCGCGTATGTGCGGATGAGTGCGAACAGACTCCTTCCCCCCCTCCACCGCCCCCACCCACCCACCCCCTGCCTCGCGGGGAGGCAGAAGGCCATCGCGCCGCTATTCTCGGCACCTCGAAACACGTCGCGGCGCCGTCACTTGCTGCTCGTTTCCCCCTGTAAAAAGTGGACATACGCTGCAAAAATGAACGACGCTGTGGGTGGATCGTTAAACAAGCCTCTTATTATTATTATTATTGTTATGTTTGATTTTTTTCCCACGTACAGTTCAAGCAAGTTCAACCTCCTCCTGAAATGAGGCGACGTCAAGTCGCTCGAAGGGAGGTGGGTATTAACAGTACTTCACGGAGAAAGAACACAACACACGTTTTTTGGGTTGTAAACTGCCACTAGGCACATTTTCAGAGGTGTAAAAGCAGCCCTAAGGGGGGTGGGGGGGGATCTTTTCTCAGTGTTCTAATGAAGCAGTGTGTGTATTGTTGGCAGTGTGACACTATTCTCTGAAGGAATGTATCAAGATGTCCACTTTGGATGGTGTCGATGGTGGTGGACGGATTCCCTGCTTGGTTGCTGTTGTTGGGATTCGGAACAGTCTGGCATTTAAGGGGTTAAAAACTGTACATTTTGTCGATCCGGGTTTTGAAAGCGGATCAGACGCGCGCAGTGTAAAAGCACAAGTGAGCCCGACAGCACAGAGAGTTCCAGTGTGTTTTCTTGAGTCGCGCCGAAACCCCGACAACACTAAAAAAAGAAAGGGACACACGCCACAAGGAGAACAGGAGGGAAACATCCGATTAAAGCGTCCCTGTTTGTCGTCAGCTTCCAGTAAATCATAGAAAAATAGTAGTGTACAGTACACGATCTCTCAGGGTCCTTCAGCTCGGTAGGTGAGCGGTCCAAAAGTCACACGTGCGCTCGCTGCGGAGGCTTCTTAGCGCAGAGTGGCCGAGCTGCCCTGAGCTCCCGGCCGCAGTCCTCCTAAAGGGGGGTGGGGGTGGGAGTCGGTCCGGTCCTCCCGTGCTATCCCTCCATCCATCCCTCCCTCCCTCCGTGGCTCCTCCGCTGTTTCACAAAACAGACCGACCCTCCGCAGACCGTCCCTCGTCCTTCCAGCAGGGTCGCCCCCCTTTCCACCTCACTTCCACCTCTCAGGTTACCGCTGCAGGCTCTCCGGGGAGGCAAACCACCGAGCCCCTACGATCCCTCGCTGCCCCCCGCACCCTCGGGCGGCGCCGGGGGGTCCTCCGCCGTGGGCGACTGCGCCCCTCCCGGACCATCTGCGCACACAGACCCAGATATGAGTCAGAGGGGCAACGTGACAGATGAAGACTTTAGAAAACACTGCAGACCAGACTAGGGAAGACAAGGACAGACTCAAACAAACAAGATGAAAGGAGACAAGAACGAGCAGGACAGGATGAGACAAGAGAAGAAGAAACAGGAGTATTTCAGTATACTTTGAGTATGAGGAGATATTCTTCCTGGAAGTGGGTCCAATCAGAGAAGCTTGTGCTTTCACAGAGATGCTAAAACATTGCAGTCAAACTGAGGAGCTGCGTCCAACCAACCGAATGAGATCAGTGCGATCTTTTGTGATTTTAATCATGGGAATAAAAAGGTTTCTCTTGAGAAACCCCAGAGTACCACGATGTCAGGAAACTAACTCATAATTGGCCAAAACAGGCTCTCTTTAATTGGTCGAAACCACTGAGCAGTCAGTCAGGAGATGTGCCTCGACAGGGAGCAGCCTGCAGAACCAGCACCAGAGCGGATCATGAGCCAAGGCAGAACCGCAGGCTGTCAGATGAGTCGCGCCACCATGTTTAATTTAGCCGCGCGATCACTTGTTCCCTACCGACGCAGCCAGAAAACGCTGGGCGGCCTAAATTTAGGCGTGGCTGGTGGCCACTCTCCGTCATGACGGGGTTCGAGATTGTCAGACCTCAAACAACCTTCCCCGAGTCTTTGTCTTCACAGTCTTTGCCATATACGGACTCGAACCGGGCCCCAGGGGGGCAGAGCGCCGTCACCAAGATCATAAAACACCCTCCGAGCTAGCAGCATGATGTTGGATTCACATTGGGAGTGAAGCTCTGTGGAGCAGGAAGTGCCGCAGATAGTAGCAAGACCGCAATCTGAGCTTAACATCAGCATCTCCCCTTGTGCCGATGCCCCCCCCCATTGTTTCACCTTTGAGGGACAGCTCGGCCAGCTTCAGGGGCAGGTCGCCCGGGTTCACGCCTGCCGGAGAGCCCAAGATGTCGGGGAGGGCATTTCTCCTCCCTGAGCGCCCCGAGGAGGCGAAGTCCAACACTGGCTCCACCTCTGTCATCTCAGGAACTCTGCAGAGCGAGAGAGACACCAGGGACAGAGAGAAGAGCTTCAGTCGCTTCTGTGGGAGCAATAAAATCTGCTCGATGATGATGAATAACTAGACACATGATCACAATGAATGATCAGGAATGACGGTCTATGATAAACCACACATTTTGTCAGATTTTATGAAGAGTTTAGTTACATATACACTGCACAGCGCTGCGTCTCTGGAAAGCTCCAAAGTAAGCTGAGGGGACATTTTTCACAGCTTGTTCTTAAAGTTCCCATAAAACTGATGTCATAGCTTGACTTGCCTAACTCTTTCTGTCCAGTAGATGGCTGAGTCGAGCACAAGGAGCCTTAAAAACACTGGTGTCTGTGAGGAACAACATGAGGGGAAAGCTTCAGTGTTTTTAAACAAGCTTCATCCTAAAGTGTTCTCTGCGTGGGCTAGCCTGGGCTAGCCAGAGTTAGCCGGGGTTAGCGTGGGTTAGCCGGGGTTAGCCTGGGTCTCAGGAAGGTCTTGTACACGATCTAAACTCCGACTCTTGCTGAATTAAACCTGCTGCAGTCGGATAGCGACACTCCTGATGTTATTGACGTTCAGACACACTCAGCGTGCGCCGTGATGTTCGTCAAAACAAACCACAGGCACCTGCTTTGCTCAGCCATCGGAGCGCCGAGGAAGAAGAGGTATCGCCAAGGCAGAGGATGTGTCTGTCTGGTCTCATGGCAACCAGCAGCTGGGGAGTCAGCTCCAGGCTGCGCTGGTGACAGGCAGAATTACATCCCTTGTCTCTCTCTCTCTTTCTCGCTCTCTCTCTCTCTCTTTCTCGCTCTCTCTCTCTCACACACACAAATACAGGGAGCTGCTGTTGCTATGGCAACAACACAGAAAAAGCAGCACCACCACTGGCAGGTAAACATATACGACTTGAATCCATCCTCTCACTATCTGTCCACCCCCCCCCCTCTCTCTCTCTCTCTCGGAGGCAGTCGTCCTCCTTTGTTGTGGTGCCGTGCTTTAAATAACCATACCATTCTGTGAAGCCATGGCCAGCATCCCACCCCACCCCATCCCACCCCATCGCTCCCTCTCCTTCCACAAAGCCTTGACATGCGTCTTAATGCACAACTTGCAGATATACACACACACACACACACACACACACACACACACACACACACACACACACACACACACAAACACACAAATGCAACCTAGATCTCTTAGAAGAAAAAACAAGGGGCCACAGGTTGACCATCTGTTAGCCTCCAGTGCTGCCGTAGCCCCGCCACAATAAGAGCTCTGAGTGGTTCCTTCGGCGGCAGAGCCGAAAAAATAAACCCTTCAGCGCTTTGCACTCGATTTGGGAGCAGAAGCACTCTGCACATGTACTGGTGTGCGAGCAGGAGACCGTTCAGTTGAAGGTGACATACATGACGGAGGGGACTCGCGTTGGTACGTAGCCCCCCACCCCCACCCCCTCCGTGCTCTCCTTGCCCCTACAGCATCCCTGGCTTCACTGAGCGAAGCCAACATGCAGTAAGACACGAATAATTGATGCAGCGCTGATTTATTCATACCCAAATGCTGTCGCTCGGTTATCATGACAATAGTTGGCGAAGGAATGATGTAAGCCTGTTAGAAAGGACATGGAAATAGTCGTGCTTTGTTTTCACAGGTTTAGTTCCAACTATTTAACTGTGCTTCATCCATTTTTCACCTCTTCTACGTTCATTTTTTGAGCTTCCATGTTCCAACATGTGGTTTTAAGCTGTGTATGAGGTCAAAATTAGCACTGGAGCTGTCAGATTAGATGAAGGGTCTCTCGTTTGCAGGGGGGGGGGTTAAGATTCCCTCTAAGCTGCCTCGTCAGTGAAGCTGCAGTGAGACGACACTCAGCCGGCTCTGAGGGAACTGATCTGGGGCCTGCTCGAGGGAGTCGAGGAGCCGAAAGGCGTGACGAGCGCAGCGTGAGGTCGAAGTGAAAGTGAGTTATTCACGAGGTTCGAGTCAACTAAAGACGTGGTTCCAAATTGAAGGGGGGGGGGACTGGAGACGGGGGGGGCAGTGCGTTGCCTGATGTGAGGCTGACCAGAGAATTTGTCTTGCGTTGTTATTTTCCAAAGCTGAGGCTTTCGTATTGCGAGTGGGTGATGTTTTGATGACTCAGGGTTCAGAGGGGGGGCACAGCTTTTCCTAAGACTCAATCTGAGGGACTCCAAGAGGAGGAGGCGGGGGGAGAGCTGAGGTAGCAGAACGCTGCAGAAGGCGGAGCCTGGAGGCACTGAACCCGGTGTGTAAAACCAGGGCAGGGTCAGGCAGAACAAAGGTTCGCCATCACGGGGTCAACACATTAAGCTTTGGAAGAGATAAGCAGCTTTATGACAAACAAAGAGGCCGCTTGGTAACCGGCACGAGTCAGCAAACTGTGAGCGCGCAAAGATGGCCGCCTCTTCAACGGCTCGCTGAAAATAAACAACTGGCAGGTTCTTCAGGGTTGCACAAGACCAAGTTCTTCTGTTTCTATATCACAACCCCTTCGACTTTCCATAAAAAAACGTGTTTCCACTCTACACACTGAAGTTCTCTCTCACATTGTTCCTGGAGATCTACACTGGTCCTGCCAGTGAAGCCGAGCTGGAGGCGTCCAGGGAATCCAGAATAATGCTCTAAATTTCCCCCCCGCAGGCCGTCAAAGGAGCTCTTTGTCCGGGGATCGCACGCAACGGCGCGACCAAACCTCCGACAATATGGAGGAGCGGAGGTCGCTGCTGACCGGCTTCTTCTCAGAGCGGACGGTCATCGACAAAAGCCTTCGCTGGCTGTCGGATAAACTTCACATTGAGGTCTGGATGGAACACCAGGCGTCGAAGATTCACATCGAAGTGGAATCTGACAGGTTTACCCCCCCCCGTCCGAACGAGGACTTAAGCCCATCGCCGCCGCCTCGGTCCTGAAGCATCAGCGTCAACAACGGCCTCGGTAACCAACCGCTGCTAATTAGAACATCTGGTGACGCTCATTAAGCTGCCGGATTAAGCGGTGGACGGACGGGGGAGGGGGGGGGAGCGACCTGATGCGTGCGCGCCGGGTTTATTTTAGCTGATAAGCCAACAACAGTTTAGATGAGATTATCCCGTCAAGAAAGTTGGCCTGGATCCTCGCGTGACAGCGCCGGCCTGGGCGAGCTGCAGGTGTGTTACGTAACCGGGAAAGGACTCCCGACGGAGGAACCCGGAGAACGTCCAAAAATACAGAGTAAGAGGCGCCAGGATGGGGGGAGGGAAGGGGGGGGGCAAAACAAAAAGAAAAACCAACCCATCTTATAAAAGTCAACACGCTGCAATTAAACCGGCGCTCCGGCGACGCTGCAAATTGCTACCTGGGCGCCTCCTGACGCAGTAACGTCTGTAATTTTGCGACAAATTACACGACGCGTCCTCGCAGCATCCCCCCCTGTCTTGTAAATAATCAGGCAGCGTGAAAATTACCCTCTCGCCTCCCCCCTTCAGCTGGATGTGCACAGATGATACAGAGCGGCCCACTTCGCCCATGTGTTCCCGTTCAAACGGCACAGATGCGGCGCGATGTCTGAACTTTGAACGCCGGGGAAACGGGCGCTTTGACGTTAATTCGGTCCGCAGATGCGCAAGGGGGCCTCGTCTCCCGTCAACTGCTTCATGCTGGCATGAGGGGGGCGTGTGTGTGTGTGGGGGGCTCTCAGTGGAGGGACTGGCTGTCTTCTTTTTTTTTCCCCAAGGAAGGAGGGGGGTTCGAAAGGACCCCGGCAGCCCGACATCCTTCGCCGAACGGAGGCTTTTCATGCAGCGGAGCGCAAGAAAGAAGAAAAAAAACACAAGCGCTTGCGAAGAGATGCTGAGAGCATAACATCATCGGACTCCGTGCAGCCAGGCAACGGAGCTCCCCGACGCGCGGAGAGAAAGTAACTAAAGCAACGTGTATTGAAAAAGCCCCGGCGCTCCCCTCGACACACAGGAGCGCTGTGCACAAACGGCCTTTCAGGACCGAGTCTTTGACTCGGTGTGTTTGGCGAGAAGTTTTCTCACCCAGCCAAACGTCTTCAAGCGCCAACTGTATTTTTTGAGTTTTTTTTTTTAAAAAAAAGGCAAAAATTGAAAGTTCGGCCACTTTTGGGAACTCTGGAGATGTGAGGGATTGAGAATAACGCAGGATTTTAGAACACGTCTTGATCTCTTTTTATTCAGTTTAGATTTGCTGTTTTTTTTTTCTTTCGCAGGGTAAACAGAGCAAACAGAGAGTCTCGCTGTTCCAAACCAGCTTCAAGACGCGTTATCTAATCAAATTCCCGGTGGACCCCGGCCGTTTTTCAAGGCCACCGCTACAATTAAGGCTGAAGTGTCTGGATTTATCTGAGACGTCATAAAAACGACCTTTATGAGCTCGCGCTGAGCTTGAACTTTAACTGCTGCAACTTGCGTGGATCGTCCAAACAAAAGCCACATCTTACAATGGATTTTATTCTTTTTTAATAAAGAATTAGATCAAGAACTGCCTGCATCCTGTACGCCAGACGCAGACTGCAGGAACTTTCACCTTTAGCTGTCGCATCTCGAACTCAAAGTGACGGTTCAGAAATGATGCCGAGGAGAATAACAACCAAACAAGTGACCAGACGTCAACACGAAACCTCCCAGGGGGAGGGGGGGGGTCGTTGGCTGTGGTCGGGGTGGAGGCATAATGAGACCCTCGGGGGGGGGGGGGAGGCAACGAGACGCTGCCGCGCTCCTCAGGCCTTCGCCGGAGACGAGCATAAAAGCAGTGAGTCAGTGTAAAGAAAGGACACACGGGTGAAAGGAAGGTATCCATCCAGTCAGGCACACTGCAGTCATAGAACTGGAGCACAAAAGAGTGGATAGAAATCCAACGCCAGTGTTAAGTCAGTGTCACACACGTCGAGTGGTTCACATGTTTCACCTTCTCACAAGCAATCCGACAAGACGTGAACACGCGTGCACGTATGAGCTAGTCCGTGTGCCGAGCGACCGAAAACACCTTGATTTCTAAGCGTTGTACTCACTCGTGTGACCCCTCACTGACCCCCGGGCCCGTCGGCCACGGGCTAATATTAGCCCATCTACCTGCCCTGCTCCACATTAATTAAACGGCTCTCCGGTTTAAATTGGGATTTAATTCTAATTAAGGGCACCATGCGAGCTCCAGCTTACAACGCTTCCCAGAAAAAACACATCCCAAAGCGCACACACACCCCGGAGAGTTCAGGGTGGCATAACACAACGTTCCCACCGAGGTCTGAAAGTCGACAAACTCTCACGTTTGACGCGTTTTGTGACGATGGCGACGTCCAACGTCTCACAATCGCTGTCGAGAAATAAACAAACCGAGTCGACAAGCATCAAAAAAGCCAATTCAAACACGAGGCACGCAAACAGCATTCAACGGCTGCGTGTCACAGCCTGCAGTGTTACGGAGAAATGACGCTTCATTACAATTCGTTGCCAATAGAATGCCACACAAAAATGTGGGGACTCTCCTTTAAAGAGCGCCCCCCCCCCTTGTTCTTCTTCCCCACCCAACAGGACAACACAGACAGTTATTGGGCCTTCCAGCCAATCAGCAAGCGCCCTGCTTCCTGAGGCTGACCTCTGCTGGGTCACTCGTCAGTCTGGCAAAGCACAGGCTTCAAGCCTCTGTGAGGGCGCGTATAAAATCTGGCGATGATTAAATTATACGTAATGCTTTGTGGGATCATTTAAACAGGCATTTGATTACATCCGAGCTGCTCGTCACCGCGCAGCGATGTCCATGTCCAGGAGGCGAGCCTGCCCCTCGGTTCCGAGACAGGCCGAAAGCCTCGTCTCATCTCCGTCTCGTCTCCGTGCCCCCGCTTCCCATTTCCTCGCAGTCGACGGTGTTTACTCATCAGTCGGAGAGAGAGAGGACTTGTGGGAGTTTAGGTCAGGTAGCCGCCTCTCGGCCCCGGCGAGGGAGCCGTGCCGAGGAACGCTTGTTTACACAGCCGGCGCAGACATGAGAAGTTGGAGATGAATAAATAATGCCTGGGATTAAGTCCCTCACTATTTTTAGTCCCCTCATACCCTGTGATTATTCCCCGTCCTTTCCCCCCTCCCCTCCCCACCCCCCCACCCCCCTCCTCTCTCTCTTCTTCTACTCTCTCTCTCTCTTTTTACTCCACCGTTATCCTAAAGCTTAATATGCTCCAGCTGCCATGGAAACTGCACCATTGTTATAACGGCGGCTATATAGTGGAGGAGGGGGAGCCAAGGAGGAAGCAGAGTGTCTTTGTACTGCGCTCGCACCGTTTTCTCTGTAACATCAAAAAAAAAAGAAAAACCCTGTCGGGGGAAATGCTGGTCGAACAGACGACGTATGGGATCCGTGGTGAGGCGCGATTCTGTACCTGCAAAGAAGACGGAAAAAAACCCCGACATACAGCTTTGCCTCCTTGACATTAACAGGTGCACAGAAGGTCATGCATATGCCGAGGAGCCGAAGGTGAAGCTCGTGCAACGGCAGTCTGGTTCTTTGATTTCAAAATAGCGTCGTCGTCGACGTTCGTTCTCTGGCTTTCTTCTCTTTTTTCTCTCCTTTCTGTAGCGTCAGAAGTATGGAGAGAGAAAAGGGAGAGAGAGACAGAGAGAGAGAGAGAGAGAGAGAGAAGCAGGGAGGTGAGACTGATCTAATAAGACAGCGCGATCGCAGCCTGCTTTCACATCTCGCTAACATCCCGGGCAGATCCCC
>JAUESF010000051.1:3221159-3231851 GCA_032274765.1 Malacoctenus tetranemus
GTGTCATAAAAGCTGCTAATTTCTGAGGAAAGTACATTATCTACACAATTGTCTGACAATTTGAGCCGAAAAAGGGGAAATATTACAAACATAACTGTAATTATTACAATACTTGTAAGAAAATACTTGGTATTTTATGCACCTTCTGTATTGAGTCTCTCTCTCTCTCTCTCAAAAGATAATGTTTAACTGATTTATTAGCCCATATAATCATCTTAATCATGCATTTTTTATAGGTTTATTGAAAATTAATGCATCATAAAAAAGATATTTAAGAATAATCAAATAAAAGAAAAATTATTGTAAAATTCTTTGTTTTTTTAAGTTTGAAGGCAGCTTGTTGAACTTCAAATAAAAAATCAAAATAAAACCATTTCCTCTGATAGCAGCAACATGACAGAGACGTGAGACTGTGCTAACTCACACACAGCGATGGACCAAAGCGACGTCTGTGTGAATATGAACTCACTCGACGACACGAGCCGGCTCTGATTTATGCCCCCGGAGCAGCGATCAACCTCCACAGTGACGGCTTGATAAAAGAAAACACGTGTTTTGATGCATTAAGGTGGGGGGAAAAAAAACAAACAATAAACGAGCGAAGGCACGACGACAATGAACCGGGAGGAACGCGTGAAAGGGTAACGCGGCGCGGGAGAGAGGCAGATAAATGGTAATTATGCAGGCGAGTGGATGCCGAGTTATAGCACGGTCCTATTGATCACCTGCTGTATTAACTGGAGTGCAATGACCCTCCATTAGTCATTTACACTGACATATGGCTCCCCGCAGAAATAAATCCCGTCCAACCGCGGGCGCACGCCTGCACGCAGCAGCCTGCCAAGCGGCCACTCACTCTACTGTAAAGAGAGGAAACTGCTTGTGTTGACATCAGACAACTCGCACATATTGCTGCGCATAAATCTGACTTGTAAATATATGAAATACGGCGACACACATTTACTGTACATTATGCAAAACTGAGACGAACGTCCGAATACTTTTTTGGGGCCACAATCTCCTGCAGTTAGATCTCGTACAGCTCACAGTGATGGAGTTCTCAGGTCACCTCATGAAGTTTTGTACATTTTAAGGCATTTTTGTGACTTTTTAAGAATGTTTCAGGATAAAATTTGATCAAATATTACAAATATCTGATAAAAATCAGTTGTGAAACTGGTCCAAATCTCATAAATCCAACTCTTGCAACTGGAAAAGTGGATTTACGTTCCTGGATTCCTGTTAAACACAATACGCAAGCTCCTTCCTCACACACTACACAAGATGATATCTTTAATTCAATAACTAACTTGTAGGAAAAGTGACTGCAACAGGTCTGACTGTGTCACAAAAATCAAAATGCATCAGTCTGAGGTGTTAATTCAGGACACGATGCAAAAAAAAAAAAATGGAGGAACCCAAACGTGTCGAAGCTGAAACACTTCCTCAGTCTGTGTTTCATTCACACTCGTCACTTCTTCAAAGCAACCGGAAGGGAAGAGGAAGTGACCAAATATGGTCACCGACGTGAAAAAGGTCACTTTAACTGAGCTATCGATGACACACGCCACAACAGGCTTCAGCGTCGCACAACGTGGGACAAAACCCCCTCCAGTGATGAACTCAAGAAGAAGAAGAAGCTGAACCAAGAAGAAAACTGATCGTGTCCTGATGTTTGTGTTGTATGAAGGAAAAAGCTGCTTATCTGACGCCGAGGCGCCTCCGCGCTCCACTGAATGTCAAGCGAGCAGCTTCCCGAAGCCGGCGCTGCACAAACACGCTGTACTTCATCGGCATGCATCGTGTTGATCTAATAGAATCAATGTGGCTCCAGTAAATCCACAATCTGACCAAACAATCCCTTCGATCGGGAGCGGATCTACATGCAGCGTCGGTGACTGCAGGGTGAGAGCTCGTGTTATAGGCGCCGAGGTCGCTCCGTCCCACGTTTTACCCCTCGAGTTCCCTTTTTTCTTCTGCTTTTACAAAAAAAATCCTCAAGATCAGCTTATGAAACGGCAGCGCTGAAGTGTTTGAACTCGTCTCGCTCAGCCGGTGTGTTTCGGAGGAGCATCGCGCCCTTGATCTCTCCAACAATGGAGCCTTTCAGAGTGACGACACGATGCACGATGTACTGCCGCAACGCTCAGGCACAGCGTCCATTTAACAACCTCCTCTGGTATTTTCATGTCGTTTGGCGTGTGCGCTTGTGCGTGCGTGCATGCGTGCGTGTGTTTGTGTGTGTGTGACAAAGGCAGAGGATGTAAATCATAGAGTGGTTGTGTATTGTGGTAAATAGGTCAGCACATGCAGGGCATTTGTATGGAGACAGAGGGGAAAAGAGAGGGGAGAGAGAGAGAGAGAGAGAGAGAGAGAGAGAGAGAGAGAGAGAGAGAGAGAGAGAGAGAGAGAGATAGAGAGAGGCGGCATGATTCATGGAGCTGCAGCGGACACAAAGCTGCGCGCTTCTGTTTTGGCCCGATACTGCGAGGTTGTTTATGCGAAGATATGCGAGTGTGTGTGTGTGTGAGTTTCTGTGTGTGTGTGTGTGTGTGTTGTCTCTGTGGAGCTGCGAGGAATCTGGGAGTGTGTTTCAGCCGTGATAAGGTGGATAATGAACGGCAATAATGAACAGAGACGATCGGTCCGGAGAACGTCCGGTGATCAAATGTGGGAGCTGAAGAACACACCACAGACTGTTGACGGCGCGGTGGGTTCTGCCGTCCTCAGCAGGAATCCCTGACTCTCTTCAGGAGCCGCCGTCTAATCTCGCCTCTTTAATCTCTCCCCCCTCCACCTTTGTCTCCCCCACCCTCCCTCCCTCCCTCCTGCTTTCATCCATCCATCACCTTCTCATCTCTTCACCCTATCACCCTGTGGAATGCCGGACCTCTAAAGGCGAAGGGGAGGAGGGGGAGGAGGGGGAGATCACAGGTCGGACAGATCGGCAGAGGGAGCGTCGGACTGGACGCGGATCTCCCAAAAACCAGGTCCCGTGGACTCGTCCCCGGGTCGGCGTGAACCGCACGGAACCGAACGGATTCGAACGCGCGACCCAAAAGTCGACTGGCCCGCGGCACGGATGAGTGACCGGGAATGTGGGGGGGACGGGGGACGGGGGGGGGGACCACCACCTAATCGGCCTGTCCCAGCCCCCGGATTATTGGGTGGAGCAGAGGCTGAGCCGCGGCCCATTCATCAGCACCAGACCCTGCTTAATACAGGGGGCTTAAAGTGGACAGCGAGGCCCCCCGATCAGGGGGGGACAGAATGAGGGGTGAGAGGCGGGCAGGGTGGAGCCCTCCTCCCCCCTCCTCCCCCCCAACCTCCATTGTTCCCCATGTAAAAGGGTATTACTCCTTTACAGTGGACTTTCAGGGTTCAAAAGACACGCAGTGTGTGATGCAAGTGTGTCCGTCGCTGCTAAACGCACGTTGTGAGGTGTTAGCAGAACAACAAAGAGACGCCGGACACGTTTAGGGAACCGGTTCCTTTCAAGGTGGCAGCTCAGCCAATCAGAGCGTCCGAGCCCCCCCCCCCGCCCCTCCGAACTCCTCGCCGGCTCAGCCGAGCGAGGCCGGTTCTAGCGCGACGGCCTCGGGTTCCTCCCGCTTCATCCGACCGTTGCCCGTCCATCCGTCACCGTCGGCCGTCCCCTCCCACGCTCCGTCCGTCTTTCATCGCTCAACAAGCAAACCAGATCCTGGTGTCGACGGCGGGGGCCTCCTCCCCCTCCCCCCCCACCCCTCCACCCCCCCTACCCCCAGCCAATCACGACCTGCGCCGGTGGCATCCCAACTATGCGGCTACTCTGACCCACCGGGTTTGCAGAGCCAAGCACAATGCGACGTGGGTATGCGCCGGTCGCCATGGAAACAAACACGCTCCCCCCCCGAAACTCTCTCAGCGGCTCTTTTTTGACATCATATTCCTGCCGCCGCTCCACTTTTTTGTTCCTGTCACCCGGCTTTCTGCCCGTCCGTCATCCGACCTTTGTCCGTGCGCGTCGTTGGTCATTCTGCCTCCGTCCTCCCTCCTTTTTTTTTTTTTTCTCCTCCTTATTTGCGACGCAGCAAAGCGACAAAAGCTCTCGGCGAGACGGGGGAAATAATTGGCCGATTCCTCGGCACCGGGGACGAATACGCACGCTCTCCCCCACCCCGAACCCATTTGTATCTTCTGAGGGGCCCCGATCAGAAAGGTCAGTGCTGACATCACATCTCTCAGAGGAGGAGGGGGGGGGTATCTGCGGAGGAGAATCGATCGCATTGATCTCTGCAGGATGGAAGATGCATTTTACAGCTTCGTTTTCCTGCACAACAAGATCCCTGCTAATTGTTCGTTGTCTCTTAGCTACCGAGAGCAAGAGCGGCAATACCAGGAGTGACCTGCAGGGGGGGAGCAGCAGTGCTCACACGGAGAGTTCCCACCAGCAGGAGCGAATAGAACACAGGAGTTATACAATAGCTGGTATTTACACAACAAAACAAACACAATGGTTGGTTTGACTGATAGCATCTGGTTCTCTGTGGCGTGTTCGTCGACATCGACGCCGCCGAGCGTCACCGAAGACTCGACAAACACGTCTGGAGGAGACGCACAAAGACACACAAACGGAGGCTATCTCTGGCTCGCACCCGGTCAGACGGAGACGGCTCAGGCTCCGCCTCCGCCGAGCGTGGCATAAATCATAAATCTGCGCGCTTATGAAAACTGTTGTGGATCTGGAGGAGGAGGAGGAGGAGGGTGGGAAGGAGCAGGGGAAGTCTGGGGAGTAGATAAGGAAGAGGCACAAGGACGGGCAGGGAGGGGTGGGGGTCGACCCCGACCCCCCCCCCAGAATAGAGACGTGCAGGGATTTGACAGCAGGACTGGACGCAGCGGGCAGACGGGACGTCTTTCCCGGAGCGTCGACGGTTCGAATCCCTCGTTTCTCTGAATCACCGCCGATCACAATGGAGTTTCAAACTGGCAGGCATGGGAAATTAGACCCGACGCTCGCCTCCAGACGTCTCCCAGAGCAGCGCGCGCTCGTGTGTGAGAAAGCGTATTGTTTATTGTGCGGACAGGATACGCCGTTTTCCCGGGAAAGCCGTGGCGAGCAGGAAGCGCAGCGCGACACGGCAGCGCAGCGAGGGAGGCGGCAGACGAGGGAGACGCAGACTGCGGCGATGCCGGCAGCACGCCTGCGGGAAGCTGAAACCTTTGGCCTGATTCGCAGTCAATAAAACACGGCCTCCTGAGCGAGCCGGAACACTGAGAGGAAGGAGAAACAAAAACCAGAGCAGGAGGAGACCTTCGGACGGTCGCCGCGCCGACGTCGCGTTGCTACGGCGAGCTGGGACGGACAGGAAACGGTCAACAGGCCTCGGGGATCACGCAGCCTGTGTGAGAGGCGATTACCATCCGCTCCACAATCTCTCAGAGTACCCCCCACCACCACCACCCCCACCCCCCGCCAGATTGAATTCAGACAGATTACAAGGCCAGATTAGGAGTGTTGGAGTGGGGGGGGGAGGGAAGGGAAGGAGGGGGTCAACGCCACAGAAAGATGGAGGCAGACTGAAGAATTTCTGTCAGGACCAGAGGAGCGAGGGGGGGAGGGATGGGGGTGAGGGAGGGGGTGGACAGAAGACAAGCCGGGGAAAGATTACACGGCCAAGTGGGAAACCTGGACGTGTTTCGAGGAAAGTAGCTTTGGTTCAGATTACTGGGGGGAAACGGCAGAAATCCCTGATCTATGGCGCCCGCCTAATCACGCCCGCCGATGCCACTGCCCGATCCTATCTTTCATCTCTCTCTCTCGCCGTGCACGGAGAGGCAGAACGCGCACGTTTGTGCTTCTCCCACACGTACGCCGTTCCTGGTGATTAATTTCCTGAGACTTCCCCGGGCTGCGTCTGTCATTTACTGCGAGACGTTCAGGATAAGACACGCACACACACACAGACAGGCGGGTGAAAAGACTCGGGCAGAGGGGGAGGAGTGGGGGAGGAGTGGGGGACACAGAGTTGTGCTGGGAAATAAACTGGAGCAGCGTTTCTCTCTCTCTCTCTTCAGGAAGCAGCAGAAGGAAGCTTTAAAAAGAGGGAGAGTGAAGTGAAGGGGGGAAAAAGCGTGAAGGAAAGGGCAAAGTGCCTTGTGACGGATCGCTACGGGTGCCAAGCACGATAAAAAAATTCCACACCTCTTAGCGTGCTTCCCTCCTCCCCCCTCCTCCCCCCTCACCACCCTCCCCCCCCTCCTTTCTCTGAGAACCAGAGTTGGAGGTGAGGAAATAATAGACTGAAAAGGGACAGCTTGTAAAGTTGAGATAAAAGCTGGTGAAGGAGCGAAGGGGACTAGAGAGACAGGAGGGAGGGGGGGTGGTGGTGGTGGTGGTGGGGGGGGGGCAGTGAGAGTTTCCCAGAGGCAGAGTTGGGGCTGTGTGGAGAAGGAGGCGGGGGGCGGCCCGGGTGCCAGCCAGCATTCAGGGACCACCGCCGTGACAGGATGACTGACAGACTGATAGAGGCCGTGCCACTTCATCACACGGCGAACTCTGACCCCCCCCATCCGTCACACCAGCGGCCATTCTCTCCCTGCGGCCCACCGTGAAGACCGATCCCCCCAATTTGTATGGGAAGCGTCGCAAATCGGCCGCATTGACGGGATAAACGGCAGGAAAAAAGACTCCTCCGTGTGGGTGAAACATACCTCGGATAACTCCTCCTCCTGCCAGCAAAGCACTCTGGGACAAATGAATCCAACCTGTGGGCCTGAAGCTCAGACAGCTCGGGAGCGTGTTCGGCGTTTGTGATCTAACCCAAACGTCTCCAATTAGGAAGAACGCATCAACACGGAGCAACAGGACCGAGTCTGACGGACAGAGGGGCAGAGCCCACCGGCCGAACGTGGGTTTGGACCGTTCAGAGCGAGGCAGGAAAGAGTTAACGGAGTCTCAGACCACCGAGGAGAAGCCGAAGAGGGAACCTGGCCAAGACGAGGTGGAGGGAGGTGCTGGAGAGAGGGAGAGACAGGTACAAAGCAAAAGGAGGAGGAGGAGGAGGAGGAGGAGGTGGGCTGCTCATGCTATGTCAGCAGGAAAGGGAAAAAAACAGGGAAGGAGCAGTGAGAGAGCAGATCGTTCCCCTCGCAGCGTTACAGGTCACAACTGTGGGGCACGTGTGAGTCGACGACTGGGTTAATGTGTGCGAGTGTGAGCGAGTGAGTCACTCCGGTGCTGCCATGCCGTTCATGTGAGCGAGCAGACACTCCCTCGCCGGCGTGGCGAGCGGCGGGCCGAGTGCTGAGCCTCTTTTCTGGAAACGGGAGCGATTACCAGAAACACCGAGGTGAGAAACGCAAACAATTTAAAAAAAAAAGGCTCAGGAAACGCCGAGCTGCTGCTGCAGCAGTGTGAACGCAACTCACCGCGGCCCAAACAAAAAGTTGTCATTAGATGGGAGGCCGGCGCGACCTTGGAAGCCCGAGGCGCCAACGCACGCGCTCGGACGCCGCACGTGGAAACGATCGGCGAGGCGGAAATGAGCCCCGAGCGGATCGATGCGAGATCGATGTGATTAACGGCAGCTCGCTGACCACAGGCGCACAGCAATGAACTCAGGGCCAAACAAAGACAAACAACAACATCACATCACATGGAGGAGGGAGGGAGGGAGGGAGGGAGGGAGGGAGGCGACAACAGAGACGTCAACACTGTACGGAGCGACGGGGTCAAAGGGGAGAGGAGATTGCGGCGAATGATGAAAAGTACCAAATGAAAACATCTCGGAGCCTCGGTGCTTTCTCCCCCCCTCTGTGAGTACGGGATTAAGAGTAGCTGAAGGGAGAGATTTAGCACAGTCATCTGGAAATAAAAAAAAAAAACAGCAAGTGCAAAAAGGGAGGGATTACGAGTAGACACACAGAAACGATCACCGTCCTCCGAGTGCAACAGGGAAAGAAAAAACGCACTCTCATCTGGGACTTCATTTGGATTTCCAGCGAGGAGCTTTGTCACTGTAATCATTAACTGTGTGAGAAGACTGGACGCTGTTGTTTTAACCACAGGGAGGCCGGGAGGGGGTGGTGGTGGTGGTGGTGGTGGTGGTGGTGGTGGTGGTGGTGGTGGGGGGTGGAGAAAGGGAAGGAAAAACGGAGGGCAGGAGTTGAGCGCTCTGCTGTGTTTACTCAAGACGGGCGAGTGAGAGCCAAACACTGATTGATTTCGATGGTGTCAGCTGTCGGGATGAAGCAGCCCTGATCTGGAGTGGCTGCCTGATGGGGGGGGAGGGAGGGAGGAGGCTCTGTCCCTGCTTGCCCGTCCAAGTGTGTCAGTGGGTGTGTTCGCGTGCGGGCGGGCGGGTGGAGGTTTTCTTCGCTGCCCTCCCTCGCACCCGGAGCGTTTTCACCTCCCGGGCGCCATCATCAACCATAACTCTTAATTGACCCCCACCACCACTTATTCCGGACGGCCCCCTTCGCCCCGACACTTGGAGCTCAGGTTCCCCCCCCCCCCCACCCTCCAGCGATCCGTCTCTCTCCCTCTCTCTCCCACGGCGTGACCCAGCGGCCCGGGGGGCCTCCGGTTTACCTCCTCTGTCTCTGTCAGACGCCATTATTACTCGTCTCAGCACCTGAAATATGAACGCCCCGACGTCGCCCCGTAAACCCCCCCTCCTCTCCTCCTCCTCCTCCTCCTCACCATGCGATAGCGCTTGATTTAGGAGGACACCGCAGCCTCCCGGTCCGCGCAGAGGTCCGAGCGCTCCGTCAGACGGGGAGGATATTGCAACAGATATTTCAACACGTTGTGAGTCAAGCCCATAAAACCAAACACAGAAAACACAAGCCGTGTCACGGAGGCCTCTGAGCTTTCCCCCTGCAGGACTTCAGCTCATGAATGAAGACAGAGGAGAGAGGAACTCTGACACTCAGCTGCAAAACGCCTCAAACTAAACAAACCCAGAATAAAGCTTGAAAAGGTCAATTTACTGGTTTAGAGTCTGTTTTAATCAGGTATCTGAGGTGGAAACTGTTGTTTACACGCTCCCTCCCTTTGGCACATGCAGCAGCTGTCTTCCCTCCTGAGCAGCAACTGTTTGTCAGATAAAAAACCCACAGATAAACACATGACATAACCTGATGCAACTAATCCTGCGAGCAGAGGTGCACAAAAGAGGGGGTTTAATCTGAAGAGGCTGCAGGTAAACAGCGCTATAATAACAGGTTAGAGCAGAAAAGGGGAAGTCAGGAGGAGGGAGGAAGGAGGAGGAGGAGGAGGAGGAGGAGGGGGGAGCGCTCCCAACTGTCTCGCATTAACATGACAACAGCATCGAGTCGCTTCCAGGGGGAAATTCATGGCTGAAGGATGCGCGAGAGGAAGCAAATCAGGCGGATCGGAGACTTTAAAACGCTGCGAAATTAAAGTTCAGCAAAGAAGAAGAAGAAACTCGGAGGAAACAGAGACAAAGGTTGTGTCCGTGTGCAGTAAATTCACAAAAGCAGCAGCAGAGGTGATTATTATAAACAGCAAGAGCAATAACGGATGCTTACTTTGGGTTGGAGCTGTTCCAGAAGACGCTGTGTCGCTCCGCTGAAGCAAACCAGGCGCAGACGCTCACAACGAAGCCCACAATCCAAACCAAATCCATGGTGGGCGAGTGACGGCGTGCAGCGAGCAGCGACGCGGCTCAGGTAGGCTGTGCAACAAAAAAACAACCAACAACCCCCCGAAAAAATAACCACAAAAAGTTGAGCGACAGCAGCTCCGACAGACCGCGCGCTCGAGCGAACGGTGCGTTGCAGGCGCGCAGTCCGAGGGAAAAAAAACACCGATCAGAGGCGAAGGATCGAACCGGGCGAGGAGCACCGAGGACGGGGGACGTCGACTAGTCCGTAGTGAATGGAGGCAGCGGCGGCGTGGACGGCCGGTTTTGTGAAACGCCCACAGTCCCGGGCCACGCCTCCTCCGGCGGAGCGGACCAATCGGAGCGCGGTCCGACCTGTCAGGTCTCTGCGCGCTCGCTGCGCGTGCACGTGTTGCGCGTTTTATTACAACTCCGGCGCGTTTAGAGAAACTCTGCGTCCTCAGGGTGGAGACTCGTAGTTTTACAGCAAGAAACGGTGATTTCAGACACTTAACTCAGATCAATAAGCACATAATTACACCACAACTTACTATATTATATTATATTATATTATATTATATTATATTATATTATATTATATTATATTATATTATATTATATTACTCAAGAGCTAATTTCATGTTTTGGGGATTATTGGTGCACAACAGAAGTCCTGTTTTTTCTGGTTTTCTGGCTTCGTTACCGAGAATCGATGAAATCTCGCTTTTCGTACTTTTACTTCGAACTCCCACAAGAAAACTTCTGTCGTCGGGATCCGACTCGGACTCCCACAGGGGAACAGTGTTGAGATTTTGTTATGCCTCCTCCTCCTCCTCCTCCTCCTCCTCCTCCTCCTAACCAAACCATAAAAACAACACACATCCCAACATTTCACCATAAAGTTAATTTACCACCTCAGTAAAAAAAAAAACGTGTATATTTCCTGAAGCAGTACATTTAATTGCGTTGGACTCGTACAGCTGCAGCTTCCCTCGGAGCCCTTATCTCCGGCTGAGGTGCACCACCCGTGCTGGAGCGCCGGTTGAGCAACATCTGGTGTGATTTCTCCGTGTTTACTTAA
>JAUESF010000051.1:3315368-3329406 GCA_032274765.1 Malacoctenus tetranemus
GCACGATAAATACGATTAATCGCACGGTAAATCGATTAATCGCACGACAAATGAAAATGAACTCGATCTTTTCAAGGCCAATGAGCGAGGTGGGGTAATAAACACAGACGACTCTGTTCCTAAATACATTTAAAAGTTCTGTTTCTGGACTTTCTAGTGTTAAATAAAAGTTTAATTGTTGCATTTAAAAAGGGCGAACTTGCATTGTTAAAATATATTAACATTACATAAGTGTTTATTTTGGTCTCCATAATGACAACGATAACATCGTTTATCGTCGGTAACTTGTGGGACGATATATCGTCCACCAAAATCTGTCCTGACTTAACAAGTGACATATTTTCCCTCAAATCTCACTAATTTTAGTCAGAACCTCACAAAGGAAAACCAGTTAAATGTGTGTCAGTGTTCACGCTGCGCCGCTCTTCCCTTCCACGCCCCCCGTCCCTGCCGGTGGGCGGCCTCCCGTCCGACTGGCTCACATCACTCGTTCTAGGCTCTAAAGACTCCGCGACGACGTTCGTAATAGAAGAGTTTCCGCTTGAAGATGTCGCGATTTAAACGTTCCCTCCGACAACATAAGCGGAATACATTAAGCCGCCGCTCAGGGGTCAAATTACTTCTTGTCATTCTGGATGCACAGAAGCACGAGAGGGAGAGATTTCAATTTTCTTCAAATATTCTTATTACAGCGACAGCGTCCGCCAAAGGGGTCTCAGACCTCCATATAATTACATCTTCAATAGGAAATATCTCAATTATAAGAGGATATCTAATTATTACGCTGCCCGTATCCAGAATTGCCCTCACATGAGAGAAGAAGAGGAGGAAACGGCGAGCCGTATCATCGGCTAAGCTGTGAGGACAGCTTCCTCTTCTGGCGGCAGCGCTGCTGTTAAGCGCCCGAGAGCATTAGAGTGTAGGGGGGGGGGCGCGGGGACAGGACCTGTCACGGCTCCAGACCTGAAGAGAACGAACACGGAACAAGATATGACAGAGCACCGACCTGTGTACTCGCCGCTGCCTCTTTATGAGGGGACACTGATAACTCCGAGGGCGCCGGCCGACGGTCGACCGACCGACCGACCAACCGGCCGGCCGTCGACCTAAATTGCTCAGACGAAGCCTTCAGTAGCTGCTGCCGTGTTATTTTCGGCGCCCATTTTCCCCAATAATCAAACGGCAGCGAGTGACCGTCCACCTGTCCACGCATCTCATCTTTTTTTTCTCTCTCTTCCTACTTGGCGGCCATTTTCATCACCGCCAGCCGTGTAATTTCCCACCGGGTGGCGAGCGGGAGGCGGCGCGGCCTCCCGGTGCAATGCAGCGCCGAGCGACCGGTCGGCAGCCCGGGAAACCTCCTTCGCAGGCGCCATTTGCATTCAAATCATTGAGTCTGAAATTGGTTGGACCTGTCTGGGATCAGGACCATCTCCGGTGGGCTCCCACCGGCCGGTGAGCGCGGTTTCTATAACCTTGGAGCGCAGGAATGCTAATGGCTCTGATAGCATTTGAAGGACCGAGCTGTGTTTCTCTTTGGACTCTCCAACAGGAAGCCCCCCCCCCCCGACTCTCTCTCGAGGGTCCCTCCAGGATGAGTGACATGGCGCCTTCCCGTCAGGTAATAACGGCGATTCCTGGCAGTAATGAAGCTGGGCGGGCTCAGCGAGGCCCGGACCCCTCGGAGGGGCCGGCAGGGGGGGGGGATGAAGACGCAGGACCACCGGGACGGGCGACCGGATTCAGAAATAGCCGCGGCTTTTATAATCTCACTTTGGTTCATATCTTTAATTCCAGGTCGATTAAGTGCCTCCTCCTGAGAGTCCCCCCACCCACCCCCTCACACCCCCCCTACACCCCCCTCCTCCCACTTTAATTTAGCAGCACAGTTAAGTCAAATTAATGTTTACCAATAGCAGCAGCCGAGATTTAAACACTAATAAGTCGGAGCTTATTTTCTGTGGGTTGTTTTTTTTTTTTTGCAATTATTTTTTAAACAAGTTTGACTCAAATTATTCGTAACTCCTAATCAAATGGAAAGACGCTAATCTGCAGTGATGGAAAAAGCTGGTTTGGTTCGTACACAGTGTGTTTGAAGATCTCCAGGGGTGTGTTTAAGGTGGGGGGGGGCACAATCCTGGTCCTGAGAGGGGCTTTCAATGTGCTCCTGCTCCAACACACCTGAACCTCGTTGGTGTCCAGCCTGACGACCAGCAGCTGATTGAAACCAGGCAGGGCTGCGCCCCCCCCCCCAGTACCAGGATTGGACAACCAAGGGTGTAACGTGCCCCCCCCTCCACCCACCAGCTTATTTTCACCTTTTCTTTAAATCTGAAGCGAATAAAACGCGGCTCTGACGACAGCTTTTTATTTCCACGTCACAGTCGAGTAAATCGGTGTTTGGTGTCTCGGACTCGTCTGAATCCAGCCTTTTATTTCCTTCTGCGTGTAGAAAAACAGAGCGCTTGCAGTTTTTGCTTGTTGTTGTTTTGTTTTTTTCTTCCCTACCAGAGAGCGTCGGGACATAAATTTTTCACCAAGGCCTTATTTATCGCCGGCACGGCCGGGATCTCCCAGGAGCTCGGACCCCGCGGCGCCGGACTGACAAGCCCGTAGTAATCAATTCCTCAAGCATGTTGTTCACAGGCGAGGCGAGGCGAGGGGAGGCGAGGCAGGACCCGAGCCGGGGCTTCACCGGGGGGGCCGGGGCTCCAAACGCTTCGTGGCAATTTACTGACACGCCGCGAAATCAGATTAAAAATGCATCTGGAAATTGATCACGTGCCGCGGCCGGATTGATCGCCGCTCAGAAAGCAACCTGGTTGTGTGTGTGTGTGTGTGGGGGGTTTCTTCTTCTTCGTGCGGCCGGGGGTCCGCTCACCTTCCCCTGCCGTAGAAACGCATCGATCCGCGCGCCCACTCTGGGATCCATACACACCATTAAACATCCTTTCAGCGTTTTCTCCGTCCATTTGGGTGACTCACGGCTGCTGCTGCTGCTGTCCGGCTCAAATCGGCCCATGAAAACGTGGAGCCGGCAAACGCGCTTTAAAGTCCCTTTTTTCTGCACGACAGATTAAATAAAACGACGGTTTCGAGTCGACGATAATCTTTCATCCGGTGACTTTTTCGGGAGGTCGAAAAAAAAAGCGATCGAAATATTCACAAACAGGCCGAGTGGACGTGGAGAGGAGGATTCATTAGCGAGCTCCAGACTCGTTTAATTCAAAAGCGCGGAGGGGGGAAAAAAAAAAGGTCAATTTGCACTTTGAGAATCAGTGAGAGTCACACACGTTCGCTCTGATCTACCGGCCAATAACACGGCGCGCTATCTGCTGCGACTGGAGGCACCTGTGTGATACGGAGCGCGTATGAGAGCGAAGCGAAACGGGAAAAAAGACGCGTTTGTGTGGAAAAAAACGTCGCCAAGACGGAGCGGCGAGCTGGTGATCAGGGAGCAGATCTGCTCGTCTCCTGCAAGCTCCGTCTGAGGGGGAGGGAGGGGGAGGTGGGAGGGGGGCATTGTCTCTGAGCATCGGTCCACACGGATGACCCCGGCCCGTGTCCACATTAGCTCGGATCGACTCCGGCGAGGATCGTCGTCTCCTCGTTCAGCCGAAAACGAGCTCCGCTGTCGCGTCCGGCAGGAGGAGAGCGGCGCCCTCGTCGGCCCCCGACTCGATCAATCGTCCTCCTGCTTCATCTCGACATCCCCACCCCCTCCTCTTCCTCCCTTATTGTCCAGCTCTCCCTCCAATCTCCCATCAGCCTCTCTGTTGAACCTGCTCCACCAAAACGAACAAAATCTCACCGATTCGACTGTTTAATCACCTCAGACGAAGCCTTTTTCCTGCTTTTTTGAAGAGTTAATTTCCTTTTGTTTCATCAATGGATTCTTTTGCTAATTTCAAGCCAGAATATCTCCAACAAGCTCTTTTGGAGCGACTCCAATCAAGCTAAAACAGATAAATCTGTGAATAAAACAACTGCGAAATTCACCCTTGAAAGTAAAATAGGAGCAGACCTTGAAAAAGGCAGAAAACACCTCCGAGTTAGCGGAGCGTGCGTCTCACTCCTGGAGTGATACGACGCTGTCGAGTCAAAACAAACACCTGGAAGGACCGAGTCTCTTTTTACAGCCTATTCTCTCCGTGGCCTCTCACCTCTGTGTTTCCATTTATGAACAACGATCACCTTTTATCCTTTTATTTTCTCTCCTGCAACTAAATAAGTGCCAACTTTCCCCCTGCGCCGGGGGGAGGGAGGGAGGGGGGCGGGGCCACCTCCGGCTGCGAGCGGCGTCCGCACGCCCACGCAGACGGACCCGGCGGTTAATGAGCCTGTTGAGCGAGTCGGCACCTTGACTCAACATTGATCGCGGAGCCCCCCCCACCCCCCGACACCCCCCTACACCCCCCCTGTTCCTCCAACTCTCGGGGAAAAAAGCTATTTGTCAAAGTGATAATTTATTTCGCGGCACCAGATACAGTGAGTCTGGGATCGAGTGGTTGGAAGAGGGGGGGGGGGTGTTGTTTCATCATGAGGGCTTTGACAGACGTCGTTCCGGGGTCCAAACGGCAGCCGTAACGTGTGGGATGGAAATCAGACACTGCCGCGTTTCTTCTTCTGTGGTTGACGCGAGGAGCGACGAAGGAAGTCTCGTAGCTTCTTCATCACGAGCACGGTGTCGAAGCGAGCTGCCCGGACCGAGCTCGGAGACAGAGCGGACGCCGATGTCTTTCTGACTTCCAGTGTTTGGGTTGATGTCGTGCTGCTGGCTCCGCCCACCTGTCTTCTCAAAAAACACTCAGCTGAGAGGATGAGAACGCAAACTGTCTCCAGCAGCTGCGGACGTACACTTCATTCTATCTTACACCTAAACGTCTCCCGTTCTCATACAAACCCTTTGGCAAGGCAGCAGATTTCACCCTTCCTGTTACGAACCTTCTCAGACACTTCCTGTTTGTCACAGTCCAAGAAGAGACGCCGCACTTCGACCCGTCATCGAGCGACTCGCGAGGCGACGGCGAGGGAGGTCGTCGATCCGGCGCCGGTTCGAAGGCTTCGCGTCGTTCGCAGGTCTGGGACTCGGAGGGGAGCGGCCGATCAAAGCAGAGAACACGCCGCGCTGCTGCACCCGGCGCCCAATTACGGCTCCGTGGCGCCCGTGGAAGCGGCGAGGCCAAACACCTGACGGGAGGAGGTGCAGGGATCACGGGGACGCCGCTCACGGGGAGGCGAGGCTACCGCAGTGCACCGCTGCTCTCAAGATGTTTCACATCTCCCCCCTCTAATTGGCAGATGGCCTCAGATGCGAGATGATTTAATGGCCTGCGCGCGCGCGCGCGTGTGTTTTTTTCCTGCCTCCGTCAGCCATTAGCGGGGACATCTGTAACGAGTTGGCCCCGGCGCGCTGCTGAGAGCCGGAGCTGAGGCCGACACTTTGTAATGGGCCGATCGTGACCGTCTCGGGCCGGTAATCAAACGCGCTTGCGGAGGGGTTTTCTTTTTTTTCCCCCTTCAGGTCGTGATAATCGAGACGTCGCCTTCCAAAACCCGACCGAGGCGGGAGACGAGGCGACGCGACCGATCGCTCCGACGTTGTTTATCTGTGGAGAAATCGACCCGGCGACGGCGCGACGGTCCACTTTTACTTTCAGCGCGGCGGAGCGAGACGTTCCCGGCTGACTGTTCTCATAAAAAGCCATTTTCACGGCTCTCGGTGCACGCCGCCCGGCTCCCGGGCCGTCCCGTTCCTCTGCAGCTGGGCCGCAACCATCTGCGCCCGACGCTGCGCTCGAGGGGCCGAAACATTAAGGCCACAACCAGAGTTCGGCCCCTCAAGGCCTTCCTGGCTCTTAATTTCTTACAGCTCCCTCTTGAGCTCGCCTCCATTACCCGAGCTGGATGAGGAGGGGAGTTGGAGTTGGAGGAGGAGGAGGAGGAGGCCTTCTGCTGGCCGTCCGTGCGTGGAGTGGAGGAGAAGTGGCGGCGCGCCCGCGGCCCTCTGAAGCTCGACGGCCATCAGTATTCGCGCCCCGGCCTCGGAGGATTTGTGGGCTACCTGCTAACTGGGTCAGCTCCTGCATTATTTTGGAGATTTGTATCTCGGCGTTGGAGAGAGGACGAGCTTCTGCCGACACACACACACACACACACCTGCACTTTGTTTCCCTGCCTCACCGACACACACACACACAGCGGTGCGACTCCACGTCATCAACACGAGCACGGATCCGTCGTCTTGACACACAAACGCCACTTCAGAGCCACCAAAACGCGTCGTGAACAACAGAACTGTCGGAGCGGCGCGCTGAGCCAATCACAGCAGCTCAGCCGACGCCGCTCATTAAAACTGACCGATTGCAAAAAACCTGAGTGCTCCTACGACACTTGAACGCAGCACGGTCAGGGTCGCCACACGGCCCCTCTGACCACGGTCACACATATGAAGCAGTCTGGGACGCCACTCTGCCGCTCAGGAATCAACATGATTGGAAGTGAAGCAAAGAGGCGGCGTCCTGCAGCAGCACCTCCACGAGTCCGTCAGGCTTTCAAGGCCCCGCTTTCTCTCTTTACTGAGGAACGAGGGGAACCTTCAAATGTTCCAATCGTCTCACATTCAGGCCAACTGCAATAACTTTCATGCAATTTTTATTTCTAATCATCCACTGTATGCGCGCCCCTGAGCTGGAGGAGCCTGGGAGTCGGGTGAGGGACCGGGAGCAGATGGGGGGGCGGTAATGAGATGCAGGAGGAGGAGGAGGAGGAGGATGGGAGGAGGGGGGGGGAGAAGAAGAAAAGGAGGAGGAGGAGGATTGAGGGGGACAGGCTGGCTGCTGAGACACAGTCGAAAAATAAAGAGAGGGGGAGAAAATAACCAAGTATGAGATGGAGAGAGGCGATAGGAGAGAGAGAGAGAGAGAGAGCGGCGTCTGAGGTGAATACAAATGGACAGAGCAGGAACACAGATAGAGGAGAAGGAGGGGGAAGGGTGGGGGAGGGAGAGGGGGGGAGGTTGTGTGAGGAGAAGAGATAAAAGAATGTGAGAAAGATGGATTCACTGTTGGCTAATGAGAAGACAAAGGCAGCAGAATCCACATCGATCTCTGCCCCACAGCGAGCAGGTAGAGAGGGAGGGAGGGAGGGGGGAGGAGAGCCCGAGGAGGCTCACCTGCAGGTAGGCAACCTCCCAGCTGCTGGAGAGGGGACCAGGGCTCCTCTGCGCGCGCGTGCGTGCGTGTCACGCTTCTTCATTGGAAGTTTGAGCGGCGCTTGGGTGACAGAGCAGCGCGCGAGCCAGAAAACGAGGTAAACGAAAGGACGAAAGTGGCGGAGTGAGTCACTACAGCGAGGCAGAGCGGGGCTCGATGTGAGGCAGGGATCAAATATTTATACAGCGGCCGCTCCGCTCCGCATGCAGGCGGAACAGGGCAGGAGCAGCGGCCCCGCTGGAGCCGCATCAGCGTCCCCACGAGCATCAATCACAAGAAAGAGACACGCGCGCTCCGCTGGTGCTACAACAACCAGGATGAGTTGTTCACGCCAGTCACTGGTCCTGGAAACGTGAGCTCTATCGGGCTTCCTGCGCCTTAACTGCGCAAATGTAATCACACCAAGACAATGGCTGCGAAGTTACGAGCGCAGGTGCGCGTCAACAAAGAGCTGCGCAGCTCCGAGCGCCGCCGCGGATGCGGACGCGCCGCGGACGCGGACGGAGAGCCACTTACTGGATGTTGGAGCTGTTCCAGTACACCGCATGCCGGTCGCTGCCTCGGGAGAGGTGCAGGTTGGAGAGCGCCAGCGTGAGGAGGCTGAGAGAAAACGCCGCGAGAGCCATAATCCGTCCCGGGGTGGCCGTCCGGCTCCGGTGGCCCCTCGTCCTGCTGCGTCCCCGCTCCGTCTGTCCCAGGCGACGCGCCGCCGCTCACAACATCCCGCCGGAGGCAAAAAAAAAAAAAATCAGAAGAAGGAAAAAGGAAAAAGGCGCGTTGAAGTTCCCGGGTTACCTTGCAGACTGAGGCTGGACTGGGGGGGAGGGGGTGGGGGGGCGACTTCTGAGCGCGTTACGTGTTCTTCAGGACCAATCCCATCGCGACCAGACCCGCTCGCGCATCTCCACTTGTGCCAAATGTGCTCGGACTTCTGTCTCCAGCCCGCTGCGCACTCTGAAGCCCCCCCTGGTGCCTCCCAGCTCCGCTCTCATCCACACACGCACCTAAAAAACCCGCTCCCGCACCGGCAGCAGCGGCAGCACCGGAGGCTTCGGCCGCGTCTCGGAGAAGTCGCTGGACGCGCGTGGTGTCGGCTGGATGGACCCGCCGCTTCTCTCGCACCTTCAGCGGCAGCAGCTGCCGCCACACGCTGCGCACACGACGCTCCAAAGCCGCCCTCTGACGGCCGGCCCGCGCTCACGCGTCCGTCCAGCCTGCGGCCCCGCCCCCTCCCGACACAGGCAGCCCGCGCTCCATACGACGCGGCTCCGCGTTATCCCGGTGACATTCGCCAACGGAGAACATGCGTGTCGTTAGAGAGTCGCGTCTGCAGCGCGCATTCAGATAGCAGGGACGCAAAAACATGCAGGGGGAGATGAGCAGAGGCGGTTCTAAGGTGTGTTGGGGGGGGGGGGCAGAGGGAGCTGAACCTGGGGGGGGGGGGTGATATACATGTAATGAAAGTAAAGGCTGAGTCTGACATTGATAAGAGCACAAACAGACTCAAGAGGAAGCAGAGTGATGCAACAGTAACTGTAACTGAAACTGAGGAGTCAAAATTTCAGGATGTAACACACACACACACACACACACACACACACACACACACACACACACACACACACGGGGACCTTAACAGCACGTTGACTTAGCAGCCATCCCTCCCTCCCACCGACCATAAATCCATACACCGGCCGGTCGCCGCCGCCGCCGCGCCTCCCTTTAATTAGTAATCAGGTCGGAGCCAATCCGTCACCGCGGCGCCCGGCGGCCACTCCACCGGCGCTCTCCTGCCTCATTACGGCCGCGTGGCTGTAAATAATCACCAGCGTCCAACGCGTTAACGTTTGAATAATGCCACTGTTAATTCTCCGGCTCGGGCATCTGGTAATGGCCGCCATATGTTTACTTAATTACACCACGGCTGCTTTTTTTGTTTCTTTCAAACTTCACGCTGGCGGTGAGCAGACAGGCCGTTCCCGTGGCCGTGAAGACCCCCGCGTCTGGGCGGGGCGTCGCTCACCCTGCTGTCAATACGACTGATCGGAGCAGGGGGACGACGGCTCGCGCTTCGAGCTCGTTCCAACACAGATCACGACACAAACGCACAAAAAAACAAGTTAAATAATAATGAGCAGTGTGAAAAAGACTTTTGCTTGTTTACTAAAACGTGCCGGGCCAAAAAACTGACCTGGCAACCCGTGAAATTAGCTCCTGGTGCAATAAAAACAAACTGCTATTCCTTATTTGTCCTCAAGGGGGAGACTTTCAGGAAGAGTTGCGAACATATCGCAACACTGGAAACCAGAAATGAGCCGTAAAACTAAGAGGAGGTGACGTTTCGTGGTGATGTTTCGAAGATACGCAGGCGAAAAGCAGCGTTTTGCCAGAGACGGACGCCGACTCCGGTTCGGGCTCGGGGTGGGCGCTCCTCCGTCGCGCCGCAGCTTTACATTATTCATCGTAGTTTTTTTTTTTCGTGCCTCCGCTCGGAGGTCGCCGTCTCTCGGAGGTGATCGCGCCGTCTCCCGGCTGCCGTGGCCCACTTTGCCTCCCCCCCTGATCCACGCCGTCGCGCCACATCAGCTCCAGATGTGCACACGCACCAGTTTCTGTGCGCGAGCTTGTTGAATATACGAGACGTATATATGCCGTGATTTTTGAGATCACCCGCGCAGCCTCCACCCACTGTAATATCTGAAATAACCTCCACCTCCGGGAGGAAACGCGCCGGGGCTGCGTGTCTTTTGCACGCTCTCCTCTGCGAGCGAGGTTTTGGATGGGAGGCTTTACGCAGGGTTTAGACTG
The DNA here is from genome assembly GCA_032274765.1 of Malacoctenus tetranemus. Lineage (NCBI taxonomy): Eukaryota > Metazoa > Chordata > Actinopteri > Blenniiformes > Labrisomidae > Malacoctenus > Malacoctenus tetranemus. The sequence continues at coordinate 3,325,391 of JAUESF010000051.1, forward strand.
GAGGATCACACTAAAAGACTAAAATCCTCTCTGGCTGTGAAGTGACTCATTATCACACGTTTAATCATTACCATACATAATCAGGAGCGCACTGTTCAAGATCCCTGTCAGGGAACGAGAGAGAGACAGAGAGAGAGAGAGAGAGAGAGAGACAGAGAGAGGGAGACGGATGAAACACAAGTGAGTGACAAATTGCTGCGCGGCCGCGGTCACAAGCGCCGCTTAATATCCACCTCCATCAACACGCGGCGCATCCGACGCTCCCTCACGTCGCACATCCGACACCATTTTCCAGAGATTACCGGCTTTTTATTATTGCGTTTCACTGCGCGAGCGTTCCCAGAGAGGGCGACGAAAAACACATGGCTGATGGGAAAAAAAAAAAAAACCCGACTTAGCACGACTTCATGACATTTCGCTGTTTCTTCCCACTTTACATTCGAGGCGAGTTTCAGGTTAAAAACTGAGACCACTGGATTAATTCGGAGGGGGGGGGATTAATACAGTTTGCGGGGGAAGCCATTACGAGTACAGTAATAACACACGTGTCTGAGTAATTATACGTGTGTGTGTCTGTGTGCGCACGTGTGTCAAACAGTGAAATGTAGACTGAGGGGGGGGGCGTATGGAAATTTGGAGACTTTAATTAACCTGTTTAATTTTGCCGGTGGTGGTTTAACCACTCTATCGAGCCTGGCAGCGGCCGCGGTATTAATGGCTCGGTTAATTCTAAATATGAAGCATTAGCCCCGGTTTGATTAACTCTGCCAATTTCCTATCTGGTAATAGGGTCCCTTTCAAGGAGGGGGTGGTGGGGAGGGGGGAGGGGGGATATCAGTGAGATCCACACCCATAAACACGCTGTTGGAGGAACTTCACAGATCCCCGGTGACGAGCGCGTCGTCGTTTCGCTCCTCGTCCCTGAAGGTCGAAACTTGTGAGATCGGGGGGACGAGTCGGTTTGTCGGAGCCGACTCTTCCTCCGGCTCGCGTCTTCGTTTGCTCGCTCGCTCCCTCGTCTTTCTGTTGTTTTTGTCAGCGATGACGCCTCTCTTGAGTGCCCTCCAGGCATGTTGCCGTGGCGACTGGAGTAAAAAAAAAAAAAAAGGGGCGGATGAAAGAGCAAGTGCCACTACTTCCCCCCCACCACCACCACCACCACCCCTTCCCCAACTCTCCGTGGCGCACCGTCCTACCACCTCCTCCACCTCCACCTCCACCGGATCACTCGCCTCCGTCCACCGTGCCATTCGTCACGCCCTGGTCGCCCCTCGCTCCGGCGCCGCCGCACTCCCTCCAATTCTCTCCTAAACTAATGATCTCCAGCTTCCTGTTGCGCGCGGCCGACCACACGGCGCCGGTGAACGCCAGATGAAAATATCGAGAATGACATTTAATATGTTTCCCGGACGCGTCTCAACTCGGCGGAGGCGCGGATGCATATTTATGATGCGCTTTGTGTGTGTGTGTGTGTGTGTGTGTGTGTGTGTGTGTGTGTGTGTGAGGGTGTGTGTGAGGGTGCGTTTGCGGCGTGTGACAGAGCCGGGGCTTCCCGGCGTCATAAGTTATTGAACAATTTTTGCGGCGTTGCCTCGGCTCCACGTGACGCTCGCTTTGCGTCGGCTTATTGCCTCCCGCAGCTGTTTTTGTGCCGGAGCGTCAGAACGCGGCTGCGGCTCGGGCTCGGGCTCGGGCTCGTTACCTTGACTGCGACTCTGTTTGTGATTAATTCATGAACGGCAGCTACGGGCGCATCGATCACTGCGATAATTCGTTATCATCCATCAGCCTCGACGCCTTCGCGCGTCCTCGCCGGCTTCGCCATCGATCCCGCTCTCCCCCGACCTTCCTCGTTCGCGCCGTCGTCCGGTCGGAGGCGGCCGCTCGGCCCTCTCGGTTCGACTCCTTCCTTCTTCTATCCGTGCGATCTCTTCATCTCCCCCCCTCGCTCCTCCCCCTCCTCCTCCCCCCCTACGTCTCATTTTGGAGTTATCTCGGCTTTAATGTTAATGGATTAAAATTAGGCGGCGGTGATTGAGTTTAACGTCCAGCGGCGGTGTCAGTAAACAGCGATTTACTTGATTAATCAGTCGGTGAAAATGTCAGACTCTGAATATAAAGCGACTGGGACAGAAATAACAACAGCAGCGGGAGCCTTTTGAACTCCCCGACGCGCAGAAACAAACATCTCTGTGAGGAGGAGACGCCGTGAATGGAGGCGCATCCCTGGCCCGTCGCCGCTGCACAATGTTGTGACAGCGCGCCGCTCTCGCACCGTCACTCGGCCTCCAACTCGCCTCCTCTTTTGCTCGCCTCTCTTGTTCCAGCCTCCGGTGAGGTCCTGTGACTCTCCTGCCGTCTATTCACTCGTTCATTCACTCGTTTTCTGTGCAGCTTCTCTCGCGGGGGGAGGGGGAGCTGCTGCAGTTCGTTTTGATCCGGTTTATCACAGAGAAAACGCGGAGGAGACGACGCAAATCTCACAGTCGCACCTCAGGACCACAGAAAGTCCCAGATGAACCTGATCTGCAGGTTTGTTGGACTGTGGGGGGGGACAGAGGAGAGCAAACAGAGGGAGAACATGCAAACTCTGCAGAGAGGTGAGCTACTTTATGTCCATGACTCTATCTGGTCCACAGAAAACTGCTTGCAAGAAAAACTGCTCGGCAGGTGATCGGACAGACCACCTGTCGGCCTCCGTGTGGCTCCGCCCAATCACGACGCTGCACCTGTCTCACGACGCTGCACCCGTCTCGCTGTTGCCACCAGATGAGCCAGTTGAAACCACTTCAGCGCGGCCGTATCACTCCACACCTCCCACAATGATTGACAGGTCCCAGAGGACGCTGGTCAACTTTTGCCCGAAATCGCTTCGACCGAGGACCCAAAGAGCGTCTTAATTGTGACTTTTTGTAACGTCACAGAGCGGCCCGATGACGCAGACAGCTGCCGCGCAGCCCGACCGAACGCGAGCGAAGGAAAAACCGGGTGAAAGTCGAGAAACATTTCTGTGTGAGGAATCGAGAACATAAAAAAAAAAGAAAGAAACAACCTGCAGGCGTCAACAGATTGTGGAGGGGAGGTGGAGAGAAGTGACGGTGCAGAAATCCAGTCGGAGGAGGAGGAGGAGGAGGAGGAGGAGGAGGAGGAGGTAACTCAGGACTGAAACCAGGCGAGAGCGTAGCGATGGCGTGGGACACGGCGAGGCATCGGCTCCACGGGCGAAAGGCCAGCCGAGTTTCTCCGGTTAATGGCGCGGCGCAGGGAGGAGCCGCGGCCCGAGCTCCAGGTGGGCCTCCATCGCCTCGTCACCCCCCCCAGCCCATGCTTAACCTGCCTCGCTCCGGTAAGTACCCAGCTGTGCAAAACGGCTAATGTGATGGTGGAGATATAAGCTGGGGATAATGGCGTCTGCCAAGCAATCAAGAACAATGTTCCTCAGCGTCAGGCGGTGATGAAACGGGGAGCAGCAGGAAATGGATGCTGGGACGAGGGCCAGGCCCTTGGGGGGGAGAAGTGATGTGTTGGTAAATGGTTGTAAAGGGCAGGAGCAAGGAGATGAACTGTGAGGACAATCTGTTTAGAGGAACAGGCAGAAATTAAAGAGTGGGATCATTTAAGGAGCAAAATGACACGGATTAAGGGCACAATCTTTCTCCATAAGCGTGCGCGCCGCGTGCATATGACAGGCCGGGAAACGAGCGGGGAGATAATCACCACGCCGAAGGAGGTGCTTTTTTTTTTTCCCTCGTCTTGGCGAGGAAGCTATTGATGTTTGGGGTCTGTAAAGCCCACCGAATGTGACGGAAAGATAGAGGGAAAAAAACCCAGAGACCTCCCGTGGAGTTTTCCACCATTAGCACCGGGAATAAAAGAGCACGTAGGTTGTTTTTATTCACCACAGGGAATCATGTTTGTTTGGTCTCGCAAGCACACAGCTGACAGCGTGCACCGAACGCTCTCATTGTGCACTTTCTCTCAGATCCAAAGATAATAGATGGTGATGTCCGATGTTG
>JAUESF010000051.1:3548598-3558989 GCA_032274765.1 Malacoctenus tetranemus
CACACACACACACACACACACACACACACACACACACACACACACACACACACACACACACACACACACAGTGGCTCTGTGCTCTCTGTGTCAGCGCCCGTCTAAGCTTCTTCCCCTCCCCCCTTCTCAACATCTCTCTCCCCTTTTTGTCCCCCTCGCCCTCTTCTTTTCCCTCCCCTCGCGCTCTCCTGACTGCTAGCACTATTTCAAGCCTCTGCCGAGGAGAGAGGGCGGGCGAGAGAGGCAGACACACACAGATGCGCAGTTAGAGAGAGAGAGAGAGAGAGGGAGGGAGGGAGAGAGGTAGAGGGAGAGAAAGAGGGGAGGGGAAAGCAGACAGGATTTAGAGTTCAAGTGCACGTGCAGAAAATAGGCTGAATAGAGGAGAGTCGGAGCAGAAAGGGAACCAGGAAAGGAACGGCAGGGGCAGCAGACAAAGCACACACTGGCTCTTTCTCCTCTTCTTTCTTCCTCTTTATTTCCCCCCCCACAGAAAGAGAAGGAATTAGCCTCAGAACAGAGAGGTGAAGAAATGAAAAGCATAAAATTTGAATACCGTAAATGAAAAAAAAAAAATGTATTCTTATTCCTGCCCCCTCCTCTTTCCTCTCCCCACCGACACACTCCTCCTCTATCCCTCCCTCTTGGATATTTCTCCATTAACCTCCAGTCTCTCTCTTCTCGCTGGCTCTCCTTTTTCTCCCCTCCCACCTCTCCACACACACACATGCACACGCCCCGGACTCCTTCCCACTCATTTCCCTCACCTCACGCGCGCTTACTATCCACTTTCACTGAAGACCGACCGCAATCAGCTCAGTTTTTTTTTTCCTCTCGCCTCTCCTCCTTTTTCTTTTGCTTTGCCATTCTTTGCTCTCGGTTCTGCCCTCATGTGTGGAGGCACCACCACACAGACGCTTCACTTCTTACTCTGCGTGGCGCCCCTGAAAATCGCAGGCCGTGGATTGTCCCTGCGTTAGACTGCATGCTACAAACTGCTTGTACTTTTCATGTAAACAGTTTTTTTTCCTTTGCTCCTGCAGTATTTTTTCCTAGTGGTTGTTTTTTTTTTCCTCCCTTTTTTTTTTCCTCAACTCAGTCCTCGACTTCTGCTCAGAGGCATTTTTGAGAAATCTCTCTTGTGAAGCAGGAGCCGAGCGTTGAAGAAAGGAGAATCATGTCCGATGAATAGACACATGAAGGAGACAGAGGCAGAGTGAGGTGAAAATGGAGAGCATGGTGTGCGGGGAGAAGGCAAGAAAGGCAGAGGAAGAGAGAGAGAGAGAGAGGGGAAGAGAGACGTAGGAGCAGGAGTACCGGCACAGGCAAGAAAAACGGGAGGGGGAAGAGAGGAGAAGGAGGACCAGTAGGGGATAGACTTAGGAAGGAGGGACCGCTGGATAGGAATTGACAAATTCGCGGGAAAAAGGAGAAAAAACAAAACTGCCGAATGAGAAGAAACTGGACCTCTCCCCCGTCTCAGCCTCGCAGCCTCTGCTCGCCTCTGATTTTTTGCTTTCTGACATGATTTTTCATCACTTCTTCGGTCACCCTCTCATTCATCTGTGAGTATACTGCACGTTCACGTCCCTTCTCCTCTCCTACACATGCTCTGTCGCTCCCTTTCCTCGCTCCCCCACCTTCACTTCATTTTTCAACTCTCTTTTTTTTGTTGCTTGTTTGAAAAATGTGTTCCCTCGGTTGCTAATCCCCTCATCCTGTTCGTCTATCCCATCTCGCACTCCACCTCTCCTCCTCTTTCACTGTCTCTGTGTCTCTTTCCTCCCCCAGCGCCTCTTTATCGTGGGTTATCGCTGTTCTCTTTGCCTCTCCTTCAAGGATTACCTCTGCTCACATTTAGATGAGGGCTTTGGAAAGGGATCACTGAGTGCACCCAGTTTTTCGGGGGCCCCTGCATGGGAGGCTCGCACACGGAGGAGGCACAGCATGTGCATTTCTGCCTTTATCTTTCTGCATTAGTCGTGTGTGCGTCGCTGTGTCTGAGCCCGTGTGCGTTAATATGTTGGGGTGTGATTTCGAGTTGAGCGAGCCAGCAGTGGCGGATGGTCACTCCTGCGTACGCATGCGCGGATTTGCACAATCACGTTTCATGTTTCATATTCACGGCTTGATGATGCCGCGTTGGTAATTATAAAACGCGTGAAAATAAACAAATATGCCAGAAAGAGGAATAACACGGAGGTGGAGATACTTCGGACGCGACGGGATTTGCGCAACTTGGTTCTCTGGCTCCGTTTGTCAATCCCTCCCGTACTTCGCCCCCTTTTTTCTGTCCCATCTTCCATCCGTTCATCCGGGTATCCCCAATGTGTCCGTTGGTCAGCCCATGAAGACAAAACCCAGAGTCCAAGATGTGGTTCGGTATCAGCAGCAGATAAGGGAGGATTTATTCCAGGGCGTCAGCTAAAGCAACAAACTGACGACGGGTTCAGTAAGTTTTCAGGGTTTTTCAGCCCGTTTTTTTGTTTGGCTGAGATTACTTTTGTTTGAAGTGGTGAAGTTCAGGTAGAGACCGAAGCTTGCTGCGTGTCTGCCGTGTAAAGATGTTGACATCGGTGGATTAGATGAAATGATTGCTTGAACGGTAAGCACAGTCAGTGTAAGAGCAGGAAGTAGACAGGCGCACGCGATATGTAACACAAGTCCGCTATCGTCCATTTGCAGTTTATCCACTGCGGCCAAACACCGAGTTCACCTCTCTCCCTGCTGGTATCAGCCTCGGATATCTCCTGCCATCGCTTTTCTTTTCTCCCCTCGCCTGCGACGTATCTGCCGGCTCTGCTTCATATTTACGTAGCTCCTGTTATCTTCTTTTTTCCTGTGTCTCCCTCCACAGTTGTTATCTCAGTCGAAGATTGTTCTGTGGTATCGCTTCGATCACAGCGCGTTCATGTGTGTGTTCCTCCGCGCCGATGCTCTTTATTAGCGTGATTGTGTAAACTGAATTCTCTAAAACAACTCTTTTGATTATTTCTCTGACTTCCTGGAATCTATTTGTCTTTTAACATCTTTGTTTGCCATCAAACTTCGTCGACAAAATATGAAGGCGTGTAGATTTTGATGAGAAAACATTTGGGGCCTTATTTGTGTGGTACTTTTTGTAGATGAGAAAACGGAGCTAATTTTCATAGCCGGGAACGTTAGATAACGATGACTGGCCTACTTCAGACGTGATTGTCAGTCCGTAAACGTGTGCTGGATGATTTCGTGTTCAAACATCCGATTAATACCTGATAAAACGGCGTTCATGGCAGACAGCATCACTGCATTATGTGACGAGCTGGGAGGGGGGGGGGAGCGAGCTTTTGTTCGGTCGACTCCCCCGGGTCAACCTTTTCACGACCTCCACTTTAGCTCTCAACAAAATAAATCGACGACTCTCCGACGTCAAATTTTTTCAGCTGAAATCGAACATCTGCTCCTGTTGGTTAAACACAGGAAGAGTCCGGTGCAACAAAGCTCCCCGGAGCCGCCGGCTCGCTCTTATTTGTTTTTAATTTTGAGTTTGACATCGGCAAAACCTGCCGAGCACCTTTGATTCGACTCCTGAGGGGATTTGGTAGTAATGCCAGTGTGGTGGGACCCCCAGGTTATGAAATATTACTCAGACAGACCTGGTGTTATGTAATCTTACATAACTGAGGCGGCAGCCCAGCAGGCTCGTGATCAGGGGCTCTGGAGGAGAAGCTATATGGGTCTGCTTATGGTATGAACTCACTGGCAGGGTCAACGCACTCTTGAATACCTGCGACTTAAAGGGGAAGAGACCCGAGCTGCAGGAAGACACTGCAGTATCTTTCCTAGACACCCGACGGCTGGAGAAGTAGAGCGGCCACACAGATCGCAGGCTGCTCGCCGTTCGCAGTCTCAATTCTGCGCACTTTCCAGCGTCGCAAAGGCTCGCTCTTCCATCTTGACTCGCAATTATTCAGTCGCTTCTGATCAAAATTATTCCGAGTGTCTTTTTTACTTTGCTTTAAAATCAACATTCTCCGAGATTAACCTGCTCGGAGGAGCTCACATTTTACTACATGGCCTCGTTTTCACACAATACGTCATAAATATCTGAGATACTATAGTCGCGAGCCGTTCCCATGATGCTGTAGCAGCTCTCTGTGAAGCTTGTGTGTTTCTCATTCATAATTGATGACATTCAACCGCAGCATACATTAATGGATCGAACAGACCTCAGGAATTCCCATGCAAGCTGCCATTGTGTGTAGCAGGTTTCTATTCGCTCGATGTTGCGTGTTTTTTCTTTTTTTTTTCTTTCCAGACTGGAAACTGACAAACTGAATTGTGCAACCGCAACAGCAGACCCAGTGTGATGTACAGATAGTACAAAGAAAAGACTGCAGGAAAGAGAGAGAGAGAGCATCATTGCTAAATGAGGACTGAAAAGATGTGTGTGACTCTATTGATGCGACAATGACTGCAGAATGTTCCCACTGAAAACACACTGAAAGTACTTCAGATATTTGAATAAAACTGAAGAGCAGGACTGTCAGGTTGTCCTTCAAGAGGAATTTTTCTTGTGATTTCTTATTTAATAGTCTTTTTTTTTTTAAAGTTACAAGTTATAATTATCTTAAAAATGTCAAATAGATCACCGTTTCATCTTGTAATATATATATATATATGTATTTTTTTTCCAGAATCAGCCTGAGACGTGCAGACCTTGGAGTGTTGTTTGTAAGGTAAGAATATTTCTTTATTCCTACTCTTTCATTTCTTGCTTAAAGGGCTTGGCAACATATCGATTCGTACGCAGAAGCACATTTTTTTGGACACAGTATAAAGTGAGGCAATAGAAACTGATGATGTGGATTAGTAATAGTTCAAACCTGCCGTAGAGGAGCTACTTTTCCTTCTCTCCACTAAACTCACTGTAAACTGCACCTCACTTGCGGCGTCGACAGCAAAAACGAAGCATGGAGGAGCTGTGAAAGGAAAAATCATCTCTGGGTTTTGCACATGTGCCAGATGTGCAGCAGGAACATGTAGCCCGATGTTCCGTCGGTAGGTTTCGAACGTGACCAACCTCCTTTCCCCCGACACGAAGCTGCATGATGCACCCAGACCGCCAAGTCTGTAAAGTTTCCAACCCCCCGAATTCAACCGCACTGCAGAACTCTGTCGCTTCTGCTGCCCTTTGTCGAGAAAAAGCTACAAATAGCATCGCATTATTGAAGCTGTCGCATTGAACAAAGCTGAGAAAATGGACCACATCGCAACTGCGAAGCGTTCTGTTTCATTCAGCTGCGACTGTTATTGATACGCGCCCTTCGTTTCAGGCTGTGTAAGCGGTATGAATATATTTGTTTAGCGTTGGAGCCTCTTCAAAGAAAGAAGGCAGTTTTATGTGGTGATTTTGGAGTAATCTGTTCCTAAACAGGCTTTGACACCTTCAGTTTGGACCTAGAGATATTTTTTCAGTGTATCTTTACAAAAAAATAATTGAGACTTGCTGAGTATTTCCTTTCAGCAAAGAAATATCCAGATTTTCATGAAGGACGCGAAATCAACCTCAGATTGTGGAGTTTTCTGTTTATCTTATTGTACAACCAAATGCTTTGCTGAGCAGAGTTTTGCTTAATGGCACTCAGCAGTCAGGAACACTTGGTCAGCCATTTTAGTCCTTGGCCCGATCGAAACGTCAATGCACCATCAGAATAATTGAATTACTTGTCCCTGAGTCATTCTGTGGTGATTAACCTCAGCGCTACATGCTAACCACGGGGCCCATGTGAAAACAGCGGGAGGACAAGCTTTTATTTTGATAGGACTGAGCCGGTCTGGTGTGTGACACTGTGGCGGACTGTGAGTTATCGCGGGAGGCAACAAGTGGAAGGGTCATCAGTTGGTCACGTCCCGATTATCAGATGTTGCTGAAAAGTGAGAGACTGCGGGCATAAAGGCGGGCCTGTGGTGCACCCTTGAAGCTAGCTTTGGAGATGCCTCACATTACATCTCTGTCTTTGTGCTGATGTCACCCCGTGGCCTCCGACCAGCAGCATGAGAAGAGGAGCTGCAGTCTGTGGCGGCGACACAATAGAGCAATTCTTGCCCTGATATTTTCACAATGTTTTTGCAGGACCGTGTTCACACACACACACATGCACACACACACACACAGATCGCTGTTGGTTCCCAGCCGACGGAGCGACGCACTTTACCTGATACTTCCGTTCTCCCTGAAGGTGTTTGCTCAGAGATTTGCAGCACTTGGCTTGCTCTGTCACCATGTTAATCTGCTGCAGCCGCGTGTTCGATTTCTTTACGTTCGTCGGCGACACCCACTCGAGTCGGTTCAACGTCGCTCCGCAGACTCGCGCTGTCTGGGGCCGGTTTGTTTTAGGATTTTTTCTGTTTTTAAAGTGACGTTTGTCGCGGCTGGGCGACGCAGGAGCCGCGTGAAGCCACCGCGGTGCAGTACAGTATGCTGGCGTGGCAGGGGTTAACGTCTGAGGACCGGAGGAATGTGTCCGGGTCAACGGGGAGAATTCCTCAGTCCTTCGCGACTAGGTCACTGCACTGACAAGAGTCTGCCACCTATTTTAGCATGCACACCGCCAACTCTGCCTGCCTGTCTCTCGCTCTCCTTTTCTCTCTATTTGGCTCCAAGTCTGCCCACTTCTCCCTCTCTCCCTCTCTCTCTCCCCCCCCCCCTCTCTCTCTCTCTCTCTTTCTCTCTCTCTGCTTCCTGTCCTCCTCATTTCATCCTTTCATCCTTTGTTCTTCCTGCTTGCTCTTTGTCTGTTTCTGTCTCTCTGGTGTCTCTTCTAGTTAATCTGTCTGCCCGTCTTTCAGTCACGCCATCTATTTTGCTGTCCTACTTTGTGTTTTCTCTCACTTGTTCTCCTGTCTTTCCATTTGTCCCCCCGTGCTCTTTTTGTGCGTCGTTCGTTTTTTGTAAGCTCTTCGTGCCTTTCGGTGTTTATTCCCGAAAAAACTATTTCTTCTTTCATTGTTGTCTGGTTTTTGCCGTTCTCCTTTCTCTCGCCCTTTCTCTCCCCCCCCCACCCTCACTTTTTGTGGTGCATTGAGTTCAGTGCTGCAGGTGCTTTCAAGAGGACATGTCAGTGTTGCAGGGGAGTAAGGCAGAAAAAGACGTATGCATACACATTCTTTGTATGCTTGTGAATAGTGGGATGCTTGTTATTAATGCAGCGCAGTAGCATGCATATGGTGCCTGGTGGTGCTGGCCATGTATGATTTATACGGTGTGTTCCCACACACACAGGCTGAGGGCTTTCATAGCGGCTCTCTGTAATCCTGAGTGGAGGAGTTTGTGGCGTCTCACCTCTTCATTGGCTGACAGCGGGGGTGACAGACAGACCCCCCAGGTACAGTGTTTCCGCTGATGGCAGATGTGGCGATTTGACACAGTCTGATCCTCCTGCACATTGCTGGCAGCGTGGAGGCACATTGCTGGGGTTTACACAGATGTGTGCAGGGAGATAGGAGTGGACACATCTGGACATTGTCTTGTCCTTCTGAAAACTTTAACTGAAAACCTGTCAAAAAAAAAAATCGTGGCACCATTTTTTTCAACATGTCGTGTTGAAATGTGGGTTAATAATCACATTGGATGAATATAAGCAAGACGATTTAGGAACCAACTGATTAACAATAACATGTTTGATTTGTTCTCTTCAGGCGACCTGCTACTTCCATCTTGTTATGCAACTAAAACATTCGGTGATTATTGAGACTGAAATTCTTTACATGATTGTCATGAAAACAAACGGCCTCTTTTGGTTGTCGAACACATTTTAATGGTTTTGAATCCCATTTAAATTTTCACCTGTTGGTTTTTTTTACCAAACTTTTCACTTGCAAATCCATTAATCAATTAACTCTGAAAATAAATGAATACATTTTCAATATAAATACTTGCATCTCTCATCTATGAGGGTTTATATATTCCCACCCTCTGTGTGTGTTGGTGAGAAGCAGGCAACACAGGTTGTATATTGGTGCAGGTGTGATGATGCAACTTATTCCCATATACTGCAATGGGGAGAATAATATATTGTATAGCATCACAAAGAAGAAACAAAAGAAGAAGGCAAAAATAAAACTCGAATAAAAAGAAACACTCTGATTTCTGCGCTTGTTTTTTTAAGGCACCAGCCTCATATTTGTTGAAGTAATAATAATAATAATACTTTATCAAAACATAAAAAACTAAAGTGAAGGTACATTAAAAGATGAGCAGAAAAGCTCAAACAAACTGGTTGGATTTGTTTCTATTCAAAATGGCTCTAACAGCCAAACACCTTCAATCAACACCTGTATTTCACTCGAAACTGATGATTTTCAGGTGCGTCAATCTGGTGTGCTTCCCCGTGACTGACAGCATAACCATCGTAAATATTTAGTCCTGTTAAATCATTTATGCCGTCCATCTTGTTGTCCACTTGGGTTAAAACTAACATCTTGAATTATTAAGAGAAGAGTTTAATTACATGGAAGAGGTCCAACATTTTGGAGACCGGCATCTGATTATATAACACCGGGTGGCATCGGTGTCGGCTATATGTGAAAATGTATTTACAGTTTTCAGGAGCACAAATCTCCAAACTGGAATTTAGATGCTGGGTTTTTATTTTTAGCTCTTTAAATACCGTTTTCTTTTTTTCCCATCGCCGACGAGTCGCGTGGAAATCTTTTTGTCTTTGTGCTCTTCGGGCTCGCCACCGAGCACCTAAAGCCCCGGCCGTTTCAGACAGTGAAGGGAGGTGAGACGTGAGTAATAGCAGTGACTGATGATGTCACGGGCAGCATCGCGCCGCTTCAGCTGCCCCCATGACCCGGCTTTAGGATGGCGGCAGCGGCGGCGCAGGCACCCGTGGGTAACACACGCCACAGCACATTAGAGGCAGGGAGACGGAGGGAGGCGGGGAGAGAACATGCAGAACACAGCTCAGGGGGACAGCGAGAAAAAGAGAGGGAGAGAGAGAGACAGAGAGAGGGGAAGAGAGACAGATGGGGGGGGGGTGTCAGATTAAAGAGGAGCAAGAAAAGCTGAGAGACATGGCGATGTTTGCCTCTCCGCGCCTCTCTTTTCTTTTTTTCTTTTTTTTTCCCGGCAGACTGTCTGGTTGGAGTTGATGTTCTACATCACCGCCTCAGGTTTCTCTCAGTGTCTCGCTCGCTCGCTGTTGGTTCGCTCTCCCTGTTGCTAATGTTGAAAAACACGGGCGAGGATTTTGGACCGAAATGAAAGAGGGAAATGTCGATATGCTGCTTGCCTCAAAGTTAATCGCGAATGACTAATTAATTCGTCACGTCGTAGGAAACAGTCTAATCCTTTGTCTCAACCTCTCCGATAGACACGTTTGCTTGTTGTGTTAATATTTATCCCGATAGCCGAGGTGTAGTCAATAACTGAGACATCCATGAAGAGATTAGACAGTTTTTCTTTGTTTGTCTCTGTCAACAAAAGTGAAATGAAATAATTGGTCCCAGTCAAACGAGCGACTCATTAGCTGCCGAGCGCCTCCCTCGCTCTGATGGCCCTTTTTTGGACTCGTATCAGATATTTTTATCTCCAGCCTCCCTCTGTTTATCCTGTTTGTATCCATGGTCACTGCGTGTCAACTCTGCTCACTGTGTGAAATTGCCAAAGGTGAAAATGATAGTGCGAGTTCAACAAGGGTGAAATGAGTGACAGTGATGCGGCCGAAGGACTGCTGAGCTTGCTGCCTCGTCCCTTCGTGCGAGTCTGAACGACAGACTCGGAGCTGCCTCCTGTGCTCCGCCGGCTCCATCGAGAGCTACGAAATCTGCAGTTTATGATGATTCATAACCAGGCAGAAGAGGCATTCATGTAGCACTGTGACACACTGAGACAAGTCGATGATCGACAACCTGGCAGATACAGCAAACGATGCATCAGTGCAAATGTAGTGTGGATTTATGACCATGGCGGCGTTTCAAACTAGAGAGGACGTGTTCACTTCATAAAACATAAAACTGAGTTTTGGGAACTGTGATTACATGTTTTTTAAATTTCAACCACAGTTTCATGTTTTCACCTTTTTGGAGCTTGGTGAGGTAAATTAAATGTCTATTATTTATAACAATAAAAGTGAAAAAGAATGAAACTAAAACTCTATCTAACAATATGAAACCTGCAAGTTTCAGTTCATCAAAATAGGCCAAGGAAATACTTTCTGTAAATATGAATGAACGACAATCTTTGGATCGCTTTTTAAAATTCCTTTTGTGATATTTATGGCCTTCAGTAAAATCCATAATATAATATAATATAATATGATGTACTTTTCCAAAGAAAAAAATAAAGGCTTGAAATACAAAGTAGAAATGTATCATACGGCTGTGGATTGAAATGTTAAGCTGGT
>JAUESF010000051.1:3666352-3676523 GCA_032274765.1 Malacoctenus tetranemus
AACAACCTCTGCTCACTGATACAATCCAGCAAACATTTCAGTTGCAGGTTTGATGGAGTAACTTCCTCTAATGTTGCAACGGGTCCATTCATCTCCCTCATGGAGGCTTTGTGTGAGCTGACCTTCAGCCTGACTCCCAGCGGACACAAGGCGAGCTCAGAGTCCCTGTGAAAACCGCAGAGCGAACATCCAAACCCCGAGAGTCTCCGGCTGGGCAGGCGAGCACCAGCAGGACCTCCGGTGCCTCCGGGTCTCCTGGACGCCCAGTTTCTCCGTGACCTCCTCCTCTGTACAGTGTCACCAGGACTTGTATCTTTTGGTCCATCTGTGAAGGAGAAAAGACAAAACAAATCAAATTCAAAACATAAACACAAAAACTTCAAATTCTCCTGAAATTAAAAAAAACAATGTTTTTGCATTCAGCTGACATCAGTGCAGCTCAGTTCCATCTGCCCTCCTCGTGTGTCTTCTAGTTTACAAAAAATGCCGTCCACTGTCAAACAAATCAAACCGCATCACACACTTAAAAGCGTATTTTTGGATCTCGGTGCAGGACGGGGTGAAATAACAAACAGCCCGCTGGTTTAATGTGTCGGCGGGCCGTGGAACGTGGAGTAAACCGGCTCCTGAAACTGATCCCCCTCCAATCAAAACACACAGCGACTCGCCTTTCCACTGCGCGACGCCGTCTCGCCGCTCCACGACCGGTTTGGGGGATGATCCGACCCGTCCTGAGCGACACTCTGACTCTCTCAGCCTCCACTCGATACCTGTCGGCTTCCTGGAAGGAGGCGTTGGTAAGATCAGGATCATTCATTTCAATCAACTCAGTGACTTTTAAGGTCAGTTTTTGGTACCTGTCTGAGAGGTCTCTGAGAGCGACGTCTTGGACAAGGATGGGAGCCTCAGTTTCCAACACACCTGTGATGCTGAGAAAAAGGAGAGATTGGAAACGGGTCCCAAAATTGAAAAAAAGAGGAAACGAGTCGACTGAATCCCGCTCGTAAGGATGTGGCGCCATCTGGCGGCGGAAAGAGGAAACAAAAACACTTCACACTGCAACTTCACGGCGTCCTGGCTGAACCTAACCGTTTCTTTTCAGTGTCTGCTGGACTTACTGTGTTCAGTCCTTCCAGGATGACCCAGTTTCTGCGTCGAAACAACTTGGACAGCTTTCCCCCGCTTCCCTTGGTCCTCTCCTGCGAGAATCTCCACCTGGGAAACAGGAAAATGCACCCACAGTTGACCACTCTGATCACATTTTCTGCGAGATAAACACCCAAAAGATGCACTGCGTCGGGCTACATGAAAATATGTAATGCAACTAATGTCCGTATGATGTTTAGAACCGGTCAGACAGTGATGAGTGCGCACCTCAGTGTGTCTCCACGTCCACGACCAGTCTGTCGTCTCGATGGGCTCCCACGAACATCTTTCTCCTCTTCTTTCCTGGAGGGTTCAGCCTCTTCGCGGCGGTCCACGGGCTGTTGGTGCCGTACCGGCAATCCTTGGCCACGACCACCCGGGCTGCCATCGCCAGGACCGCGGTCAGCCTCATAGTTCCGCAGGGACCGACTGGATCCGTTCCTGATCACCTCAACACAGGCTAGGCTAACGTTAGCCTGCGAGAAAAGCTGTCACTATAACATCGTTTTACCGTCGGTCACCGCCGCCCCCAGCTGGAATGGAGGTGAAGTAAACCGTAGCTCAAAGGTGCATAAAACTACCGCCACAAAAAAAGCGAGTATTTATAAAAAAAGTCGACCGTTAACAACAATGTTCGAGTGAAAAAGGATGACGTCACCCAATATGTTCACTCCTCGTTAGTATAGTGGACAGTATCTCCGCCTGTCACGCGGAAGACCGGGGTTCGATTCCCCGACGGGGAGAAACCTATTTTTCGCTCTTCTTGACAAGTTTGATTTTGACAGCCGTACATGACTCCCACGCCGCCCAAACGACAAAGTTGTATTTGCATTTACGTAGTTGCGTATATGTTCGCGGTTTTTCTACGTATACGAGCCGTAATCCATGACGTCATACCACACATACACATGCAACTCCTCGTTAGTATAGTGGACAGTATCTCCGCCTGTCACGCGGAAGACCGGGGTTCGATTCCCCGACGGGGAGGAAACACCACTTTATGCAACTTTGATCAACTCTGATTAATTAATAATTCACATTAAACTCTGAAGAACTATGTTCTCAAACGAAGGTGATGTACGACTGAGTTGATGCTCAAAAGGAAAAGACAAAGAGTCGTGGTCAGAAAACAGATCAATGAAAGGACAGACAGACAAAAGATTTCTTTGTAATCAACATGTTTATTAAATGAACTGGCAACTACAATAGGAAACTAAGCAGCAGCTAATGTTGAATGGCAGCTTCTGAAAGTAACAGGCGAGGCTAAGCCAAAGAATTACACTTGAAAACCAAATTAAACCCTTGGAGTTGACTCCGTATCCGAACTGGCGCTTTGAGGTTCTTTTATTTTGAAAAATCGGCAGTGTGGCGAAGGGATGGTGGCCGTACTGCGACGGCCAGGTTACTTTTCACCATGATGAGTCGAGCTTCCCTTTTGTTCGACTTGATAATCCGAGAGCTAACGTTGCCAAAATAACGAGAGAACACAGACACCCAAGTAACACGGTGAGAAGACCCAAGTTGGATGGAGTTCGCACCAAAATGATCTCTAATGGAAAATACCTCAACAGATATTCTAATAAAGCACAGTTTTTTTTTAACATCACAACAATGCTTCACAGTCCAAATAAGACCACTTAAGTAAAGACAGACTCTTAATCCAGTTAAAAAGGAGACGTAGGGGGGCAAAAATCAAAGGTTTACAGATTCATCACTCTGCTTTCTTTTTTTTTTTCCAGAAACAATTTCAACGATACATTTCAGAGCTGAGAAAGAAACATTTCTGAATGATAAAGTGTTCGTAAGAACATTTCCAGTATGAAGCAACGGCAGCACTACTGTCAGCTAAAGATGAGACCATGGTGACACGGGAGCTGATGTTTTGGTGGCGGTTACAGATAATTTGACGACCAGTAGCTTTTCGCCGCCTCCTGCGTCCGTCACCACGGCGACCCTTAAAACAAAACAGCGCTCAGGAATGTCTTTCTGCTTTCAGCGACGCACATCATCAGCAGGAGAGTCGGTTCACTGTCACGTAAAAGAGCTTAAATCTTTAAATAGTTCCTCCTTAAGTCGGGGTTTAGGTACTCAATATGTTCAGAAGCCAAGAGATCCGCGTACGGGATCGTGTGAAGTGAATCACTTCGTTTGGTCACCTGCAATAAAGCACACACACACGCGCGCGCGCACGCACACACCAAAGCAACAGAACCTGCGTGGATTAAAAATGTCAGAAAGCGAACTAGACGATGGATAATGGGGCCGAAAAGAAACCAAAAAACCTCTGAAGGTGCGACTCAGCGTGACTGAATAATGATGGAAACGCAGCAGAGGACCCAGGTGATACGAACCAATGGAAAACTGTTAATCTACAAACTGAAGCAGAGTTTTCTCATGTGTGATATCTACATATTTTGTCGAATAATCGTGTTTTATTGTTGTCTAAATGTTCTCTTTTTCCCAATGTGTTCAGTGTTTACTTCCCTCTAAAATGAAAAATGTTTTGACACCTAGCATTCAGTCTTTGTAATTATGTAATTGCACTTAGAAATAAAAAATATATACACACCAAAATCCCATTTATAAACGAGCCCTAAAGTGCTCCTTTTAATTGTTTTCTTTTCCAAATCAGATTAGCAAACGTTTGTGTTTCTGGGATATATGATACCCCAAAAAATGGCAAATGAGGATTTGTTTGTGTCTTGATACAAACATTTAGGTTGACTTCTAAAATTTCTTCTCCTTTTTTAATTAAATCAGCTGAACTCTGGAATCCTGCAGGTACTCGTGTTGATGCTTAACTTCCAGAGAGAAGCGTCACAACGTTCCTGGTTTTTCTTCGGGGGGCTGACGTTAAGCGCTGTCTGTCGCAGGCTGTGGGGAGGGGAGAGCAGAGCACACGGAGGGAGCCGGTCAGTCACAGTGCTGGAAACAAGCCTCCACCTCTCACTGGTCGGGTTTTATGGGAAACAAACCAGGACATTTACACAAATCCTGGCTCTGAAGGTGCTTTTATCTCTTGAGCAGATGTTGTCCAGATGTTTGTTGGGCGGGGCCGCTGGGACTCACCTTGTCTGCTGTTAGCTGCCCCCCTGCCGGAGGCTTTTCCTGGGCCTCTGGTTTCGTCTCGCTCAGTGAGGAAGGTGCAGTTGTCTTGGGTCCCGCCACATCGTTGGTCTCCGTGCTGGACTTGTTGCCGTCTACTTTAGCGTCGCCTTCTGTCTCCGAGTCCTTTGTCCTTTTGGGAGACGCCTGTGAGGGAGAACCGGAGGCTCAGCGAGGTCTCCCCGCGAGGCCGACTGTGACGCCACTGGACGGGCGGACGCTCACCTCCGTGGACTCCTCCGCTTTTCGTTTAGCTCCGCCCTTCTCGTTCTTCTCGTCGATGACCAGAGCTCCTTCGTCCTCGTCGCTGCTGCCCTCAGCGTCCGCCTTCTCGGAGCCGCCTGTGTCCCCGGCTCCTTCAGACGCATTGTCCTTCTTCGATGACTGAAGGCAGGAGTGACACATCAGTAGACGCCATGACACAACGTGTCATAAGAATAATAACAGAGGCAGAACAAGCACTAACAGTGATGCAGAAACATGCAAGTAAAGCAAAAGTGTAACAAGTAATGTCACTGATCCCATCAGATCAGAGCGCTATTATGGCGCCACCTGGTGTCTGAAACCTCATTTCATTGCAATCTTTCTTTTAATCCAAGAGATCGAAACTCAGTTCAACCAGAGCCTCTTTTAGGCAAATGTTTCACTCATCAAAGTCCTCCTGGCTTTACATTTCATGTAGCTGTTGTCAGCGTTTGCTTCCTGTCTCCTCCTGAGGGCGAAATACCTCGTAGCCCTCGTGCGTGACGGTTGGATTATTCTCAATCTCCCAGAGTCCCTCAGCAAAGCCTTTCCTCTTGTTGGCTTTCCCGAACTTCTCCTTGCACTCGTCGTAAGGGAACAGGTCCTTGGCCCCCAGGAACGCCCTGCAGAGAGGGAGCGCTGTTCAGTGTGTGTGTTTCTGTCTGTTCACAGTGTCACAGGCTGTTTCCAGATCTGTCAGACAACTTTGTCACTGCATCAACGCAAAATACTCACGTCTCGTGTGTCCCGAAGAAGAACACTTGGTACTTGTTAGAGGGCGACTTCACGGCTCCTTCAGGCAGTTCATCGATCTGTGAGCGCACATGAGAAATAAAGAGACAACTTAGAGGATCCTCAAACATACGGTTACTAGACGTGTTATCAGCTGCTGTTACGTTGCCTCCAGTTTAAACTAAAGGAACCCAAAGGGAGCAGCGGTCTCTGTTTCACACTGGCAGTCTTCACTTGTAACCCTGCCAGCACCAAGTGTGTTTTATAAAGAGCACAGCAGGACGCTGTGGCACAGGAAAGCCCCATTATCATGACCAAGCATGGCGTCCACTTCTCTCTGCCAGACAGGCCTTCGGGGCAATCCCTGCTGGGACCACTGTGCCGGTGGAGGTGGGGCAGGGCCTGTGGCCTGCCGACATGAGGCCGCGCTGATAAGGCCGGAGAAAGGCGGGAGAGCACGCAGATAAAACCAAACACTGGTGTCACAACGTCGGCTGAAAGTTCAGATTCAACCCCCCCCCACACACACACACAAAAGTAATTAAACCTAAGTGGTGCATGTTGGTTTTTAGATGACTGTTACATCACGTTGCAGCAGGAATGGCTGCTACATCAGACACAGCAGCACCAACTGAAACCACAAACCAGTGCTTCCTTTTCAACTGTCCAGGCAACATGTGGTCTGATGACGCCACGTTGTTTTGTCTCCACGTTTTCCTGCTTTAACAGTGAACGCTGAGACCGTCTGGGTCACGATAAATATCCAGTTTATTGTGTATAGTTGGAGAAGTTGCTTCACAGGAGGTGTAAATGGTGAATATTCATTAAAGCTGCTATTCAAACTATCTCTAAAGCGTTTCTTAAGTAAAATTCACAACTCAAAGCACTTTACATCACAAATACAAAAAGATATATTCTAAAAATAAGTTCAAGTCACTACAATTTAATGAAAAAAGGTGTCCCTGTAAAGTTCCCTGTAAAGTTCTCGGGTTTGTGGCTGGTGGATGAGGGGGGGGACACGGCCGGGCTGCTGTGGGTCCACGAACCCCGGGGAGACATGACGCTACTCCCGTTTCATCGCCCCGTTTTCACGAGCCCCCAGACCTCAACAAGTGTGGGCGGGCGGGCGGGCATGTTTACAGAGCGCCAACGCCAATGGCTTCCCGAGCCGCCGCCGAGCTCCGCGGGTTCAAACCGGACGCGCAATGAATTAAAAGTTTGTCCGAGAAGCAGCGCGGGCGTCGCTGTCCGGCTCCGCGGCCGCGCTGCTGCGCCGGCGGAGCCGTCGGCGGTGTGTGCGGAGTGACACGGCCGTTGATCCGCTGCCCAGTTCAGTTCGCTCGTTCTAACGGTTACGGGCGAGCTCAAAGTTAGCCCGACCGCCCCCCCCTCCCCCCTCCGGGGGAAGAAGGCGGCAGCGGTGACATGAAGGAGGAGGTGGGGGTGGGTGGGGGGTGGTGGTGAGCAGCCACAGGCACTGTGTCCGTATCTAGTGAGCCCCAGTGGGGGGCAACGAGGTGTTTCGGGCCACGACGAAATCACCTGAAAGACATCTGCAACTGCCTCCCTCCCCTCCCTCCCCCGGCTAGCTGCTCGCCTGTGTTGATGCTGGGCAACGTTCGAAGCTAACGCGACGCGGCTAAGCTAACTCATGGAGGCTAACTCCCGTTAGGCCTCGCAGGTAAACAAGTGACCACGGCGGACAGACGAACGCGGTGAAATGCAATGGAAGATGGACGCGAGGCGTTGCGAGCGCAGATCCTTACCCTGGCCGGCCAGTGCGGGTAGCCCTTCATTTTGGCGAACACCAGATCTCCAGGCTTGTACTCCTTCTGCCTGTTGGACCGCGGCATGTTTCTGGCAGCGACGACTCGCCGAGTGTCGAATACGAGTGCAAGTGAAACGCGAGCGGTGGCTCTTATTGTGGCTCGGGCTCCGTGATGGTCTCCACCTGCAGCAGATGCGCCGGGCGGCGGTTGGGCGTCCGAATCGAGCCGGGCGCGGAAAACTGGAGCGAAGACGCGGCAGATGCGACTTTTTTCCGCGGATCCAGAGCGGGTGCTGCTCGAGCACGACGTGGTGTGAAAATACCGCTCCGGTGGAAACGGCGAAACACTCGGAGCGGCTCCGGACGGTAAACGGGTTGTTTGTTGTTAACGGTGCGTCCCGCAGCCCGTTGGCTCGTCCCGCAGACTATTTGGGTTTGAAATTGAAACCCGCTTCCCTCAGTGCAGACGCGCCCCCGGTACCTGAAGCTGCTCTGCGAGCGCCCCTAGTGGGCGAAACGACGCAGCGCAGGTACATTACTGCGATCTGAACAGCAGTGACTCGAATAAAGATGTTCATCAAATCCAGTTCTGATGTGTAATCAATCGATTGCAATTAACATTTATTCATATTTGACAAAATACTGGAATGAAATGTATTTGGTTAAACCACCGAATCAGTGAATAAACAAGCATATGTCATCTTGTCGATGGCGACCCTGCTTGTTCATATGGTCTATGGATTGTACAAGCACAAACGATGTTTTCAGCTCAGTGATCTTCGTCTCGAATTCAGATTATATCAAAGCCTCGAATGAGGTTAATGAGACGTTATTATCCGTTTTTTCCACTGTCATTACCGAAACAAATCTGCGGTTCTAATAAACACCAGGACTTATTTTGGGAATGTGTAATAGCTTCGGGAGAACACAAGCATGGCGGCCAGTGCCTCTGTTTGTGCGGGGACGGAAAGAATAATGTAAGAAATCCAATTTTTCAGGAGATGCATTTTTACACTCTGTCCGCTGGAGGGCGCTGGTGCCTCGCGGTTATCCCCAGGCTGACAGTTTATCGTGGCAGAAGAAGAGAACGCTGCGCAGGAGGCTGCGCACTGGGCGTTTTTTTGATCACGAACGATGGAAAAGAATGTTTTGATGGAGTCCAAGGACTGAACTAGCTCAGTTTGGTGGCACGGCGACGCGCTCTCTCTGCCCGCGCGGTGCGACACAAGGTAGCGGCCGCCGCACGAGCTGAAACCGCAGACTGGAGAGGAAGTGAACGCGCCCGCGGAGGAAACGGTTAGTTTACCCGGTGAGGTTTTGCTGCGGTGGCCTAGCCGCCGTTAGCTCTGAAGAAGTTGGACTGTCCCCGCGTTTAATCAGCTCACTGCGGAGCTGCTACCCTGCCGAAGTTTAACGCTTCAGCTCGACTTGGGTTTGGCCTGGCATCAACGTAGCTGTGAAAAAGTAAACGTTAACGTACCTTTTAACTGAACCGCAGGAGAGCCAGTGTGAGGGCGGCTTTAGGGGAGCAGGGGAAGCAGTTATCCATGTCCACGAGTTCCTGCAGATTTGTAGTCTACAGCAACATCAGCAGTCATGTCGTTAGTGGCCTACGGCAGCAGTGATGACAGCGACTCGGAGGAAACCTTGACCTCTACTTCAGCTGAGAAGAAAGCGAGCGCAGGGGGGCTTTTCTCTGTCCTACCTGCACCTAAGAAACCAGCACCCGCAGTGAGGAGCGAGGGGCTGAGCAGGGAGGCAAGAACAGAGGACAACACGACAGGCCACGAGTCTGAGCCTCTGCCATCCAGAGGAGGTCTGCTCTCCAGTCTGCCTCGGCCCAGGAAACGAACCGAGCCTGTCAGAATCACTGTGCCACAGATCCAGAGACGGGACGTGAGTAGCTGCCAGTTCATGTCCGCTGCGACAACTGTGGCTCGAGCCAAGATCGTGATCGATTTTCTGTGCTCCTGTCTTCACAGTCGGACTCTGACGATGATGAACCAGCCACAAAGAAACTACAACCTCAGGTAACACAAACCTCTCACAGACTGTGGCTGTTCATCACCCGAACTTCAAGTGATCGTCTTGATGATCATGATAATCACAATGAACAGAAATCCACTTCCTTCTTCTACTTTAGCCAGATAATCTCCTCATCCAGTTTGTGTTGTATAATTTCATCTTCATGTGTCTTTTCTTCACCAGGGTGCAGGCTTGTCCTCCCTCCTGCCACAGCCCAAAAACCTGACGGTCAAGGAGAAGGACAGACCTCTGATTCCTCACACACTCACCAAACGGCAAGAACCGAAGGGACCCAAACCTGGAACTCCTGCTCAGGGTCCCATCGGCACCAGTCCGTCCCCCTCGGCCATTAAAGCTGCAGCCAAGTCGGCGGCCCTGCAGGTGGCCCGACAAATAGCAACAGAGGAGCTGGACGAGGAGGACATAAGCCCACAGAACTACTTCTCCCTCTGCGAGAGCCCCCAGCCTCTCCCAGCAGTGGTCCCCAGTTTGGACCCTGAGCCAGAGGCCCCTGCGGAGCCCCTTCCCTTTGCTGCTGCTGACGAGCCGGGACAGTCGGACGCACCCCTCGACTTTGGGGGGAACCATGAAGCTGCTGGAGCGTGGGGAGGTCAATATCCACAGCCCATCGCAGGCCCAGAGGACTGTCCTCAGGTAGGACAGAGCTTGGTCACAGCAGCATGTAGTCGGAGACTCACTCAGTGTCTGAGGTGAGGAGTGATCACAGCAGTTTCCTTTCTCAGGGATACTACGAGGAGCCATACTACCAAGGTGCGGACCCTGAGCTGCCACACCCCGAGGAGCCAGGAAACTCCGCCATGTTCGACGACGAAGCGGTGAGAACAAAATGCTACTTCGTCTCCTTCAGTGTTTTAAGGCGACACGGTGACTGCTCATCCCCCTGAAAACAACAGTTCAAAACTGAGTTCATGTCCTCTGCCTCGGCCTCCAGTTCATGCGGCTGCAGGGGAAGAGGAACAGGGGGAAAGAGGAGGTGAAGTTTCTGGAGATCAAAGGGGACGACCAGCTGAGCGGCAACCAGCAGTGGATGACCAAGAACATGACGGAGGAGAAGCAGACGCGCCAGTCCTTCAGCAAGGTGAGCCCAGCAGGAACAGTGACAATGGAATTTCAAATCTAGATTAGATTCTT
>JAUESF010000051.1:3801149-3814173 GCA_032274765.1 Malacoctenus tetranemus
ACACACACACACACACACACACACACACACACACACACACACACACACACACACACACACACACACACACTCCTGCTCTGAAGGAGACAGATTTAGAACCTGACTCATTGGGGAGAACCACTCACATCGTCGCACGTCTCACAATTTAGGACTTCACACCATGTTGGAGTTGTGGGATCCGTGTTCCCGAGGTCTCACCATCAGTCCAACCTTTCACAGCGCCGCGGGCTGCCTGACAACGCCAATCACACGTTTAAATTACACTTGCAAAAGCCTCGAATTCTTCTGTTTCCTGTCAGTGCCAAGAAATCTGCCTGCTACGATCATTCACAATCACAGAGTCTTGGAATTCAAACTTTCATCCGAAAAAAACGGCAAAATAATGAACTTAAACCACAGTTTTTATCTTCTGTCGCTAAATAGAATGAATAAACATGCATATATACAAACATGAAACTGAAATATTGTTATCATTCATAATAAAAAGATGTTCTTCATAACTGAACATTAAAAATCAAAGGAAAAGAAAGAAATTGGGCTTAAATCGGACTTTAAACCTTTGTTCTCTAATGACAAACTTTCCAGCCGGTCCTGCGTGATGCGACTCTTTGAAGCAGTCCCGACTTTAAAGGTTTGCACCCCCCCGGGAGGCCCCTAACCAGTCTCTCTCATGTGTTTCATGTCCATCCCCAAATTACTGCTACTTCTCAGTCCTGTCCCTCTCTAAACTTTAATGACTTCTTAGACAGAGAAGTGTAAAAAAAGAAAAAGCAGCCAGATGCTGGACTTTCGTCCTCTTTCCTCCACCGTGTCTCCATCTGTCTTCCCTGTGCAGTTTCTCTGAGTCACCCCATTTAGATAAACCAATTTCCAACCAAAATAGAAACTAGGCCTCGAGTCACTTCATTATCACTTCTCCCTCAGACTTGCTCTCGCCGGCCTGAGCCTCCCTGCAAGGCTGAAGCTCCGGGGACAGAACCAGGTGACGGGCTCATTATCACCAGCGCCCGTCTAGATGACTCAGGCAGCTCCTCAGCAGGCAGAGTCTGGACACGCTGACAGTGAGACGTTTAACTGCTTTGTCTGTTCAAAGACGTGTTTGCTGCGCTATTGACAGGACGCTTCCTGATTGGTCTGAGACGACGGAGAGGAAGAAACGCCTCGTCAGTCAATCACTCACAACCTTAGAGAATACTGGGTACTGAATGGTACGAGTAGCATAAAGCTCCTTAAGCTGTCGCTATGAAAGACGGTAGGTTTCCTGTTCGATTCGCCAAACCATTGCAGTGAAGCCAAACAGACGGAAATAGACATTCATAACTGTGCAAAGCCTTCAAAATAAAAGCACAAGGCACTTTCAGATCAAAATCTGGAGCAGGAAAGAGCTCAATATAGTGAGTTTAATGTTGAAATCCATTTAAAAACACAGCCTTTTATTTACCCTCTAATGATGATAAAAACGTACCTCATCTGATTGAAACAACACACTTTTCCTCTGAAGATCAACATGAACACCAGTAAGATGATGGCGGTCTCATAAAGACGTTAAAACAATGAGCCAGCGGCCGCGAACAAGACTGCAAAACGTTCATCATTCATTTAGGGAAGAGGCAGACAAAGAAAAAAAAGAAACCGACACAGAGCGAACAGTGACACATGCAAAGCAAAGCCCACTGTCTTATGCAGATATTCGTCCCACGTCCATCTGTTCGCTGGTGCAACATCACATGTACGAGTGACTCCATCATGATTTATGTGCAAAACATTCACGGATCAAACCCAAAGCAAAAAGAAAAGACACACAGGTGTGAAAACAACTTGGAGGAAAAAGTCGATTTACAAATGTTAACTTTTCCTTCTGCAGCAGCTTGTGTCCAGCAGGTTTCTTTGCAGTGCCACAAAAAAACTAAAAGGGGGGGGTCACATCTGGGCTACATCTCAAAGAATGACTGGGGACATTGTCATCGGTAAAGACCCCCCCCCCCGCTTCGGGAAACGTAGATGCACAATGCAGCACAAACAGACACTCACAGATCCCAATAATCGTACAGAAGTCTCACACAGAGCCGCCGAAACACAACACACAAACAGAGAAGTGCGCGCGCACACACATACACAAATACACGTGCACACACGCATTTGTTACTCTGTCGTTTGCACAGAGAAGCACAATCAGACCCGCTCGGTACAATGGCGTTGTTTGAATGGGGTCAAACAATGGAGCTCTTTGGCGTCTGAATCGAGCCAGATGATGTGTGTCCCAGGAGGCTGAATAGGCGGCTTCAGCCTCCTACACAGTCGCTCTTCTGGCCCTGAAAATATGCATCAGTGCGCCGCCTGTTCCTGCGGCCCAAAATATAAACTATTAGCATACAAGCGGCTGCTCATTAGCATGGACGCCCAGGCTACGCCACAAACTACTTCAAAAAACCTCTTGTAGAGTCTGAAAACTGGACGATTGTTGCACAGAAACCCAAGGACATCCTTCAATGGTAATTATTGGGCAGCATGTTGTACAACTACAAATGTGCATATGTGTCCACTTGTACAAGATCATCACTGAGACGTCTGATTCATGTCACAAACACGGTTTAAGTGGGTTTTATTGAGGTCACTAAGTTCATTTTCCTGTTTTGTTTTCACAAACTTGTCAAGATGATTTCTGTTTTCTTTCTCATTTGAATTCGTGTGGATTTGACCAGTTTTTGGTTGATGAAGACTGAATTTTCTCTGCTCAGAGACTAAAAGTGAGATCATTCAAAATGGATTTGTTGTACTGTCGACAAAACGTCTCACCGACTTTATTTCTGTGTAATTTTAGGTCAGTCTGCGCCTTTAACAATGACATCTTTGCAGTTAAAGAACCACAGCACATAAAGTGACAAACTAACAAGCCGTTAAAACACATTACAAGCTCGAAGACAGGCGGCAAAACGCGTCATGCCGTGGCCTCACAGGAAGACGATTCATAAAATCCTGGAGAAATCACAAGACTGCGAGCAGGAAGTCGGTGTGAAGCCGAGTCAATGGAGACACTGAATACAGAGGGAGTGAAAGAGGAAGCGCTCAATGTGTAGATGTCAGCCTGACTGCCATGCAAGGTCAGTATCTATGACTAAAACTAATGAAAAAAACCTTTTAAAGGAGAAAAGAAAAAGAAAGGAGAAGAAAGAAAGGAGAAAGAACAAAAACTGTTTATATTTTCTACATTAACCTAAACTAGCAAAAGTTACTGTAAAACATCCTTCGTTTCTGTATTTGTCTACGAAACAAACAGCCACCTTCACTTTTCTGTACCAATCGGAGTCGACCCTCCTCAGGTCAGCACACCTCTGCTCATTCCCAGACTCTATAGAAGTGAGAGAAAGCGAGTGACTCGAAAAGAAAAAAGGAGGACAGACGGGTTGAAAAAAATAAAAGTCGTCTTTTTCAACCTCCTCCCTCGGTGTCCTTCCTGCTTTGTCCCTCCTCGCAGGCCTCTGCCTCTTTCTCTCCTTCTGAGGAGGATGACAAAATGGGATGATTGTGGAGGGGTTGGCTGGTTACCCGGGTAACAATAATGAGGGCATTGCGTGGCAAATCCTATTTGCTATGGCGCTCTCTGACTCACCACCCGGGGTGCACGAGAGTGAACGCCAGTGTGTCAGTGCGTGCGTACGGGCGGGCTCTGCGTTTGGGCTTCGGGTGTCTGACGGGAGGTGATTATGATGTGTGGAGCTGCAGCCCAGTTTGCACATAGACACATGCAAGGGGACACGCACACAGGCCAACACAATTACTACAAAACTCAGGCCGGAAATCTCATGTGAGTGTTGCAGGAGGAGCCAACGACAGAGATCATTGTCAAGAGCAACTGAGGAGCATCGATTGTTGTAGCACTGCCAAACGTATAGTTTTATGTGCCAGTATTTTGAAGGCACAGGAGGACTTTTAGCTGTTTGCACTTATTCTACGGATGAACTCCGACGGCTCCAGTGACACTCTGTGATTTTCTCTTCATATTTTCTGATGTTTATATAAAAATCTGAATGTAATTTGAAAGTTTTTAAAGGTTTCGATGCAGCACTCAGTCCCGAGTTTCCACTCTGGCACAAAAACATGCAAATGAGGAGAACTGCTGAAGCCTGGATCGTCTATGGCTGCAAATGTGATTGTGCCGCGCCGTGATGGATTGGCGACCTTCAGACCCCGACTCCCCCCCCCCCTTTCTCCATGTCCACATCCTGACACTGCCGGTACAATCGAGACCGGAGCGGACAAGCAAATCAGAAGCAGGAAACTCACTGATAATAAGAATAACAAAACAAGCAAGTAAAACCTTGTTTACCCGCGTCGCAGAAAAAAAAGCTATTATGCAATCAGTGCAGACTGCTGAAAAGTACCTCATGAATACAGCAAATCAGAAGTATTTACCCAGAAAATCAGTCTCTGCAAACAATACAAGCACCAGAACGCAAACCTGCAAACGAGCTCCCAATTTTCGGAGCTTTTCGAAATGAAAAACTCATCATGTAAAACAGGTTCCACCACAGCAATCATGCAGAAACTGTTCTTATCTGAGATTCAAGAAAAAGTAACTGACAGAGAACGGCCCTGCCGATACCTACTGTACGTGTACCGGTATCTCCTCATGTGTATGTGGTTGTAGGTCTTCGCCCTGCGATACATGGTGCCCGCTGATAATCCAAGACGGTTTGAACCCTTTTGTGCTGCCCTAAGTTTAATTTTATGCCCTTTTCTTCCCGTCTCCCCCTGCGGCTATTGTAATTTGTCTCTCTTTGTTCCACAATCGGATCCTTTTCTCTCGGCCGTTTCACTCTTTGCCGTGTCTGTCCTCGGTCCGGAGTGCACCGAGGGCATCAGACAATGGCCGCATTACGGCTGCTGCACCGCCAGCCTGCACAGCTGGCGGGGCAGAGACGGCGGTGCCCGTGTTTTTGCGGCCCGCCGCTGCCGGGCACACCTGGAGGGGCGAGATAACAGGCGGCCGGAGCGGTGGAGCGCGAGGCCAGACTCGTCTGCTCGAACCTTCAAGGATGAAGCTTTTACTTTGTAATTAAAGAATGTCATTACAGCAGAACAACACCAGTAATACAAACAAGAGTGAGAACATGAAAGTATGTTTTTGAATGCTTTGCACAGTCCTGAGCTGTCTTTGAGCGTGAGACGTCCTCCTGGCAGAAACCAGATGAAGGATCTGGGAGGGTGGAGCGGCAGGGTGGTGTGGAGCCCCACTAACCACAGCTTCCTCTCCCACGCCGCCAAGCACACGGGGCAGCCGACACCTGCTCGTCCCACCGGACGGGGAAGTCGGCTTTCAAAACAGGAATAATACCAACGAGGAAGAATCGGTTCAGGCGAGCGTTACACGCTGCATGTTCTTTGCTGTGCTCAGTGGGTTTAACGAAAAGACACAAGTTAACTGATTCATCAAAAAAAGTTAAGAGGCTGGAGTTTGTATGAACCTTTTTTAACCCTGCTCATCTGTTGGGTGGAGCAAATTATGAGACTTTATTGGTTTCTGCAAATGTTAAATAATAATTTATGAAATGTACAGAAAAATGTATGCAGAATTAATATTTTTCTTTAATAATAAAGTCATCTCAAAATAAATCTTGAATAAATCATTAATTAATATTTTTCTAGTTAAATAAATTCTTTGAAATAAAATAAAACTAAATAAAATGTTGAAAAGATAATAATAAATAAAATAAATAAACAGAAGCGTGATAAATTGAGGCGGTTTAATGAGGGAGAGTTTAAGACTAAATTCTAAGGCTCTCCTTCACTCCAGTAAATGGATCACCAGGATATCAAAGGGTTAACGGTTTTTCAAGAGGTTTACATTTACTTCCCATCCCCTGAGAGGACAGGAAGGGAGGATCTCACACCGTGGTTTCTGAGAAACTGGGTGGGGACGCGGAGGGAAGGTTGAGCAACAGTGTGTGTACAATGACATCGGGAGTGTATCGCAGCTGGGAGAGCATGACACAACGTAACACAACGTCGCACAACGTAACACAACGATGCTCAGCGGCTCTGAAGGGCGACGGCGTGGGCGGAGGGTTTATCCTGAATGAAGAGGCCGACAGAAGGGGTCACTGTCCGACACGAGTGGCCTTTACTGAGCAGAGCGGGTAACTGAGGCGACGTCTCATCATCACGCATGAAAGCACTGACAGCGTGTGCGTGTGTGTGTGTGTGTGTGTGTGTGTGTGTGTGTGTGTGTGTGTGTGTGTGTGTTTGTGTGTGTGTGTGTGGTTTCACAGGCTTTGGCCTTGCATCAAGTCCTTCCACACTGAACACATCTGCCTCGACTGCACATCTGTCCTCCACCCAGAGCGCTGGCTACACCAACCATGCATGACCCACATCAGCTTCTCTGTAAACCTTTAGGGTGAAACTCCGGGAGAACGACGTCGGTATAAACACAAATTCATCAGAAGGGTCGCGTGTTTGACATTTGCAGTCTGTTTGCGTTGTGGATCTCCAAAGGTCCAACTGTCGCACTCTCGTGTTGTCTGTCCAAATGGTGTTGCCGTAGTCGGGCTAGTCAAGACGGCAAACACTAAGATTCGATGCTAATTTCATGTCAGCGTCTCCAAAACACCAGTAAAAATAAAACCTTTCAGACATTTTGTTTGTCCCCAAACATCATTTAAAGTTTCAGGCGTTTCAGCTCAGCAGGATTCAGCAGCACAGGAAGTGTTCGACTCCAACTGGAAGGTGTCCCTCGGAAATGGGTGCGATCGTTCAGAACGGAGCCAGCGCACGCTGCCGGCTGAAGCCCTCAGACAGAAACTCTCCCACAGTCGCGCAGAGACGCGATCGAGGCCTCGTTTCCGGTTCATCAGCATCTGAATGCTGCTTCTCATCAGAGGAGCCAGCATGGGTTTAAGCGAGGCCAGCGTCTCGCTCGACTTTGCACCGAGAACTCCCCCCACGCCTCCCCCCCCTCCCTCATACACAATGATGTTAGTCTGGCATCTCTCTGAGGGGAACGGACACTCAATAAAGCCACATCCTGGCCACCAACCTGGAGCTCTGCTGGGACGCACAAAGAGGGAAGCTGGCAGCTCCATCCGAACCCGGCGACATGGGAACCATGAGCTCATGAGCTGCTCGCGGGACGCCAGCTCCTCCAACCTCCGCCCACAGACGCTTCGCCAGGCGCTAACTCCGACTCATCGGCCTTTTCAGAGAGAAGTTTTTATCCACGCGATGACGAACGGACTGAAACGAGGAGACGACGGGACGCTGTGACGTATCTGAAAAGCCTAAAAGAAACCCAATTTCTAACCGACCTTCACATGTTCACCTGAAATCGTTAAAGTAAAAATAATTCCACATTTCCGAGGCTTTTTTTTACTGACGTTTTCCATCTTTCAAACTTGTTACCTTGTGAGTCATTACAACAGCGATTACAGAACGCAGCAACACAAAGGACGAGGTCGACCTCGGCTTTGCTATTTTTGCCTCTGGACTGTAAAAACGCCACCGCTGTTCCATTTCGCTCCTGCCGACAGGTTCCTCACTCCTCAGACGATTGTATATTTTAATGTTGCAGTCGACAAGTGTGACACTAGAAATAGATTCTCAAGTGATTTGGTCGCTGGGTGTGACCCGCAATAACTTGTAAACTTCGGTAGCTTATACATCCAACTCACAACAATCCACACAGAAGTGTGCACAACTTAACACCCTCGGCGCTGCCAGACACAACAGAAAACTGCTCCATTCCTGCAGATCACGTGTCGCACTCAGACCGTCGATATGAGCGATGATGATGAAACTTCGTGCAAAAGCAGCGTTTTCACGCGATGTCTAATCCGACCTGATCCACGTCCGATCCGTCAAAATTGAAAAGTTTCATCTTTCTGGCCTTTATTCCCATTTTATTCCGTGGCAGCAGGTTTCGGTTAGAAATCTGTGTCTTTAAATGACTACAAGTGAAAAAAAGAATAAATATGACAAGCTGCCTTTGTGAGTTTTTCTCAGCGGGTATAAATAAAGACGTGTGCTCGCAGCACGTGAGCAAGGTACTCCGCTCTCCACTAGTCAGCCACTCGCTCCATTAGTCCTTTTCTCTGTGCTCATAAGCAGCCCACGCAGCAGCCCTGCTTGTTGACTTCATTGTGTGCGATTACAGTGAAAAGGCCAACATGAATCCACTCACACGTGCCCTGAGAGCTTGTTAAATTCATCTTTCTCTCACGGAGAACTGGGGGAGCGTTTGAGAAAACCTGCCGACAGGAAAGAAAGAGAAAGAAAGAATAAATGAAAGTGTGCAGCGAGAGCGAGAGGGAATCATTCAGAGCTACAGCTGGAAAATGAGCCGAGGCAACGTGTAATCTCCTCTGATGTAGTTTTACATCCCTCCTGCATCAGTGGCAGCAGAGGCTGCAGTGGTGAGGAGGCGCGTTGCTATGGAGTGGGAAGATTTTCAGTGAGTGCGCACCATTAAGAGTCTGGATGGAGAGAGGAGAGAGAAGAGGAGGGGGGTAATGAAGATCTGGAGGCAGGGAAGAGAGGGAGGGGATAGGGGGAGGAGGTCGCAGGGCACGAGGAGTGTCGAGTGTGGAGACGCGATGAAGGCGCAAGGAGGGATGAGAGAGACGAAGCAATAAAGTAAATGCAAAGGGGGCAGAGGTGAGGGACGAGGAGGAGCAGAGAGGAGGCGCAAACAACAGACTAAAGGATGGCGGTGCAGGAGGGAGGCAGGTCAGCGGGAGCAACACAATCTGGCAAAGTGGTTTCTCTTAATCAGCGCCGCCGCGGCTCCGGCTTCATGTGAAGTTGACAGATAACTGGCCGGGGGCAGTGACTGACTGCGAACGCAGCTTTGGAGCATCGCGTCAGGGAGGAACAATGCTCTCTGTGGCGCCCATGAAATCAGGCCCGATCATCCTTCGAGTAGCACTTTGACCTCAGCGTGGTGCCACGAAAAAAGAGGAAGGAAAACAGAGGAGGAAGAGGGGCGATTGTTCATCGTTTTGCAACACACACACCCTCACACACAGACACACACAAAGAGTGTTTGTGGTGTTGCTTCACTTCCCAGTGAGTTCAGCAGAGGAACACTTGCATGTTTTTGGTGGGCTGAAGGGAAGACGTAACGGAAGGCACGGGATTGTTTAAATGTGGAGGCCCTCTGCTGGTGATGACTGGAAGTGCAGATTGAATGGGAGCAGAAGCAAGGATGTTTGAAGGTAAAACAAAATAAGTCCACTAATTTACCCACTTTATCCAAACAAAGAAAGAGCAAGCATTACAAGTGGCAAAAATATTAAATAATTACTTACAAATAAGCGACTTTACCAGATAAAAGCCCTTTATAAAAGATTCATTATATATTTATATATTTCTTTGCTCCAGACTGATGCTAGAAGATTGCAAAGGTTAATATCAATGACAAGTAGAGCAAAGCTCACTAAACATTGTGATTTTCTAAGTTGTGGCTTGTTGCAGTGATATGAGAGCATCTTGTTGTCTCGTGGAAAAAAACAACCACCAGAGCACAAAGTGGTCCTGCGGGCAAAAAACAAAGGGATGCGTGGGCTCGCAAAAGTGAGTCATCCCTGAAAAATACTCCTGGATATGAATAACTTACTAAATTTAAGTGCAGGGTAGTTGCCAGGGTTACTGGCACTTAAAATATTTTACGAAATATCTTTTTAAAAAAACATTCCCAGAAGCTGGAAAGTGAAAGGAAGCGCCGCAAAGTCTCGTAAAAAAAAGGAGACTTTTATAAGGAAGGAAAGAATTCAGTGTTTTCAGGCCACGTGAAGATGACCACCGTGAGAAAGAGACGCGATACGTCACACTTGACAGGGTGAATACTGCAAGATTCATCCTCACTGCTCATTCACTTCAAGTACACTGTTAAAAACAACCAGCATTTGCCGCATAATGACATGAGAGACAGTTTAAACCTGCAACGGAAACAATAACGTCATCTGCATAAAACATCACCGGAGCTCTTGATATTGTCTTGTTAATTTTAATCTATTAGGTGCAGCTATTTTTAAATTCCCTCTTTTAACTGCAGCTTGAGAGACAAAAAGGAGATAAAAGTTGCTATTTTTATCACGAGTTTGCTGTTTATTCACCTCAGAAGTCATCATATTCTCTATTGTGCTTGCTCATATCGCGATTCGAATGTTTGTAACATAATAACGAAGGCGTACGTCCTGGTCGACCACTCTGCAGAGACCCGGAAGCTTCTATTATTAAACACTGGGCTTATTAGTGAAGACAAAACCACTCAGAGACCTGAGAGCTCTCGAGGAAATCGGCAGCAGCCTTCAACCTCAACACTTTGCTCTTTAAAGTGCTGCTTTACAAGTGAAGCTGCGAGTGGTGACATTGTGGATTCGCAGCATATTTTGCTGTGAAGCATCAGCATTTACAGTCCTCTTGTTCTCCAAATGTCACGACGGCCAACGACTTCATGACCACAACTAAAACAAACTCCTCCACAATGCAGAGCACACAAACAGCCATCAATCACCACTGATTCATCTGCAGAAGAGAAAAACAAGCGAACACCAAGATGTTTATGGATCCCTGGAGTGAAAACTTTTACACCGAAACGCCCTGCGAGACTCGAGTTGAAGCTGGAACGTCCAACGCACGCTGCTGACCGACATGTTTATCACACGGGTGTATCGGTTTCCCCAGCCAGAAACGGGCCGTGTGGTCATTTCTTTCCGGGCCGTAAGCGACACCCCGACCGAATCGAACGGCAGCAGAGCCGTTCGGACGCTGTAACCCGCCACAGTCCAAACAGATGCTATTTCAATTAGACATTCACTGTCAAGTCTGATCAAACAAAGTGCAGTGTCAGCTAACAGCCTTTAGATGAAAGTGTGTCAACGACGTGAAGAGGACTGGCAAGAAAAACACAATAGATATCAGATTCTTTGAATGAGGGAAAAAACACTGGCC
This sequence comes from Malacoctenus tetranemus, assembly GCA_032274765.1. Taxonomy (NCBI): domain Eukaryota; kingdom Metazoa; phylum Chordata; class Actinopteri; order Blenniiformes; family Labrisomidae; genus Malacoctenus; species Malacoctenus tetranemus. The sequence goes on from JAUESF010000051.1 coordinate 3,812,097, forward strand.
TGAAAACATTTTCCGACCAGAAAGAAGAAAATCAGTCGCATCAAATTACCTGAAAATGCAAGAATCACTTCCTTTCTGTGTTCTGCTAAATAGTTGGATTGTTTTTCACACTGTAAATGAAGCACACCTGATGGTTTTGCAGGTTTTTCAAAAATATTTTCATGTTGAGATGAATTCACTCAGAGCTAATTGTCAACAAAGCACGACCAAAGCTCTGAATACTTGTTTGTGCCCACTGAAAACCATGAAATTCCTTTAAACCTGCTGTATTATTGAGTTATTAACGTGCAGTTTCTACTTCCAAACCTTCAGATGTCACCATTTAAGCTTGAGTTTCACAGGGGAACTAATTATATGTCTGGTGTGTTTGACCAATGTGCTGAAATTTGTTTGATGGTTTTCTTACAAGACTTTAGTGACAAGACACAAAATTGTGTCTGAGTGCTGGAGTCGCTTGTAAGATGAAACACTATGAGGATCAGGTTCAGAGTGTCAACATGTGTAGGGAACCTAAAATCTGCAGTTTGACACCTTAATTCACAGATTATCGATGATTCGCTGACATTTAATCCGAACACACACGGTCTCACTCACGGTTGAACTTCCTGCGGCGGACATGAGGCCTCCATGGTCGGTTCCGTATCCAGTTCAGGCGTCGAGACAGCTCCATGATGCCGAGCAGGTGCCACTGTTCACCGGCCAGTCACCCACCGAAGAGCCGCGGCCTGGTTCCTGTGTCCATCCCCGGGACGGGTGCTCGGTCCACTGCATCGGCAGGTACACAGGGTGCGTCCCGAGCTTCAAAACCAACGACACGATCGAGGTGAGGGTGCAGATACGGTAAGTGTTATGGCGCTCGGCTACATTTCCCCCTGCGTCGCTTCATTTCTTATGCATGAGTCGGTGGAACCGGAGTCCACCGGCTCTGAGGAGGAGCTCGCTCAGGCCTCTCCCCCGGGAATGATGCCCATCGACCGGCGGAGAGCTGAAACGTGACGCCCCTGCTTGTAGCCTCAGGGGAGGCAAGACGGTTTGATGGACAGGAGGCGGGGCTTGGCGGGACACCTGAAGAGGCTGCAAAGTAGAGGGCCAAGAGGGGGGACCCTCTGAGGTGCAGAGTGCCAAAAAGGCACTGCAGGTAACTGCTTGGGGCCCCCAAAGGGGCCCCTGAGGGGTGGCGAATTGCAGCGTTTGTATTTGCTGTCAATGAAGGTCAGCAGAAAGACCTCCCCTAATAAGGCCCCACCTTAAGTTAAAATATTATTATTTCATAATAAAGCAGTGAAAAAGACCTGTTCAGTGAGCCAGTTAGAAAACATTAGCAACTTCATAACATATCAAATGTGGTGAACTATTCACAAAGCTTCAATATTTTACACTTTTCTCTTGCAATTTAACTTGTATACTGTAAGTCTTGAGGAACGTTAGTAAGATGATTTTTTTTTTTTTTTTTAATTAGTGGAGCACAGCCAGCTGTTTCAGATACCACAAGCTAGGTTACCCTGCTCAGCCGCAAGGTAGCCTAGCTTGTAAGCTTTGGCTAAGCTTAGCCGACAAGCTAACGCTCGCTGCAACAAAGGCGTAATGGGGTAAGAACAGGCGAATTTTGTGCCACCAACTGTTAAAACTTCTCAGCAGTAACACGGTATTCATGAAATAAAGTTTTCCTCGCATCTTTCCCCACAAGTTACCTTGAGGAGAATGTTGTTCACTTCCGTCTGATGTTAGCATTAGCCAGGAGGAACAAGTTAAATAATACACATGAAAAAGAGATACTCACATTTCCATCTTCTGAAGTTTCGACAGTTGGTGTTGAACCAAGAAAAAGTTGAGTTATAAGTCTTTTGAATTAGTTACCCATAAATAATAAAAATAATAATAATAACTGCATTATAAAAATTACTTTTGCACATCAATACCCAGCATTTGATATCGATGACTTATGAGAGGTTGCCCCCTGGTGGCAGCCCACAGCTATAACTTTCAAACTGATTAGGGAAAAAAAACCAGCCACCAATCTACAATTTACTTTGTGTACTTGATTTTATTCAGATAAAAGACACATTACATTCCTGCG
>JAUESF010000051.1:3814273-3826610 GCA_032274765.1 Malacoctenus tetranemus
GTGTGTGTGTGTGTGTGTGTGTGTGTGTGTGTGTGTGTGTGTGTGTGTGTGTGTGTGTGTGTGTGTGTGTGTGATGTGAGAAGAAAAATGGAGCAGAAGATCCATCTGACTTGTTGCAGAGGCATTTTATTAGGACTGATTTACAATGACATTTATTCTCAATATTGTCAAACAAGAACATTTTGACTGAATTAGATCAAAAACACACACTCAGAAATGCTTTATGGGATCAAAAATGAAAAGATTAATTTAGTTTAATGCAAATTCAGCGTGGATTTACCATTGAAAACACCAGTAAAATTATTTTTCCTTGTTGAAATAGTTTTTTTTTTCCAGAAATTACTTCTTTGTCAACACAAATTTCTCTAAATACTTCAACTTGCCGTTTTTTGTACTCAAGCTTCTCTCGTCTCCACATGAATTTATGACTTTTCGTGGCAACGCGACCTGTTTGCTTTAAATACAGTCCAATGTTTTCCTGCCGGTTAAGATCTCACTTCTTGTGTCAATCTCACAGAATAAACACAGATCAAACATTTCCTGTGAGAGCAGCTCGCTCAGTTTAAAAAGCACAAACACGTCCTTTACTACAGTGAGAAACGGGACTCAGGTGGGTTTTTTTCCCTCTTAAGGATCCTGTTTACCAGATACATTTCTGCTTTATCTGAGCCAGAGTCAAAGTTCACGTCATTATCGCCGTCTCTAAGCTCCAAACAGCGTCAGTTGAACAAACAAAACGACAAACCAAACACAGCAAATGGTCGACAAAAAATGCAAACGTGGGTGCTCTCACTCGGGAGTTCAGAGTCAATACGAGTGTGATAAGCTGATAAGCGTCGATATGTTGATGCACAGGTTTTATTGACACGAAGAGAAGCTCGATTCATTTTTCTGGAATTATTATTTCTTGGAATAAGTGAACAAAACACAAAAACACTCGTAACCTTCAAAGTGCAGTGAGAGCTCGTCCTAATGAAACAGAATACTGGTGCGATGCTCTCTGCTTGTTGATGGATGAGACCAATCAGGTCTTTGCAGTAACAAACACGCTTCGTTTGTAAAGAAACACTGAGACCGCCTCCCTACTGAGCCAGCAGCTGCAGGTTGCTCCTCCCACTGGAGTTGGCGAGCGGCACCATCAGCACGGGCGCCTTCTCGCCGCAGGACGCCGACGGCAGGCGGCGGCGGGTGTTCATGCTGCGCTGTTCCAGCGACAGAGCTTCCTGCTTCCTGGAGAGGTCCTGCAGCATGCGCGAGTGGTGCAGCCTCAACTTCTGCAGAGAGCGCCTGGAGAAAGGACGGCAGGGAGGAAGGCTCAGGTCGGGGGGGGGGCATGGCCCCACCTGACCTCATACAAACATCATGAACGATGACAACTGCAAACTTTCCTTTTGTTTTGATGCAAAGAGAAGAAACATCTGTGTTTTCTGAAAGTTGGAAAAAACTTTGTGGTGAAAAATGAAACCAAACTAAAATATTTGCTTAATACGATAAACCTTCACATTGTGTTTTTATTGTTTTTGTTGCAGATTTGTTTTTTTTTTCTTTTTTTTAACTTTTTTTTTTAACAGATTTTATGACCTCAAACTGCTTTTTTGTTTGTTTTAAGTTGTTTTCGAGGTTCACTTTGCACTGCGTCTGAAATCAGCCTGTTCCTCTCCCAGTTTGCATCTTTTCAGACTCACTGAGCGTCGGAGAGCTTCTGCTTCAGAGCCGCGATGCTCGCCTCCAGCTGCTGAACCTCGTTAATGAGGCCGTGCTGCACCTGCAGGAGAGAGAGGAGGGAGATCAGTCAGGGCGAGGCCTTTCACAGCTCGCGCGCTAATGAAATACGGCTCATTTCTGGCTCATTTGAACCTCGTCCCGGCACAGGTCCATGCCGGGTCTGGCGGTCCTGTTCTCCAGCCGGGTGTGAGCCAGCTTCAAGGACGCCGTCTTCGCCTGCAGGTCTGCGTCCAGCCCGTGGATGTCGTTTTCCATCTCTGACATTTCATCCTCAGTCTGAAGAGGACTCAAAAACAGTCAGAAACATCCAAAATCAGGAAAAACATGAATGTTGTTACACAATAAACAAATTTTGGCAGCGACAACAAGCATGGTGTGATATAATGAGATACTGTCGAGTGTCCTACCGTTTGTATTTGCCACTGCAACTGATCCCGGGCCTGCTCCTCGTGGTGATTCCGTTTGCGGAGAGCAAACTCTGTCTCTCTGCACTGAGTTCCCATCTCAATCTGCAGCTGATGAATAAACCCCAAAACTTTCAACATAGACAAACCCACATGCAAGCTGACGGAGAGCTGATTGGTTGACATGAAGAACTGACGGCATCTAATTAGCAGAACAATGACAAAACCCATCCTACTAGAACCTTGGTTTGGACCTTTTGTATCTATATCTGCAGGCGTCTCACCCACCTGTGCTCGGGTGAGGCTCATGTCCTCCCGTATTTGCTGGGACAGCTGCATGGCCTCATGGGCGCGAGTCACATTATATTGGCTGAACTGGAGCCACTCCTGAGGGGTGGACGAGCTGCCACACAAACACTGACTTCAGCTGAAAACCTAAGACAACATCAACTTGTTTGGCTTCAGGTTTGAACGTGCAGCAGTGAAGAGGCTCCTCCTCATTACCCCAACGGTACGCGAGTCGGGTTAGTCTTCAGGGAGATGCTGGCTGACTTGATGGTCAGCGACAGGCAGGTCATATCAATGTCCAGAGCCTCCATCTTGTTCTGGAGGTCAGCGGTGAGCTGGTGTCGAATCTCCTGCAGAACGCTTGGCGACATAAAACAAAGACGTGCGGTCAGAGAGTGAGCGTGACCCCGGACGGAGGTCAGCACGGCTTCGCTGCTGCTCACCACAGCTGCTCGAAGGCCTTGTCGATGTGCTGCTGTAGGACCAGCTGCACCCTTTCTATCAGCTCTGCCTCGTCCTTCAGCTGTTTGCTCACGGGGTCGGCGACCAGCTCGAACCCTTGCCGTCCCTCCCTCAGCGTCAGGCACTCGGTGCTGACCTCCATCGGAAGGGCGGTGGCGGCCAGCGCCTGCTCGGTCTGCTCCTTGAACTGTCCCAACGAGATGAGGGTGGCGTCACTGGAGGTCCAGTCTCACGGTGGTTCAATACCAACTTTTCAGGAAACTTCAAGATCCTGGCTTTGCACACGAGTGAATGATTAGCAGTCTGATCGTGGAGTCGATGGTGGATGGAGCGCAGAATGATACGTGCTTTCACATCAGAGTCTCAATTATGCCAGATTAGTGGTCAGTTACTTAAAAAGTCATTTCGAGGGTTTGAAAAGTTGCCCGGTTGGCAGCACTGCTGCTCTGGAAGTCGTGGCTTCTTACACAAGAAGTGATTCAATATTTTATCAAAGAGAGGAAACGTTACCAGAGTCAGAGCCTCCATCTCGTCGTCCACTTTCTGAGCGTAGCTCTCCAACTCATTCTTCCACTGCGTGACCTCCCAAACCCGGTCGCCCAGCCGCCGGGACGTGTCGCTCTCGTCCCAGGTCGTCTGCAAACAGAAGGAGCAACGCCATCATGGATTAGAGGATCTCAGACGATCTACACGCCCACCCCGACAGCTCAGTTTGCCCCCGCCCACACACAGACAGAAACCCACCTGACAGTTGGTCTGGTCTCGCAGCGACCGCCCCTCCTGTCTGATCACCGTGGAGACATGGCGCTCGTGCTGAGCTGTGGCCGACAGCTGCTGGTTGTTGTCCTGCCAGTCCGACACGCTGTGGCGCAGGCCGGGCTTCACAGGAAGTGCCGACATCCTATTGCTGAAAGCACAAACAGGTCAATCACCATATTCATCGAGTGCACGCGAATGCTTGTATGTGTACGCCACACACTCACTGAGGCATGATGGTGTGTGTCAGTCTCACAACACCAGGTGGAAACAGGACCAGAGATGCTGCATGATGACGCAAAACAATGAAGAGAGATTTAACACTTCTACTACACTCACTGTGAAACAAAGTGGGTTTTGTTTTAACAAGACCAAAATATTTTCATTGGAATTTTTTAAATTGTGCTCTGAAAAATTACTTAATAGAAACTGTGTTAAATAGAAAGACAGAGGGGCATAAAAAGACATATAACGGTGAAAAACATCCTTCCACCACAGTTAAACAATAGCTACAAGCAGATATCACAGTAACGCGCTACTTTAAACACTTTGACGACTTTTCTGAGTTACATGTTTCATCCTCCTCGCTAACTAACGAGAATAAAGGAGCTAAAATGTCTAAACCTGAAGTGTTTTCAACTTTGCGGTCAGCAATGGAGGATAAAACGCGAAATAGGTGACAAAGTTTCGTCTTTTCCTCCGCGTTTCATCCGTTTTATCGCTTCACTCACCGACGTCGTTGAACGTTCTCTCACCGGGCGCGTGCTCGTTGAGCAGGACTGGGTCTCCAGTGGCAACGGTCACCGGCGCCGTTACCGGGCAACGGACCGCAGGACTCCTCAATAATTCAACCACGGTGTGTGGGAGCCGCCATGCAGCCACCGGGGACGTGCAGGAACTAGACAACTTTAACGAACTGCTAAGTCAACGCTAGATACTATGTCAATGTTTTGGCTAACTTTTCGTTTCAAGAAATACGAACTTTCTCTATTGTCAATTCAACGTATTTCTTATAGTTATCCTATTGGCTTTGTTTCAATGTATTTTCGTTATTTCCTTCAGTTTCAAACCGCAGAAGCAGTTTAAATAAGTCCACGTACAGAAAAGAAACGTTTTCGTACATATAAAACCACAAAACAGTGTAGTATTTATGCCAGGCCTCTGCGTAGCGCTGTAACGTGCCACAAAACAGAGAAGAAGACATGAAGCCGCTGTAAACACACTTGATTCAGGCAAAATGGGAGGAGAATGAAGAGGTGTGGCTCCACCATTTCAGTGTTTTCAGCTCTCTCATGGAAACAGGATGTTTTCCACTTTCATGCCACGTTTGAATCTCCATGTTAATTAAAGTAAATGCTTAACAAAGTGGGGAAACTAACACTTTGTCATAAACTTTGCTAAACAGAAATCTCATTAATACCAGAAAACACTTCAGAAGAAAAACTAGGATCCTCAAAACAACACTCGTGTATAAACAGTTCTTTTTTATTGTCGTATCAGAATTAGTCATGCCAGTGGTTATATTTCCATGCTGTGGTGACTTTCAGTGTAGACAAAAGCTGGTTAGTTCAAACTATCATCATCATCATCTCGGCACAATCCCGTCCTCGGCTGTTTAATGGTCACGAGTCAGCAGCGACATTTCCCAGAGTTTCAACAGAGAACTCGGGATTATTAAGGGGGGAAAATCCTTAAAATGCAGCAGGACTGGTGGGCAAAAAAACAAACAAACAAACACAAAAAAACAGAGTCTGGTGTCAAACCGAGCCTCCGTTCAGAGCGTCACACCAGCGTCCCATCAAGCAGATACACAAACATCGATGGTTTTAATGCCCAACAGAAACAAAAGATTCACAACTTCAAATTATTTTAATATCATTTATGTGTACATTGCACCTAACAGGGACACAAACGGAGCCTAAATTCTCTATGCAAGGACTTGGTTGAGTTTGGGACCCACTTGCCAGTGCATCATCCCAATTACCTGAGCTATGTTAACACCTAGAATCTCCACCAGGCCTTTCAGAAGGCCCTGTACTAAAAACACCCCTCCCCCACAATGCCTGAAAAAAAAGCTCGTTTCCTGCATTTTGACTGTCTTAAAACTAACTTTCTTGGAGTTTATGGACGTCGGACAACACTTGCCATAAGGTTTTGCGTTGCCGTCCGACACCTGGAGTGTCAGTGTTCGTTAAATGGATCACAGCCCACGTTACAGTTACAGTCCAATGGCAGTAAAAGCTTCCTCGGTAACCCAGAGCGCGGCTGAAATTGATCAGACAGGGGAGGCAGAAGCTCAGCTCAGCTTCCATGTGTGCACATTCCTCAAAGACTAATAAATTAAAAAAGAAAATAAAACAAAAAAGGGGGAACTTATCATTCGTGTCACATTTAGTAGCTTCCAACACGGCAAATGTCAACAACAGAAACGGGAAGGAGTCGGCAGCATGATTTAAAAAAAAAGGTGAAATCAGGAAAACAAGGTCATAATTTAAAAGTAAATGGGGAGTTTGGCGCAGGCGTGGCGGTGCTGTGCAGAGGTCGACCTCCTCCGAGCAGAAGTGGGAGGTGTGGGGGTAACGGAACTCGCCGCCTGCGAGCGGCGCGGTTGTACGGTCCTTCAGTGTTCCTCTCGAGCACTCAGTGTGTATGTGTTTGTGTCTGTGTGTGTGTTTGTGGTCCAATTGTTTTTGTCGTTTTCCCCCCCATCCTGTCCAGTTTGTCTTCATTTGTTCAAGTGGGTGTGAGTGGGCGTCGCCGTGTCTGCGACGCCACACGTGTCCACAATCACTGCGGCGTCGCGTCCCCGTTGATTTCTACGCCGTGCTGCTGTAGCTGCGCCCGAAGCAGCGCGTTGTCGTTCTTCAGTTCTTCAATCTGCAAAGACAAAAACGGACACTTTCAAAAGTTTTATTTTGAAATCGTTTAAAAAATAATTCAAAAATAAATTTATTGTAAAAAAAACAACAACCTGCAAATGGAAAAAAAAGATAAAAAAAACAACCAATAAAGAGGTTGAGTTGTGTTCGTGGGCACTGCGGCAGCAGCCATCTGCTCGGGGGGATTCGTACCTGTTGTCTGAGCAGCTCGTTGTCCATCTCCACCCGCTCCACCTCCTTGTAGCTCTCCTGCAGCCGCTGGTTGCTCTGGCGCAGCTCGCGGATGTAGTCGCAGGCTTTGGACAGGATGCCGCCTTTACTCTGAAAAAACAGGGGCGAGCGGAGACGTGGAGAGACCACACGTGTTCAGCGCTACTCGTCCTCACTTCCCACTTTCCATTTCGTGAAACTCCTCCCCCCTCCCTCCCAACAGAGTCTGATTTTCACACCGACTTCGGCTGATTCACACCAACTGTTTCTCTGATTCACATCAGTTACGCAGACTCTCAGGAGGGGGCGCCGGGGAGCCGCAAAGATTCATGAAGAGAGAGCAAATGAGACTTTTTCGCACTTTTCTAGAGAACTTGCCTCATCTCTGAAAACGATGCATCTCTCAAATTCTCTGGTGTGAAATCAGCCGTCAGTCAGAGCAGCTCAGACAGATTGTGTATTGTATTAATATCTTAAGGTCTCGTACACCCACCGCTCCGGTTCGGCTGTCGACGCTGCAGTCGGGGATGATTTTTGAGAGCGTGACGATCCAGTTGTTTATCTTGTCTCTTCTTCGTCTCTCCACTGCAAAGAGGCAAAGAGTTAGTCGGCACAGCTCAAACAAGCACACAAAACTTATCTTGTGTCTCAATTAAGCCTGAAAAGCCTAGAAATGCACTTTAAAATGCTTTCTAAAAATTGTCAGTAATCCAAAAGAATAACTCAAAACGTTCCCGAAGGATTTCGATATAATTTACAGGACGGGTGAGGGGTGATACAAGGAACAAGTGGTTAAATTTGGGTGGTGATTTGGTAACTACGTGATCCAAAATGAGGAAAAGACACATTTCTGTGCTGCGGTCTAAGCGTGTGTGGCCCTTTAAGAGGCAGGAAAGGTTTATCAGCTTCTCCATTGAAGTTTGCACACTGAGTGCTCCTGGTTCATCTGAAAATTCACCTTCAAACATATTAACAGTTAAAAAAAAGATCACACTGATGTACAAGACAAACAATGTTGAGAAGGAGAACACAGGAGGCAGCAGGTGGAGCTCAGTTGATCAGATTAAACGCAGGTATTTCTAAAACATCAGATTAAAGCGTGGGGACAAACCTTCGTTGTGCTGTGCTCTCCGCCGCTCGTCTCTGGGCGCCCGGGGACCATCCACCTTCCTGTGGACACACAAAAGGGGAAAACTCAGTCTCACAGTGAAATCAGCTCGTACTTTAGAGGACAGAGGTGTGAAGGTCACTGGAGTTACTTCACCAGGTCTCCCAAATCAAACACAACACTTCAGGTGAGCCTTCCAGGTGTCTGTTGACTTGTAGTGATGCTGTTAAACCTGAGCTGAGCTGTCAGCTGTGTGTCTCATCAGTTACTGGGAGGAAGATGCTCTAAAAAAAGCTGCTCTAAACAGCTTAAAAAACACGACCAACCGCTACAGCAACCCAGCTAAGGTGAATACAGGCTAATGCTATTTGGGGCCGAGTGACCTCAGAGGAACCGGCTTCATCCAGTTTCAATCAACGAGAGCTTAGTGGAATAGTAACAGAGCTGCTCTTTGCAATGGACAGAGACAGCGGCGCTGCAGCTCCCCAACACGTTTTCTTGCAGCGGAGATCTCGATGATTGTGGCCGAGTTGCTACTTAGTCACACACACACACACACACACACACACACACACACACACACACACACACACACACACACACACACAGTTCCATGCATTCTGGTTCTTTACATGTAATCTGTGGTGTGGCGTCACTGCGTGACCTGATCAACACGCTTTGTTTTACACGACATGACTGGGGGGGTTTGGGGGGGGGTTTGGTTTGGGGGTAGTTGGGGGGGGGGCGTATGTGAAAGTTCTTCTCACCAGTTTGTGCTGCCATGCTGCAACATCTCGCTTTCACCGAGGTCTCTGAGGATGGCAGGTAAGTAGGACAGAGTGCGGTTTTCAGATGTCGGATGTTTTAAATGATGGATATTGACTGTTTGTTTTTTTTTGTTTGGATTTTTTTTTCACTTCTGGACACACAACGACACTACGGATCATTCCAGGTAGGGGAGGACGAGGATAATGAGGAGGAGGAGGACAAGGGGGACGAAGGGGAGGAGGAGGTAAACAACATCCAGTTTGGTAGTGAAGCTCACAAGGAGAGGTGTGATTAGGTGATGAGGGGGGGGTGCAGGGGTGAGGGTGGTGTGTTATACTCACGCGGTGTAGGTGTGTGCACGCGGCGCGATCGTGCGCTGGGTCGTCGTCTGCAGCACGTCAGGCGGGCTCATCATCACGTAGAACTGACCTGGAACCAGCAGAAGAAAAGACAACACGCTGCATGTTTAGTTCACTGTGACAGTGACCGTCTTCAGGACCACTGGACGGTTTGGTGTCGCTCCCCCACCTCCTGCCTGTGTGATGGTGGGGTCGGCGGTGGCCTGCACCGACACGGCCGTGGCCGTCCCGTCGCTGACGGTGGCGGCGGGGAAATAGGCGAAGCGCGTCTCCGCGCCGACGGTCTCCCCTCCGGGGCTGCCGCCATTACTGAAGGGGTTCTGGATCACAGCCTGCCGGGGCAGAAACAGGAAGAGAGGTCAGGGGTCGCCGCGGTGACTGGAGGACACGGATACGTCAGGCGCCAACGAGTCGGGGCGTGGTTGTTCACCTGCGCCACCGCCTGAGGCGCTCCGGCGAATGCCGCCGCGGAGACGACGCTGACGGCGCCGGTTCCATCAGCGGTGGCTTCTAACTGGTCATCTGTAACCTGGACCACTCGGTAGGTCACCTGGAGGCACAAGCAGAGGGGGGGTGAGAGTCAGTGTGTGTGTGTGTGTGCATTGCATGCTCCGGCCCACCTGTCCTCCATTGTTCTCTGTGCGGAACTGGTACTGCACATTGTGGTCAGCGAACGCAGCCTGCGGGACGCCGGTGATGGCCACAGCAGTCTGTTCGTCCGTCCCCACCTGCTCTCCTGCAGAGAGACACAGGGACAAAAAGACCATTTTGATCACACCTGCATTTCCTGTCCAACACTAACTCTGACTTGCACAAAGTTCATCTGCCCTCGAGCTTCATTTCACTCCTCGTTTTTAGTTTTTGCGCAATAACTGCAGGTTTGCTGAAGCTGGTGTGCGTTACCTTCTTGCAGCTGCACCACCTCCTCTGTTTCTTGTTTGTCGTGACTGAAAAATAAGGAAACAAACACAAAAAGTGAAATGTGGAGCAAATCCTCCGTTTGTCAACACGAACCACAGCGCCCCCCACCGGCCGGCTTGCAGGATAAGTATAAAGACATAAATAAAGTGGGAGCTAACTGCCGTTTAAAGCGGGACACAAATCAAGTTTTCTGCAACTCCAGTGAGAAAAATCACACTTAATGAAGGATCTGTATTCAGATCCGAGCGGTCGGAGAAGCTGCACGAGGAAATACAAAGTTTATAGGACTGGAGGAAAAAATGCGTCCGTGCAGGTTGATTTATGTGTTTTGATGCTGAAACGAGCTGCAGCAGTTTCGGCCCCATGCAGCGAATCTGACATGCAGAAACCAACAAAAACAGGAGATAATGATGTTGTGTGTTTGTAGTCACTGTGTGGTAAAAGAAACTGCCGCGCAGCTCTGTGGTAAAACACAGTTTCCGTTTGAATTGCATGGAGAAATGCATGGAGGAAGGCGCCACTTCTCGGCGGTGTTTGGGCACAATGTGCGCGTCTGGCGGGTGTCCGGAGCGGCTCGCCGGAGCACCGCGCTGCAGACGGACACCCGAGCGGCTCTGAGGCCGTGCAGGGAGCCATGGCCGGGCGGCAGGAAGCGGCCGGCGGCGCTCTCACCTCGCCGAGCTGTCCAGGCTCTGCTCCAGCATATCCATGAAGCCGCCGCGGGGGTGTGGAGGGGAGAAACGCCGATATTCAACGACACTGATTTACGGAGATGGAAGCGCTGATCACGGGGACAAACACACGGGTCATGTGAGGAAGACAGTCCAGGACACGTGAGGGAGCGACCGGGCGAGGAGCTAAAATGGAGGCCGCTGCGGAGCAGCGCGGAGCTCGTCTGCGTCGGTGCGCGGAAACAAACACACCCCGGCCGGGGCTTCTTTTTTCACGCAGCTTCGGCGGCGGAGGCGCTGCGGGTCCGGCTCTTCGGTGGCTGGCGGCGGGCAGCGGCGGCGACGGGGGGGTTGCTCACACCGGAGACGGTTCGCTGGGAAACGGACGGCCGGGTTTCTTTTTTTGTCCTCGGTGTCCTTTATTTGCGTCTCTGCGGCGCTCAGCGGCTGTTTGTCCGCGCAAAGCTGCGGGCTGCGACATGCGCTCCAGAAGATCTGGAGTGGAGTGCGTGTGCGTCGGGCGGCAAAACGCCGCGTTTTCGCCGTCTGTTTCTCGCTTTTCACAGAACAAATCACACAAACTGCTTTCACGTGACTCCTCTTATGTAAATAATTTCCTGCTTAGAAATAAAGTGTCGCCTCATGTCTCCTGTTGTTTTCTCTGTTAACACTCGATCCCGCGCGGATTTGATCGCCCTCTCAGCTGTGTAAACACAACATTTGTGCCCCCGTCGTCACACCTGACCGGCCAACGTTTGTCTGCCAATCAAAACGCCGACGATCGGCCGCTTCTCGACACTTTTTTTCAGGATCTTTGCCCAGGTGACCACGGTGATCCAATACGGGTTTTCCCACAAACCACATGACAGAGAGTGCTCGCGTCGAGCCTCGGAACAGCCGCACACGCGTCCCGCAGTTGACGGTTTTACGACGCGTCCGACGCTCGCGGTCAGTCGTTAAAACTGACGGTGGGACACGGGGGGGACATGTCCCCGCTGTCGGACACCTCCGTCCGCTAAAACGGGGCTTCAACCCGCCATCAGATGAGGGCTTTTTGTTGTGCGCGTGTTTCCTGTCTGTCACCGTTACCATCACATGCAACCCAGTGGGCAGGGTTGCCAGATCGGACAGGTTTCCGTATGATTGGGCTTCAGTGACATTTCGACGAAAAAAAGGACGAGTGGCGGAGGTTTTATTTTCCAGTCATGTTGGCACACAATCAGGGTTTTTCCAGTGAGTGTGTGATTACACAGTGGGCACGTTTCCTGGTAATGCAAATCAGGTCAAAATCTACTTCATAGGTTGTAGAGATACAAAGAATAAAGAAAGACAGTGAAGTTCAAGGCCAGCAGGTGAAATCCAATCAAACACTTTGTCCACTTTTAATTTATTTCCACTTTCAGTCCATCATATTTTGAAGTTTTGTCCCAGTTTAAACTTCCTCCAGTCTTTTTTTAAAACATCACTCTCTGCGTATCTTGTATTTCCTCCACAACATCCCTCCATTGTTTCAGTGTCACCGTTTTGAGCCATTACTTAATGACTTACTTTTTTTCCCACAAGAAGAAATCAGATGTAATCGTCACATTGTGTTAACAATCTCATACACAATCCCCCAAATAAACTCCAATAAACTTAGATGCTTCTTTATATCCCAAACTCTCGTCTCACCCACGAAATCGTGAGATCTCAGACGGGAGTCGGTGTGAAGGAGGAGCTCGGAGTAGAGCCGCTGCTCCAATGAGAACCAGAGTGTGAATTCTGCAGGCTCATGTTTCGTTGCCTG
>JAUESF010000051.1:3877520-3889098 GCA_032274765.1 Malacoctenus tetranemus
GAAATAATATATTTCACAAGGGCTGATGAATGGTAGTTTGAGTCCTGTTTCACTAATTTTTTAAAATTAATTTAAAATTAATACATTTATGATTGTACTGTTTTACGTCTTAGACAATAAAATAAGTTAATTTCAGGGGAACGAGTTGCAACACAAGTCCTGAAACACAAAGGGATCAAGAGATACTTTTTAAGAAAATACTTTAAATTGAATTGATTCCGCGCCTCACTCCAGTAAAAGCTGTTTTACTCTCATCTGAACAGCAGATGTCAGGATTATACAAGTGTTGGGACTGAGAAGTGTCCTTTCTGGCCTGTTTGAGGGATCACATTTAATCAGATCATCCTTTGAATTGCTTGTTGTTTGGATAAAATGAAATATGTCTTCTTTGCTGTTCTCTTCCGTTACATGCAAATCATCTTTGATTTTTTATTGACCTCTGCTGCCACTCGGAAATTAATTTCTGGACCCAGTATGCTGATCAATACTGTTTCCTAATGACCTCTGTGACTCCTCTCCTCCCCTGGTGGCCATGGGGTCTCCATCCCTCCCCTGAGACCCCCCCCCACCCGACCCATTGAAAGTGTCATAAATAAAATGGGCTAATTAGATATGAATTGATCGTGTGTAGGGTGCAGAGGTTTTCATCCATCACTCTAAAAGGCTGTTTAACAATAGATTACCACCAAATAATTCCCCCCTCAAGAGCTGGTGAACGCAGCTTTGGGGGGGGGGGCTACATCTGCTGTTCAGCGGTATAAATCTCCTGAATGATAAATATTGTTCTGGTGGAGTCTTTCCCTGCTGAAAGAGGTGGTCTTAATACAGAGCGGGTTATGGATCATCTATGGAGGGTTTCAGGTCACAGGTGAGAGACTTTCAGTCATTTAGCTGCTGCTGTTTTCCACATTTAACTTTCAACCGTCTCCTTCAATCAGGCCTATGCTAACAATTAGCAAATAGCTAACTTTAATATTTTTAGGACTTCCCGGAAGAGAAAGACAAAGAAATATTAGCAGCAAAGTAAGAAGAAACATCAAAAAGACTCAATATAATCTTATAAAAGAGCTACGTTTTTAATTTTTCGGTTGTTTATCTCTTTATTAGACAAGACAGGCTCAAATGACATTGAAGCTAACAGCTAAACCTACTGGCGGCTAAAGCTAACTGTCCGTTATGGCAAAAGCTGACTAAGGTCAGCTGATACTAAAGCTAGCACTAGCACATCGCTCTGTAGATAAGAGATTGAAGCAGTAGATTCTTCTTCTTTTTTTCTAATATATTTAATTGAATTTCTCAGTAATTATTTATTCATCTAATCTCACAGAGAGGCTTCAATTCAGCTTCAGCTTTAATGGACCCAAATATGTAAGAATTGCAGGAACTGGAGATATTTAACATTAACTATTTGTCTAAAGTTGCATAGTTACTTTTTTAATTGTAATTACATTTTTATAAGTTTGGCCTCAGGTGCTTTGTGTGTATTTTAAAATGCAGTTGCTTAAATTATGTTGCCTATGAACACCTTGCCAAAAGGTTGTGGTGGTTTGTATTACAGACTACAATAACTCTTTGAAAATGTGTTTGTATGATTTTCTTTGTTGGAGAATTTAAAAGTTTAAAGATGAACTCTCTGAAATGGAGTTGATGTATGTAAAAGTGGCATTTCTTCTACTCTGATATGAAACTGTTCTCTCCAGTGAATATCTCTTGGGATAGCTCATTTTTTTTGTGGCCTGTTTCGACAGAAAAGCACCTGAAGTTTGATCTCCGTCCACCTTGTCTCAAGCCGGGCCGATGGGAAGATGCGACTCTTGGGCTTGAAGACGCCGGCAGCAGGTCTGGCTGTCACCCTCTCTGATTAATGGCCCTGCTGAAACATGTCCAGCCACATTAGAGCTCCATGTATCTCCCGGAGTCCACACAGGCCTGGCTCTTTGTTCTGATGGGAAATGGTGTCAGCCGCTCACTGCTGCTCTCCCAGAAACAGATAAAGATTTACTGTCATCAGAGGCCAGATTAAAGCGCACAAACGCAGACATTGATTTCTGAGAGGGAGAGTGGCGAGAGGGGGGTGGAGGAGGGGGAAGGAGAGAAAAAAAACGACACATTTTGGGGAGGAAACTCATTCCAGGGCCAGCGGAGATATGATCAGCTTATTTGGGAGGTGGATAATATGGAGCCCTCTCCCAGAATGAACTTTGAAAGAAGTAAATTGTAAATATTGATTTCTGAAATGAACTGTCAATCTCACTTGGCGAGGTTATTCCTATCATCTTGTTGAGAAGGGGAGGGCCAATGAATTCAAAAAGGCAGACAAAGAGAGGAGGGCCTTGCTGGGCTTTTTTTCTCTCTTCTCAGTTCGAGGGCCCTCAAAGGAGCTTTATTCGCTTAGTAATGGTTGTTCAATTCCATCCGATAACAGCTGAGATCTCATCGGCGCCGAAAAAATGAAATGAACTGTGACGCCCAGATGTTGCGGCTCTCGTCCACACTCTGAAGTGCTCTTTCCTTTGTGACTCGGGCCGCAGATTGTGACGAATCCGCCTCGTCTCAGTGTTTTCTGGGCCGCAAATCGCGTCGGTTTATCACTCAGGCTTCAGATATCGTATAAAAAGAAATGATGCAGCACAAACAGACTCTTAGATTTCTGTGCCTTCATGCTGAGGAAACTACTGATGTCCTTCGCTGAACAAGCTTTCCCTTGTTGCACGCTGTAATACGATGCTGTGATGAACAGTTTGTTTGTGGCTGCAGAGGCAGAAATAAAACTTGTGTTTACAGCAAGGACAAAGCCACGAACTAATACTGTACTTAGGCCTCTGAAGTACTTTACCAAAGATAAGATCTTGTTTGCAAATCCTAAGGCTGTAAGTTAAGGACATATTTGTGTATTTTGAACGACAATTTTAACCACTAATGAGCCGATATAGTGAAAAAAATGAAAATAAAAGCTAGAAAATGACCTAATTTTGACTAAAAAACACTGATAAGAACAGAAAACATCGATATCAGCCTTCTCCACAGTACAAACAAAACTCAAATGTACAATCTGAATATCTACGATTCAGTGATTTTGCTGCAAAAGAGGTTAAAATCAGGTAGTTTCAGTCCACAAAGTTCTCCAAAGTCTGTTTAGAAGTACCCAGCTCCCTCCTGACAGATTGTGTAGTTCTCAGATGTTTTACTACATGGAACCTTAAATGTGTGTTTACTTTATTATTGCTGCACACTGTCTGTCCTCTGAAGCATGTTTGTTCAGTTAGCTTCACAGTTTCACATCCCTTCTGTGATCACTGTTCTCACTGTTTTGCATACAAACTCTCACTAGATGGCAGTGCGCTCCTATGCAAATCAGGGCTGTACGCATGCCGCCTGTTTGCAGACATTAATCACAGATCTCCCTTGGTCCGTTGTCGTCGGTGCGTCGGATCCTGCCGCAGAATATCAGCAGCCTCACCTGAAGCCTCTTCGATTGGACCCGGACGGGTTAAAGTGTAACTAATGACGCTCATCCTCCGCGGCTCGCCGCAGCACTTTGCTGACCGTTTCTGTCATTTATCAGCGTTTTAATTCCAAACAAACGGGCTCCTGAAGTTTGCTTCCTGTCGTTTAATTGGCTCCTACTCTCACACACACGTTTAGCGCCTGTGTGTCCATATGGTTTAGGTATAGAGGGGGTTGGACTAATCACTCGGATCACTTTTTTCCATTATACTTAATTGATTTAGTGCGTAGTGCCAGATTTTTTTCCCCCTCTGCCTCATTTTGACAAATGAGTGTCAGAGGCCAGCAGCTCTCAGCAGCTGGGTGTGTTCCTATCAAAACCAAGCGCGTAATGCAAGGACAGCGCCTGCAGCACTTAGTGTCCTTTAATTGCCATTTACATAGTAGGCTAATCATTATTTTTTATGTCCCCTATTATCCACTATCACCGCGCTCTGCTCTGTGACTCTGCGCTGAAACAATGAGCTGCTTGTCAGCAGTGACGCTCTGATGGAGGATGTGATACTGCTGCAGAGATAACAGCAGCAGATTGTTTGATACCGAGTTTATGTCGGCGAACGGCATTGGCGCTTTGATTTATTGGTCTGGGTTTTTATTTATGTTGGATTCAAAGTGTTTCCAGTCGTTTTATTCAAACTCAGCTGAAGCTTTTAGGCTGATACTGGCGCATTTCACTCCAAAAATGAACCTTCAGTGTCATTCAAAGTTACTTATGGTGTTGGCAGTTTTCATCAGAACTTGTAAACACAAAGTGACTTGATATATTTTTTATGTATTACAAAGAAAAGTCCAATATTTGTACACTGAGGAGAAAATACAAGTTTTTATCTGCTAACGGAACTGTTTCCTCCTTTTGTCTTGATAAACAGAAGATTTAAAGGTTTTTATTATAATGACTGAGATGTTAGAGTTGAGGTGACTTGCACATAACCCAAGATTAAAAATCCAACAAGTAAGGGTCATGTTCCCTAATAGTTGCATTGACAATACACAAAATACTGGAGATTATTACATATTCAATGATGAGATCCTGTTTTTTGTGAAAGGTTTATCATCAGAAGTTACCAAAAAGTTGAAAAATTAACCCTTATTAAATACTTTATTTCATAGTATTCATGTTATTCTAAACGTATACATATTAGATTTATAGACATCATAAAAAAAAGGTTTCATTTTCCTCTCAGAAGTTAAAAAATGTAATGTTTTATTCGACGACCTCTCGTGCGACCTTCCTGTGGATCCTGACTCAGTCTTTGGGAAACAGTCTTGTCACAGGATCCTCTTTAACAGCGTGATTTATCTCTGTGAATCTGCACTATGACTAAAATCCACACCGTCTTTTGGTTCACACGTTTACGTCGCAGCGGCGAGAGAAAGCAGTTCGGTGTGCAGCCAGTTCGATGGCGGCCTAAACAGCCACTAAACTGAATTTCCTGTGTGTCTGCTCCGAGTTTGTGTTTGGACTTTCAGCGCTGTTTGATTTCTCTTCAAACTTTGACGAGCTGCGCCCGCGTGCCAGGCGTGACCCCGGTTTATCTGACTCTCCACGCATCACCGAGTAATAATGACAAATCGGGGCGATGTTTGCTAATGATTAGTAGAGATTGTTTCAGCTCACTTGTAAAAGCCATGTTTAAGAGCTATATTTATTGTTCCATTTGCGCATTTTGTGAGTGTGTTTGAGAGAGGACTAATCGTTATTAATTAGGGTCATTGTTCTTCTGTTTGTGTGTGTGCACGGAGCGGGGAGAGTGTGTCCGTGTGTGCACCGGCGCCTGTGTTTATGCATCTGTGTGTTTCTTTTGTATGCAGATGTGTTGGTGTGTCATCAGTGCGCGTGCGTGCGTGTGTGTGTGTGTGTTAACGTGTGCTGCCTGAAGCCATACTCAGCAAGCTGTGACAAAGGTCCATTACCTTGTCTGATCACAACAGCCAGTGATCTATTAGCATCATCTAAAAGCTACATTAGGATGAAGTGGAGACACTCATAAACTGAGCGCTCTGATCAGGCCTTTTAATGGGTTCACTGGTTTTACATGGAACCTCTCTGGCTTATTCCCCCTGGTTTGTAGGTTAATGCATTTTCAAGTACCCACCAGACAACACTCAATTGACAATGAGGCGTATACATCAGCCATTCAATCCACGACGAGCGAGGCTCCACCAGTGAATTCAGAGGGAAAGTGAAAAGCAGCTGTTGTTGTAGTATTGAGTTATTAATTCACCGTCCCCTGAAATCCAATTAGAGTGCGGGAGAAGAATGTATACATGAATACCTCTTTGTAAACAGGGACAACACGCTGCTACATCATTTATGTTTCTCAAATTAGTGGTTCACAACCTATTTTAGCTTGTGACCCAAAACGTCTGCATGGATTTGTTTTTACCCCCCGATTGAAGCGTCTGTTACTTTTCTTTTATTTCCCTGTGTATTTATTTGATTAAAAGATGGTGCGGCGATCTGGATGCGTTCGTCCTTGGGAGTCTGGAAGGTAGTTTACAGTGTGCGTCACTGTTGAACGGACTGTAGGACACAGCAATGTCGGGGGATTTTAAATATTTTATTGTTTGACTAAAAGTTTGTGTTCCTGTGCATTAGCAGATTTGAATGGGTGGTTTGAGTCGCTTTTTTTTAACAACCTCTGAGATGATTTGTCTTTCTTGGAAGAGTTGAAGCAAAGAAATGAAACGATATTCTGTTTTACAGTTAAAGGCTTTAAATTTCAATAAATAGGATTATTTTGATGGCTTGGACCATCCTGACATCATGTACAACTCTGTACAGTATGTAGTTTTTTTCACCACATGCTCCATCTCACCCCGTTACTCTTGATTCAGTTAAAAGCTGAAAAATTGCTAAAGTTTTTTCAGATGATAAGATTTTATTGTGAAAAGCTTCACAGGCAGAAACACAGAAACTCTTCTCGAGTTGGTCTCACGCTTTATCTGTGTAACATCTCTTTAACCTCTTATTATTAGCCAGCAAATGTCATGTTTTGGGTTCAAATGAAAGCATAATAAATGACTTTAAGCTGGAAGACTAAATGCCTCTCAAAAACTGTTTTTCTAAAACAATTAGCTTGCTGCACTTGTCCTGGAGCTCTCTGGTGCCCCCCAGTCACACCGTTTCGTGACATTTAGGCCCCAATCGCTACGAGCTGAACTTTATCTGTTTTATCCAGTTGTTTATATCACCTGTTTTTATTGTTGTTTATAAACGAAGACAGGTTCGATTCTGAGGACAAACTGGACGAAAGCGTCCAAAGTTGCAGACAAGTTGTCAGTGTTCAATATGTAACTTTCCCTTCATTTACGGTCGTTCCCGTCAGCGTGTTTCTCTGTCAGAAGATGCTCCTAATTTCACTCAACCGAAAAAAACAAAAAAATGAACTAAAATGAATAAACCATATTCACCTACTTCAAAGGTTTTATCGTGTCATTTGTGGAGCTTTAGACTTGGATGTAAATGAGACACGCAGGCTAATGCATGAGGTCTGACAGACATAAAAGAAATGTTATTAGGAGGGAACAACGATGGGAATCAATAGAGTGAACTTGAAACACGGCGGAATACATTTCCAGCAGTGTGGTAATTAGTGCACAGAGCTCATATCTGCAGCCTGATATGCTTTAATTATATTTTCATCATTTCTGAGATCTCTTTAAAAGCTATAATGGTCGGACGAGTCTTCAGATGAGAGATGAGATGAGTCCGGTAAACGGTGTTGTTTTTGATATGCAGAGCGGGAGCATTGAGGCCCGCTCGTGTCCGAACACTCGCCATGGCGCCCTTATTGTGTGCCAAATTATCATAACATGGTGCTGCCTTCAGGGTCCCGAACGATCAGGCTTTGAGCTGTCGCTAAGAGCTTCACTTTACAGGAAATGCTAATGGCGGCGTCTGCAAATTGGATTCTCGTAAGAATAAAATAAAAGAGAGAATCGAAAGGAGAGAAAAATTGGCAAACATTTCGACACCATAAAGAAATAAAATATGACGGTCTGACGGCAAAGCAACTTGACAGTATCAAGTGACACTTTAATGTGTATAACTTGAGGAGTTTATGTATTACTGCGTGTTCTCCATTAACGCCTGTCGCAGCCTTTTTCTGCGTATTCTGCTGATTGATATACAACAGCCCAGCATATGGAGACTGTGGTAATCAAACGGAGGAGACATCTGTGAGATGATTTATGGTTTTGTTGTGATTTGTTCACTGTGAGTTTCATCAATGACTTCATCAGCGTTGCTCAACCCTTCCGCCCGCGAACCAGGCCGGCGCATTTCTCTAATTGACGGAGTTAGACCACCCGCAGGTGCGCGTCCAGGTTATTGGCAGACGGGCCAAATAAAGCCTTTACAGTAACCGGGAATCTGACGCTGTTTGTACAGTGGATTCGTTTGATTCTGTGTTGGTTCAAGCCTCAAATGTTCTGCTGTTGAGCAGTCAGACGCAGCGACTGACAGATAAATATCAACACCGATTTTATCCCCCATCGTCTGGAACAATTTGGTGTAGAAGTGGTTCATCAGAGACGGAGCGTTTCTGGTTTGAACCTGATGCAGCTCAGGCCTCAGACGGTGCAGTTTCTCCTCATGCTAATGTGGGACCTTTGAAATGACATAAAACCCACAAATGTAAAGTGCATTGAACATACAAAAAGACACACTGATTGTACAAGAGGAACAAGTATAAGCATTATAAGCACTTTAGCAGGTTACAGATGAAAAAACGCAAATTAAAGGTTCGATAAACGATACTTGGATTGATACAAATGAAGGAAACCTTTAGATAATTAGTGAAATGAGACGAAGCACAAGCAATGATGTCACCTTAACACTGTTGCTGTACTGATCATCATCGTTTCTAACCCAACTCAACCAACTGCAACATGTCCTGTAATGCAAGTTTCCACCACAAGGTGGTGTGTTGAGTCACTCAAGGAAGTAGCTTTGTATGGTGGAAGTCATACGTGTGTGTGTGTGTGTGTGTGTGTGTGTGTGTGTGTGTGTGTGTGTGTGTGTCTCCTCTCAGCAGAGCGGCTCTCCCGGTCGCTCTTGAACGCCTCCTCGCCATCCATCTCCAGCTGGGACGCCGTCGCCCCAATTTCACCCAACGCGGATCTGACGGCTGGAAGTGGCCGAAGCTCCTCCCCCTCGGCTCCCCTTCGACCCTTCGATTGTCCGCGTGCTCGGCTGAGCTGATGGATGTCGCCTGAGCCCGAAGCCTCCGTCCGTTTGTCTAATTGGGAGGTTGGACTGCGTGAAAATCACACGTCGCTGTCAACTTTTCAGGTGATTTAGTTGTTACAAATGGACAAATGGAGGTGTCGGTATTGCGTCTCGCTGTGACACCTTCTGTCGAGTTGTTTGATTTTCAGTTTTGTGACTTTTCTGTGAACTATAAAAGCATCAAAATCATTATATCTCAAATATTTAATGCCTAAGCTTCTTCATTAGAAGTCTTCTGTTTAAATGGTTTGAATTTAATGTAAACTTCCTCCAACATGCGCAATCCCAATCTGATCAGTCCGACTGCATCGCTACAATGTCTCGCTGCACATTTTCTCCCAAGTTGCCGCCGACTGTTTTCTCCTTAAATGGCAACTGTCAGTTTTTCAAGGCTCCACAGAGACGTCGCATAACAAGAGAAGAATTTACCCTTAACATGTTGAGATGATCCGTTAAATCGAGACGAAGGCCAGCTAGGTCATTACCACATACCAGCGCGGCATGTTATGAAATTTTATGATGTTTTTATGATTCGCTGCCGATGAATAAACACTTCAGCACTGAGTCTGCAAACACGGCTCGGCAATTGAAGTGATTTTATGGAAAAGAGTTGGAACCAGGAGAAGATAAACTCACGTGTGCATTTGATATAAAGATGTGTGTCACTGGAGGAGAACGTCGACACAGTTTGTTGTCAAATATATGGTGGAAAATAACAACAAATCTGCCTGTTGATCCTTTTTTTCAGGCTGGAGTAGCAGATCAGACACATGACAGCAGCAGCAGCAGCAGCAGCAGCATCTCCCACTGACGGCTCAGAGTGTCCCTGGAGGGAAATCCTCTTTGTGCAGGCGGTCGTGTCTTTCACCAGGATGTCCCAACAGAAGGTGAGGTCAACTATGAGCAAACTCCGCACAAAAGGAGCCCAGAGCAGGATTTAATGTTCCACAAAGAAACAGTCATATTCTTTGAAGGTTTTTCTTTTCTGTTCTCTCCAAGTCACTGAGAGTTAATTAAACATTGGACAGCTTGGGGTCGAGCGTGAGCTCCAAAAAAAAAATAAGGCTCCTCCTCTGAGAAGCAGCCAGTGATCTGCACTGGATCACAACAGGTTTCTATCATGTTCCCAGGAAAGATTCGACACTGCAGCAACGTGCTCGCTCCAGTTTAGCCTCTCGTAGAGTGGAAAACCGACATAAAAATAAACAGCGAGTTTGAGTTTAAACCCAATTTCATAACTTTCCTTCTTCCTATTTATGCTTCGTGCTGTTATTTTATAACCACGAATGAAACGCTTTCACCACCTGCACGTCCTGCACTTTCTCCTGCATTTTATCACTTCCTCAACTTCTTAGTTTTTACGATTTAAACTGCACTGAAAACATTTTCCAGTGAATCTTCAACAGTAAACTGTATTTCAGTCACTTTCATTGAAATCACTCGTATTTTGCACACTTGAACTGTTCACAGTCATTAAACTTCCTGGAGTTTATAAAGTCATTCTGGCGTTTTGTAAGTCAGTTAATCAGCTGTATTTCATTCAAAGATGTTTATTGCAGCAAAACTTAGAAAAATAATTATATATCTTGCAAGACACAAAAAATGAAAGAAATTAAGTTTAAGCCTTGAATGTATTTAATCTATTTTATTGTTGTATTGTCATATAATTGTCTATATTCCCTCTTAGCCTTCTTTTTTGGAATCATAATTCATTTAAAATATAAATTTTATTTGATTTTATTTGTCTACGTTTTAGTTTCTGGCATTATTTTTTATTTATCATTATATTCTACTTCTTTCATCAGCTCTTAGTCATTCAGGATTTTCATTTATTCATTATGCTGCTTTTGCAACTTTATTTTTCATCAATTAAAATCATAATTCAGTTGCTTTACTACTTTATTTTGTAGCTTTTATCGATGTATCTTTTTTTAATTAAATCCTTTCAATTAAAAGAAGAAAACTTTGATTAGATTAGCATATTTTGTCTTTGAATATGGTGAAAAACATTTATTGTGTGTGAGCTGTAATTCACAAACATTAGGTAAAGTTCCTGGACTTACAGTCAGTCATAACAGTCAATGTAACTGAGAGTATGAAGACAAAACCCACACTTGTTCCCCTCACTGTCACTTTAATCTCCCCTCATCAGTGTTAGTGTTTCCTCCCACTCTGATTGTTCAGCAGCACTTAGAAAATACGTCTTCATTTTTCTCGCGCCCGCACCAAAGCTGCCGCAGATCTGGGTGAACGCCGGCGAGTTGGAAGCCGAGTTATTTGTCATCTCCCTCCTGACTGAGTTTGGCAGCGCGTCCGCAGGAGCCGAGCTGTTGGCTGCCCTTCCATGTCTTCTGTTGTTGTTTTCCGCCGGCCTCAATGGGATGGGTAGTTTGTGAAATGACAGGACATGCCAACAAATTGCATCACTTCTGGCTCAGCGGCCAAGGACAATGCCATGCCATATGCCAATCGGGGGGGTTACGGGTGGAGCGATGAATGGCTCTCATTTCCATGTGGTCCCTTCGAAGACTGACCCCTCCTCCCCCCCGAAACGGCCTGACTCGAAACTCTCAGTCTCACACACACACATGCACACACATGCACACTTACACACACACCTAAACACCCAGTCGGGAGGCAGCCTTGGCCAGTGGTGTGACACAGACATACGAGCTGACACTTCAGCCATTAGCCAAAACAAAACATCCAGAGATTCATTTCAATTCGTGGGCCGGCCTGGAGGAGCGACATTGTCCCTGCAGCAGGCAACACACACACACACACACACACACACACACACACACACACACACACACACACACACACACACACACACAC
>JAUESF010000051.1:4044858-4063877 GCA_032274765.1 Malacoctenus tetranemus
CTCCATGCTGCTGTCCAGAGTTCACTTCCTGTTGTCTCGGTTGTTTGTTGCCATTTAATCGAACAAATTAAAACAAAAACACTGCTGCGAAAGCAGCAATACAGAGAAGAATTAGTCATAAAAACACAGAACAGCTTTGAAAGTGTTTCCCATTTTGCTTACAAACCAGCTCATAAAAACCTGAACAGAAACGTTTGAGACTAAAGTGTTGAAGTTCCTTATCGAGACAAAACAGTGACAAAATGTTTCACAGATTTACAGAAACGACAACTGGACTTGATTTCCATCCAAATAAAAACAGGCTCTGTTAGTGAAAACGACTGATTAAATCGCCTGAATGTTTAATGTGTCGTATTTAAGTTGCCCGCCAGAAATCCTGGGTTGAAAACAACAAGTTGGAAAATAATTTGATTTTCCAGTAGCTTTTTTCGGATTGATTTGGACTCACAACAATTTAAAAGTTTGACCTTAAAAAAAAAAGATTCAAGGGCAAACTTCAGGTGGACTCTTGAGAAGGTAACTTTTATTTACATAGTCTAAAACTTTGGTTTTTCCATTAAAACAGCATTAAAAGAAGGAACCCGCATCAGCTCCTGAACCTGTGCAAACTCAACAAGCAGACAACTCTTCACTGCCTCCGGCCTCCTGGCTGCTCTTATGTACCTGGGTTGTTTAAGGGGGGTTCGAGCTGAGGGTGTAGTGGGCACACCGGCGACCCCCAAAACGTCCCCGACGGAGGGGCCAGTCGGAAGCCTAAGAGGAACTGCGTCCAGTTCTGACACAGAAACAAAACAAGACCACCATTATCTCCAACTGCAACTGATCTGGGAACCTTTAGTCACTTAAACAACAAAACATCCACTTACAGCTGGAGGCCCCGATGGTCCTGGAGGCCCCGGAGGTCCCAGAGGCATCGGTGGTCCTGGAGGCCCCGGTGGTCGCAGAGGCATCATTGGTCCTGAAGGCCCCGGTGGTCCCAGAGGCATCATTGGTCCTGAAGGCCCCGGTGGTCCCAGAGGCATCATTGGTCCTGGAGGCCCCGGTGGTCGCAGAGGCATCATTGGTCCTGGAGGCCCCGGTGGTCCCAGAGGCCCCAGTGGTCCCAGAGGCATCATTGGTCCTGAAGGCCCCGGTGGTCCCAGAGGCATCATTGATCCTGAAGGCCCCGGTGGTCCCAGAGGCATCATTGGTCTTGAAGGCCCCGGTGGTCCCAGAGGCATCATTGGTCCTGGAGGCCCCGGTGGTCCCAGAGGCATCACTGGTCCTGAAGGCCCCGGGGGTCCTGGAGGTCCTAGAGGCATCGGTGGTCCCAGAGGCCCCGATGATCCTGGAGGCAAGAACTTCATCAGCCCCTGCTGGAGAGGCTGGAACGTTGGGGGGTTGTTTTTGGTGGCACCAGCCGGAGCAGGGGGCTTCAGCAATATGCGGCCCAAAAAATGCCAAGGTCCAGAGGGGGGGACTAGCGGGACTTCGGAATCCACAAACGGGTAAGCAATGAATGGCAGGATTTCCAGCGAACTAAAGTCGAAGTCGTCGAAATCTGGGGGACCAAAAGCAAGTGTGAGACACATTCAACACAAATTAATCATTTTTGAATGAGACGGGTGTTTCAGGAGGTAAAGAGACTGTTTTTTGGCTCAATCCCAGTCAAATTCCATTCACACCCCAAAAACGTCTTATTTTCAGAGGAGGGAGAGAGAGAAGAGGCCAAAATTAGTCTGAAACCAGCAGGAGATTAAACCTGAAACAGGCTTTGATCTGAACCAAAGATTAATTAGTTCAATAAACTTGCAAAAAAACAAACACTCTTGAGTGAACAAACAAGATAATTACATTTTTTTAAATCATAGTTCAGGATCTTTGGAAACATTTCATAAATAAATGCTTGAAGCATTATGAGGAGTAAAACCACCAGGTACTCACCGCAACTACTGTCCTCGTCCCACCCCTCGTCCCACTCCTCGTCGGACCCCTCTTCTGCTCCCGCGGCTGCTCCCGCGTCTGCTCCCGCGGTGCCACCCCGGCTCGGGGAACTAGCGGGGTTCAGGATGTCCGGAGAAAGGGCGGATGGGGAGCAGGCGGCGGCGGTGCTCATCGCGAGGCAGGGTTGGGTGGGCCCGGACGCTGCCGGGTTGGGGGACCCTAACCCGTCCGGGAAGCCCTGGCTGGCAGCGGCCGCGCCCGGCTGCTGCGCCGGGCCCTGCGGTTCTCCCGGTTCCCCCAGGCCTCTCCCCGGGCTCCTGCTGAGGTCCGCCGTCGGGCGCGGCCGCTGCACGCCAGGGTTGCACCGCTTACACCCGCAGTTGGCGAACGGGGAGAATCGCATGTGGCCCTTCTTGCGGACGTACCCCCCGTGTTTACGGCACTCCTTCTCCTCCTCCTCGTCGTTCCCCGCCGGTGGCTCCTTGGAGTTGGACATGCTGCGACTCCGGCGGGGGCCAGGGAGCTCCTGCCGCCCTCAGAGGATCCAGACTGACCTGTCGGAGTTTGGCCACCCAAACAGAAGTGACATGTATCTTTTCCTCCGTGGGAACCAGCTGCTGAGCGCCTTGCACCTGCAGCCCAGACAACACCTGCGCCTCGTTATGCGCTGATTGCCCACCGACGACTCCACCAGCGTCGCCTCCGTCATCAAATGATTTAAACGAATTTGTGTGAACTCAGAGCAGATTTAGTGGAGAAAACGAAACATTTTTAATCTGTTTCACGTGCAAATTTCTCACTTTTAAAAGGAATGTGTTGACCTGAGGTGACCTCTCACTGTGTGCTGTGTACTAAAGAAAAGTTTGTTTTTTTAAAAAAAGCAACACTGTTATGGCTTTTTCACACAATATATTCAGTATTAATCTAACATATTTCTACCTGAGCTGTGATCTGACCCAGCAGGAGAATAAAACACAGAACCACATTTAAAATAAACTCCCAAAACATCGTTTCGTTTCCATATTTATTTACATAGAGTAAGGTGTTACAATAAAGTTCCTTGTCACCATTTTATTATAAATACACCGTTTTAAACAAGGCTTGATAACCCTCACTAAAATACATCCTTCAAACCTTTTCAAACAAAACAAGAAGAGAAAAAACAAAGCTTTCCTGGATACATCTAGATCATTTTTTGCACCTTTTTGTTGTTAGTAAATCATGCAAAGCAGAAATATAGAATATGAAAATAAAATGATATAGATCAAATGTGTCGCTTTACAAAGGATAATTGAAATCAGAACTATTATATGTAGTGTAAAATACAAATACTGGTTCTGGTGCGAAGCTTTAAGATCTTTCTTCAAGAAAAAAGTTATTTCATGGCTTTCAGCAGTAGCTCTATATATTTAATATACAGTACATACATTACTTGTGTGTCGAAGAAAAAAAAACAAACTTGTATAATGTGAACTTTAGCAAACGAATAACAAAATCATAAAATTTAGCCCTGTGAGACGACCACATTTAAAAGTTGTCATGGTAACGACGGACAGTGACGAACCGTAGTCGGACCGTAAAAAGGCGAAATAGACAGTAATCGTTACATTAGCGTCGCGTCTTCAGTCATGCATCAGTCAGTTTGCAGAGTGACACTGCACCAGCTCCCAGCATCCCAGTAAAGTGTTCAACAGTGTTCTGCAGGCACTTACAAAACATGGTTCAGGCCTTTGAAGTGGCTTCCAGGTTGGATGCGAGTTTTTCATGGTGGTCCACTGTGAAAGGAATCTGATCATCGGTGTGATTTTGGAGTGTGTGGGGTGTTTTTTTTTTTTTTTGGTGAAGTTGCATAAAATCGTCCGTGACGGTGACGGTCACCGTCCACGCGACTCCCAAGAGTTTCTGGAAGACGTCTGAGCGAAGAGCCAGGGAGACGTGGTGAACTGTGAAGGTCGTTTCTGCGAACAAACGGAGAAGAATCGAGCTTTAGACTTCAGGACTTCACAAAGGAAACGTTCTGGAGTCATTTTATTCACAACGTACCTTCAAATGTGTCCCAGAAGGCATCGATTTGTCTGCGTTGGTCTTGATGTTGGATGTGTGAAGTCGAGAACCGTCGGATGGTGTTCATGATCAGGTTTCTTCTTGGGTATATTTCTCCTTTTGTAAGTGTTTGTGTCCATCCCACAAGGTTAATGTGCTGTTGTGGCTCCAGCTTTCATGACAGACCACAGATATTAGGTTCACATATAGGCAGAGTATATGCGGCAGTGTCGCCCAGGCAAGGAAAGATCTTGAAGCTTGGCATCCTTTGAGTCTTTTGGTGTTCAACTTAGGGAGACTCCAAATTCTGCTCTGCAGAGCGGCTTTTTGTCCCACTTCAACTATTCAAAAATATACACATGTACGCAAACTTTACTTTGTACATCTAATTTTGTTTTCTCTTGACAGTGAGGTCGAAGGCCGAGATGGTTGTCATGGTTTAGTGATTGCGTAGCACACAGTACTTCACCTCGGGATTTGTAAAACAGTGTATGATTTTAAACTTTGACAATAAAAAAGTATACTTGATAGATAAGTCAGATGATATAGCATCAACATAATTCTAACTTAATTTGAAATGTACAATAAACAAAAAGTTTCAACTTGTAGAATACTAAATATTCATATTCCTGTAACAACTCCATGCAGAGCAGAATAAAGGTTGTCTTCATTCCACTGAGATTTAGGCATCTGGTGAGTTTTGTGGTTTTAAAGCATCGGCTTCTCCTGGAAGATCCGTCCTCAGCCTCCAGCTCAGTACCGGCGGCTGTAGCTCGGGGAACCGTAGGAGGAAGACGAGAAGGTGGTTGTGAAACTCGATCCAGTCGCATCGAAGCTGCCCCTCCTGGACCCGGACCTGGAGCCGGTCCTCGAGCCGGACCGGGAGCCGCTGGCAGAGCCCGAGCCGCTGATGCTGTAGGGACTGTACAGGCCTTTGCTGGACTGAGACGAGGCTTCAAGTAGTCGCAGACCGGTGCCCTCTTCCACCATGCTTCTGTCCATGGCGTCCTTGTAGGAGATCTTGAGCTTGGTTTTGGGGCACGTGAGGTATTTCGAGTACGCGCTGACATCGCGTAACTTCTGCGCAGTGCGTGCGTCTAAGCTACCCTTCTTCAAAGCCTCGTCTATAGAGACTCTGCCCGTCCCCTCTGGTTCAAGTAACCCACCGGTGAGATACTGGACCTCCAGAAATCGTTGTCCGGCTTCGTAGTACAACCACCCTTTCTTCAGAGCTTGAGCTGCGGACATTTTGATTTTGGTTCTGGGATCTTCAAATCCGTTGTAAGCCTTCTGGGCCAAAGTGATGCGGTCTACCATGATCTTATCCACCAAGCCTTTGTTCATTGCATCGGTGACGGTAAATTTCTCGCCAGTGTTCGGGTCAATGATGCCTCCAGTGCAGGCCTGTGCTTCCAGCAGCCTTTGACCAGTGATGTTGTCCACAAGATTCCTGTGAATAGCCTCTGTGACCGACACCTTCTCCAGCGTGTCCGTGTCCAGGATTCCGGCCACGGGACCAGTTTCCTCTGTTGGGTCATTCCAAGTGGTTGGTGGTGTTTTGATCGAGGGTATTGGGCTCATGTTGTAGGAGGAAGAGGAGCCGAAGGAGGAGGATCGCGATCGGACGCCGCTCATGTTTCCGGATAACATGTCGGCAAACTCTGTGATGGAGAGAGTTCCTGCTCTGTACTGATCCAAGGCTGACTTGTCGATCAGGCCCCTTGAGATGGCGTCGTCAATGTCATACTGTCGTCCAGACCTCCTGTCAATGATCATGGACTTCACAACTCCGTCAGAGGAGGTGATTGTAATTTCCTCCCATTCACACTCCTGCTCTGCAAGCTCGAGATAGGTCTGGTGGTCGATGAGTCCTTTCTGATACGCCTCATAGACGGACATCTCCTTTCCTGATTCTGGATCCACGATGACGACCCTTCGTTTGCGGACGGAGGACTTGGATGACGTTTTCCTCTCCCGTTTCTTTTCTTTCAGCAACAGAAGAGCCAGGCCGGTCTCCGGGTCCGTCATGCATCTCTCCATCAGTTGCAGGTAGGTGAGGTTTTCCTCAGTGTTGGGGTCGAAAAAGCCCTTTGTGTCGTCGGAGGGGTCAGTGAGGATCTCATTCATCTCTTCGTCGAAGAGGCCACGTTCGTAGGCGGTATCGACTGGCAGACGGTGGCTCTCCTGGGGGTCAATGATGCCACCAGTGGCGATCTGAGCCTCGAGCAGACGGATGCCGTGATCTTTCAGGATCAGACCCTTTTTCATCGCCTGGAACAGTGAGATAACCTTGCCAGAATACGGGTCCTTGTACCCTGTGACAGCTCGCTCAGCCGACAGGAGCTTATCTTTGAACTCTTGGCCCACAACACCCATTTTAACAGCTTCGGTCACGTTCAGCTTCAGGTTTTTGATGGGATCAATGACGTATCCAGTGGCAGCCTGAGCCTCGAGCAGCTCAAAGGCAGTCCCTGGTCTGATCATGTTCTTCTTCATTGCTTGGTAGATCGAGAGACGGTCTTTGCTGGACTCTACAAACACCCCAGCGATGCAGCTGGTGCCCTCCAGGTATTTCTTCACGTCTCTGCTCACCTCCTCCACTGAAATGGCTCCTTCACTGAGCTGGTTGTAAGTCTTCTGATCGATGATCTGGGAGAGCAGCAGCTCATCGATGGTGATTTGCTTCCTGAGACCCTTGAAAAGAAGCTTTTTGTCGGCGAGGGAAAGCAGCCGCAAACCACTCTCTTTGTCTACTCTGCATCTTTTCAGTAGCTGGGCGTAGGACTGCTTATCGTCTGTTGTTGGGTCAGTGTATCCTTGCACATCTGCAGTCGGTTCAGTTATCCTGTCAAGTGTCTCCTTATTGATGTATCCACGCTGCATGGCAACGTCCGTGGGTAGATGGAAATAGTATTCGGGATCCATCAGTCCCCCAGTGACATTCTGGGCCTCCAAAAGCCTCAGTGCATAGTCCTCTGGAATCAGGTCCTTCTTCATGGCCTGGAAGAGAGAGATCACTTTTCCACTGTAGGGATCCTTGTAGCCTGTCACCGCTCTCTCGGCAGAGAGAAGTTTGTCATGAAGCTCCGGGCCAACGAGCCCCTTGCGCACCGCTTCGTCCACCGTCAGAAGCTCATCCTTCACCGGGTCGATCATGAATCCCGTCGCTGCTTGAGCCTCCAGGAGATTCAACCCGACTTCTGGCTTGATCTTCCCGCTCTTCATGGCCTGGTAAATGCTGATCTTTGGAGGGCTGTCCGACAGAATGCCAGCGATGCAGCCCGTGCCGAAGAGGTACTGCTTCACCGACGGCATTTCCATCACCTCGCGGATGGTCATCTTCTCCTCCTTCAAGAGGTTATACGTGTGCAAGTCGATGATTCGAGCACTGTACAGCTCCTCGATGGTTACTCTCCTTCTGATGACATCGCATGACATGCTTTGCTCTGACTTCAGTGTCTCTCTCTGTTCCATGATCTCAATAATGATGATGACCATTCTTTCCTTTGTGATTTGTCCCAGGCGAAACTGCTCCATGAGGCGGCGCCTCTCCTCTTCGGGAAGCATATTTGAGTTCATGACCTCCCAGATCGTCATGCTCTTTCCAGCGAAACTCTTGTGTGGGATGTCAACTTGGGTGCTGGCGAGATCTGTTTGCGCTTGCTCCTCGGTGTACTGATAGGATTTCTCCGTGGGGGCAGGCGACTGCACCTTGGACAGAGGCAGGTAGCACAGGCCGCTGTTGGGATCCCTTGAGCAGCTCTCCAGCAGTTGTTTGTAGGTGACACTTTCGTTGGTGTTTGGATCCGTGAAGCCCTTCACATCACCCGAGGGTTCGTTGAAGGATTTGGACATCTGCTTGCTGAGAAAGCCGCGCTTGACAGCAACATCATTGGGAACACGATGGCTTGCGACTGGGTCAATTATTCCTCCAGTTGTGAACTGAGCCTCCAGAATGGGAATGGCTTGTTCCCTCAACACAAGCTCTTTCTTCATGGCTTGGAAGAGCGAGATCTTGTTGCCTGTGTATGGATCTTTGTATCCTGTCACTGCTTTTTCCGCCGAGAGGAGTTTCTCATGGAGCTCGGGCCCAACCACGCCAACCTTCACAGCATCGTCCACAGAATGCTTCTGGCCTTTAACTGGATCAGTGATGAAACCAGTTCCAGCTTGAGCCTCCAGCAGTGCGAGTCCTGTGCTTGGCTGGAGGACGTTCTTCTTCATGGCTTGATAGATGCTTAACTTTTCGTTCGTGTCTTTCATAGTGACGCCATCGATGCGGTCCGAGCCCTGCAGGTACTTCCTGACTTTATCTTTTTCGCTGACCTCTTTCGGTGTCTTCTTACCTTGCTGAAGCTGTTCAAATGTGGCTTTGTCAATAATGTTGGAGTCGAACAATGAGCTGGCAGTGACTGGTGCCCTGAGGCCTTCAAAGCAGCCTTCCTCCTTTGTTTTGTCTTCCTTCTCATCAACCATGGTGATCACGATCTTTATCAGCCTTTCAATAGTAACTTGTCCCATTCTGTACTGGCGAATCAGCTCTATTCTTTGTTCCTCTGTGATGTACTCTGAGTTTATGATCTCCCAAATGGTGACTTTTCTCCCCTTGAAAGGTCCATACTCCAGCTCCATTGTTGCTTGGTTCAGGGCCTCTTTCGTTTTAGCCTCTGTGATCTGTTTCTCCTCTTTCGGCTTCGCGGCCTTCTTCGTGAGAGGAAGCAATGGGAGTCCGGTCTCTTTGTCCGTGATGCATTTCTTCATGAGTTGTTCATAGGTTACGTCCTCCTGCGAGTTTGGATCATAAAACACTTTACTTTCGTCTGTGTTCTTGCTCAAGTTCTTGCCGGTTTCCTCATTGAAATATCCCCGCTTGCAGGCAACATCCTGTGGGATTCGATAGCTTTTGATGGGGTCGATAATTCCACCAGTTGAGAGTTGTGCCTCCAGCAAACGGGTGCCCTGGTCTTTCTTTATCAGGCCTTTGTTCATGGCTTCAAACACAGACACCTTTTCGCCCGTGTACGGATCTCTGAATCCTCCAACTGCTCTCTCTGCTGACAGGAGTCGTTCGTGCAGCTCTGGACCAACCAGACCCGACTTCACTGCCTCATCCACCGGGACCCTCTCGTTCTTTACGGGGTCGATCACAAACCCAGTTGCTGCTTGAGCCTCCAGGAGATTCATGGCCGTCTCTGGGGAGAGGAGCTCTTTCTTCATTGCTTGATAGAAAGGCATTTTCTCCTTCGTCGGCTCATTCAGGACTCCTGCAATGCTGGGTGTCCCCTGCAGGGCCTTCTTCACAGCGTCCATCTCAGAGACCTCTCTAACTGTGACCTTCCCATTGCTCAGTTTGTTGAACAAGTCTTTGTTGATGACCTTTGACTCGAGCAGCTCAGTGGGAGAGACTGTGGCTCTCAGGCCATTGAACAGGTTGTCTTTGTCCTTCTCCTTGTCTTCCACGACAGTGATGACGATTTTGATGATCTTCTCCACAGTGATCTTGCCCGTCTTGTACTGGCGAATCAATTCTCTTCTTTGCACCTCCGTGAAATACTCTGAATTTATGACCTCCCAGATGGTGACGGTTTTCCCTTTAAACCTTCCAAAAGGCACGTCCACATTGGACTTGCTGAGTGCTTCCTTCGTCTCCTGGTCCGTGAATTCTCGCTCGCCCTGAGCAGCACTGTCCGTCACCGGCAGTATCAACAGACCAGAGTCTGCGTCCTTGGTGCATTTGTCCAGTAGCTGCTTGTAGGTGATTGGTTCTTGGGTGCTCGGCTCTGTAAACAGCTTGCAGTCGTCGCTGGGATCCGTCAGTTTTTTATTCAGGTCTGCGTCAAACTGACCCTGCTTGTAGGCCGTCTGAAGCGGCACTCTGTGGCTGTTGATGGGGTCAACGATACCACCGGTGGCAAGCTGCACATCCAGGAACTTGGTGCCCTGGTCCTTCTCGATGAGTCCCTTCTTCATGGCCTCGTAGAGGGAGATCCTGGCTCCGGTGTAGGGGTCCCTGAAGCCGGTGGCCGCTCGCTCTGCCGACAGCATCTTGTCATGGAGCTCAGGGCCGATCAAGCCCTCCTTCACGGCTTCGTCCACAGAGAGAAGCCGGTTTTTCACGGGATCCACGATATGGCCGGAGGCTGCCTGAGCCTCCAGGAGCATGGTGGCCGTGCTGGGCATGATCTTGTTCTTCGTCATGGCCTCGTAGACGCTCATCTTCTCTTTGGATGGAGTCAGAACTGCTCCAATGCAGTTGTGCCCCTTCAGACATGCTTTGACCTTGTCCGTCTTTGCCAGGTCGTCCACGGAGACTTTGCCCTTCTTCAGTTTGTCCAGGTCCTTCTTGGTCAGGACGCCGATGTCCAGGAGCCTCTCGGCAGGAACTTTCTCCCTCACGCCGTCAAACGAATATGGCGACTCTCCCACTTTCTTCACTCCATCGAGTTCAACCGAGCCATTGAAAACCCTCTTGGTGGTTGACACCGTTGTCATGGAAACCAGCTGCTCCTCGGCGACCGAGTCAGTCTGAACTTCGATTTCCTTGGTTTTGGACGCGGCCTGCTTGGAGGCGCCCTGCTTGGAGGCGACCTCCAGGTTCTGCAGCTTCTCTCGGAGCTTCTTGTTCTCCTCGCCCATCTGCTTCTCCTGTTCAAGCCTTTTCTTTTCGAGCACCTCCATCTCCTTCTGCTTGTTCTTCATCTCGGCTTCGGCCTCCTTTTGTTTCTTCACGGCGTCGTCCATGACGGCCTGAAGCTTCTTCTTCTCCTCGTCCACGAGCTTCCTCTGACGTTCCTGTTCGTCTTTAAGAGCCTTGGCTTTCTTCACTTCGTCCTCGAACTGCTTCTCCAGCTTCTTCTTCTCGTCTTCGACGGCCTTCTCTCGCTTCAACAGCAGCTCCTTCTCGGTGTGGAAGGACTGTTGAAGCTTCGCCTTCTGCTGCTCGATCTGTTCTTGCTGGGCGTTCGCCATCTGTTTGGAGAGAAAGGGACAAAAGTCAGGACAGCGTTCATGAAACGTGTCTCAGGTACCGAAACTCAATCATCCTTCTTCTTACTGAGACGTCAGTGATCAGATTTGTCACTGGCTTCTTGTCTGAAGGTAAATGAAGCGCTGAAGCAAAGCAAGCTCGTTTGTGTTTAACGAAGCTTCATCAGACAAGATATTTGTTGGTGGAAAACTCAATGTTGAGAAAACACAAATTTAACCCTTTGTAAGGTGAGTTACCTAAACTTAATAGAGAGGTCACACCTTTTTATGCCTGAATTGTTGATTTTTCTCATCAAAAAGGCCAAAAATGTATGTTTAACATTTTCAAACCATTTTCCAGATGTTACTACGATGAGACAAACGTTAAATTCAACGTTTTAGTTTAGTTTTGCTTTCACATAAATTGCTGGATGTTATTTGAAGGCTGCAATTTACATGAAATATGTTTCCACATACGTTACTCCAGTTAGTGCGACTGACAGGTCTGAGTGAAGTACGAGGGCTGTGACGTTGTCCCGGGTTACGATACCTCTTTGGATTTTTTCTGAAGCTCCTCCGCCTCCTTCCTCAGTTTCTCTCGCTCTTTCTCGAGGTCACTTATCGCTTTCTTTAGGTCGTCGGCCTCCCGGGTGCTCTGCAGCCTCTGCGTCTCCAGTTTCTGCACCACGACTTCCGTCGTTTGTTTCTCGGCCGTTTCCAGGCGCGTTTTGGCTTCGTCAGCTTGCTTCTTGAACTTCTTGGCCTCGTTCTCGGCCTTGGCCTGAGCGTCGCTGAGCTCCTTCACCCTCACCTTCAGCTTCTCGGCTTCGGCCGAGGCCTCCAGCTGCCTCTTCCGTTCGGCCTCCAGCGACTTCTGGAAGTCCTGCGTCTCCTTGTCGAGGCGCTGCTGGATCTGCTGCTTGTCCTCCAGCAGCTTCTTGGCGTTCTCCTGCGCCTGGTTCTTCTGCTTCTGCAGCTCCTCTGCCTGAGCCTTCAGCTTGGTGGCCTCCTGGATGGCCTGCATCTTCTCCTTCAGCATCTTCTCGGCGAGCGCCCTCTGCTCCGCCAGGTCAGCCTCGGCCAGCTGCCTCTGCCGGGCCGTTTCCTCCGCCTGGACGCTGAGCCTGGCGGCGTCCTCGGCCAGGCTCTTCATCTTCTCCGCCTCCTCGGCGAGGAGCTTCTGCGTGCTGTCTTTGTCCTTCTTCATCAGGCGCTTGTTCTCCTCCTCGATTTTGAGCTTCAGCTTGAGGAGCTCGTCCATCTGGTTCTTGACTTTGGCCAGCTCCTCCTCCACCTTCGCCTTCTGCTTGACGGCGTCCCCGACTTCCCCTTTGACCCGCTTCAGCTCCTCGTCCAACACGGCCTTCTGCTTGTCCGTCTCCTCCAGCTGCAGCTTCACCCCGCTCAGCTCCTTCTCCACCTGGGACTTCTGGTTCAGCGCCTGCTCCGCCTGTTTCTTGTGCTTGGCCATCTCGGCGTCGGCCTGCTGCTTCTGCTTGAGCGCCGCCGCCTCGGCCGCGGCTCGCTTGGCCGCCTCGGCCTCCGCGTCCTTCTTCAGCTTCTCGGCGTCCTTTTGAGCTTTGGCCTGCTTGGCGGCTTCGTCCTCGGCCGCTTTCTTCTGTTTCTCCGCCTCCTCGGCTTTCTGCCGCAGCAGCGCCGCCTCCTTCTCCGCCTTCTCCTTGGCTTTCTCGGCCGCCTGCGCCAGCTTCTTGGCGTTTTCGAACTCTTCTTTCAGCTTCTCCTGGGCGAGGTTGCCCTCTTTGTTCTTGCTGAGGACGTCCTGAGCTTTCTTCTCGGCCGCGCTGCATTTCTGCGCCGCCTCCTTGGCCAGAACCACCTGCTTCTCGGCCGCTTTCTCCGCCTGCTCCTTCTGCTTGTTCGCTTCGGCCGCTTTCGCCTTCAGACGCTCCACTTCCTCCTGAGCCGCTTTGCACTGGCGAGCCGCCTCTTCCTCGGCCGCGGCGCTCCTCTTCACCTTCTCCTCGGCTTCCTTCCTCTTCTTCTCTTCGTCCGCCGCGAGCTTCTTCAGCTTCTCCGCCTCCTTCTCGGCTTTGACTTTGCTCTTCTGCGTCTCGTCGGCGACGCCCTTCAGCTTCTTCAGCTCGGCCTCCAGGCCCGACTTCTCCTTGGAGGCTTTCTCGAAGCTGAGCCTGATGATGTGGATCTCTTCCTCCACCACCTTCTTCTGCTTCAGAGTTTCCTCCACCAGCGTCTTCTGCCGGGTCAGCTCGGTGTTGGACGAGCTCTGCAGGTGGGTCATCTTCTCCTGGATCTCGTGCTTGTGCTGAGCAGCTTGGTCCTCCAGCAGCTTCCTCTGATACGCCTCGTCCTCGGCTTTCCTCTTCAGCCTCTCGTTCTCGGCCTCCTTGGCCTTCAGGGCGATCTCCGCCTCCGTCTTCAGGCGCGTGGCCTCGTTGATGGCGGCCAGCTTCTCCTTGAGGATTTTCTCGGCCTCCGCCCTCTGCTTGGCCGCCTCGTCCTCGGCGGTCTGCCTCTGCTTCTTGGCCTCTTCGGCCACCGACCTCAGCCGGACGGCCTCCTCGGCGAGCTGCTTCATCTTCAGCGCCTCGGACTCCAGCAGCTGTTTGCTCTTCTCCGTGTTGGACAGCGTCAGCTTCTCCGCCTGGATCTTCATCTGCAGCAGCGCGTCCATCTCGGCCCTGACCTTGGCCAGCTCGTCCTCCAGCTGCTTCCTCTGCTTCTCGGCGGCGTTGACCTCGTTCTTCAGGCGCTGCAGCTCGCTGTCCAGCAGGCCTCGCTGCTGCTCGGCGTGGTCGAAGTCGGCCTTCAGCCGGATGCACTCCTGCTCGGCGGACAGCTTCTGCTGTGCGATTTGCTCGGCGGACTTCCTCTGCTTCTCCAGCTCCTTCTCAGCGTTCTCCTTCTGCTTGAGCGCGGCCTCTTCGGCCTTCGCCCTCTTCTTGGCGTCGCGCTCGGCCTCCACCTTCTGCCTCTCGGCCTCGTCCTGGGCCTGACTCTTCTTCTGGGCCTCCTCCTCGGCCTGCAGCCTGAGGCGGAGCGCCTCGTTGGCCTTCTGCCTCCACGTCTCCAGCTCCCTCTCCGCCTCCTCCCGGGCTCGGTCGGCCTCCTCCTGCTGCTTGCGCAGCTTCTCGGCCTCCTCCTGCAGCTGCAGCACGGTGCCCTGCTCCCGCTTCAGAGACTCCTCCAGCTTGGTGGCCTTCTCGTTGAACGACATGGCGGAGGACTGCAGCTGCGAGGCGGCGCTCTTCTGCGCCACCTCCTCCACCACTTTGATCTGCCGCAGCTTCTCGTCCTCGGCCTGCCTCATGCGCCGCTCCGCCTCCTCGGCTTGCATCTTGAACCTCTGCAGGTCGTCCAGCGCCTTCTGCTTCTGCTTGGCCGCCTCCCTCTCGGCGTCGGCCTTGCGCTTGAGCTCGTCTTCGGCGTCCCTCTTCTTCTGCGTCTCCTCGGCCACCTGCCTGCGGAGCCTCTCGGCCTCCTCCTGCGCCGCCTTCCTGTGGCGCTCGGCCTCGGCGGCGCGGTCGCGGAGCTGCTGCAGCTCGCCCTCGGCGGTGCCCTTCTGCCTGGTGGTGGTCTCCAGCTGCAGCCGGATGATGTGCAGCTCCTCCTCGATGCGCCGGCGGCTCACCACGGCCTCCTCCAGCTGCTGGGTCTTGGACTTGATCTCCTGCTCCGACAGACTCTTCACCTGCTGCAGCTCCTGCTGGATGCTCTGCTTCTGCTTCTCGGCGTCCACCGCCACGTCCTGCCTCTTGTTGGCGTCGTCCTTCATTTGGGAGCGGAGCTGCAGGGCCTCCTGCTCGGCTTTGGCCACAGACTTGGCCTGAGCCTCGGCCAGCTGCTTCTGCTTGTCTAACTCGGCCTGAATCTCGGCCAGTCGCCTCCTCTCCTCTTCCTTTAGCTTCTCAGAAGCTTTCTGTATTAGTCGAAGCAAAGAGGGAGCAAAAGGAAACGGAGAGAGTGTGTTAGAAGAGTTAGACGGTAAAACTTCACAATGACACACATGTAGCTACATGAGGATGTAAATACATGAGAATCAGTCACAGTTAAAGTTTCCTCTCAACACCAGAGTGTTGATTCAAGTTAAGGGGAGTTTTGCTGTTGTGAGATGCTTGTCATGTTCACTGAATGTAGCACACAGAAGGACACTTTACTTCACAGCACGGGACAACACGACACGTCTTCATGCATTAGAGGTACTTGAATTTCTCATTGTCGTACAACATTTTTCTAATATTCACAACTTGAAAAGTCGAGAAAATCGATGCATCATCTCGTCACTGTTCCAGGTTCTTCTGTTCTTGGGAAATAAATATTTACCAGCATGCAACAAGGTAAAAAGGCATAGAACGAATCTTGGGTTGGAGGCTCGGCGTAGTGATGCAGCAAACACGGCAGGATGTCATGAAACACACGACACAGAGCGGACGCTGGCATGGACGGAAAACCACGATGAGGACGGACGGGCCGACAGGAGGGGACGAAGAGACGGCGCCACACGAGATGGAACGACGAGGAAGGTTCGACACGTCACAAACCTTTCACATCGATAGACAGCAGAGCTCCAGCACCAAACAATGAAGCTAGCAACTATCACGGTCATCAAAATGTCCATTTAATTACTAACAGTTTAGATTTTTTGTATAATTTGATTAAAAAAACATTAATAATCAATCAATGGTAAGTTTGAGAAGTCATGATGAACATTTTTAAAAACTTTTTTAGCAAAATAAATAAATAAAATTAACTATTTTCAAGGAAAAATCCATCAAAAAGACAAAAATATGAAGTATTGCCTCAAAAAAGTTGCATTTTAATCACATTAAGGCAAAGGAAAAAAGTTTCTGTTTTTAAGAAGTTCCTAAATTAGTGAGAAACAAAATTTATGATTGATCCAACAGGAAATAAGATCAAATGTGGAAGATTTGCAGACGTGGTTGAACTTTCTTCACTACAGATGAGGACTCGGATGGAAGGAGGGATGAAATGGACCGGGAGCGTTTGATTTAAATACCTGGAGCTTTGGGGGGGGAGGGGCAGGTTAATTCACCTCTTAAGCGCGTGACTACTACTCGTCATGACAAAGCGCTGGCAAGCAGGTTGAAGGGATCAAACACAATAGAAAGTTAGAAAAGAAGTAAAGAACGAGGGGAAGCAGAAGTGGAGCGAAGTTTAAAGAAAACAACAACAAAAAAACAGACAAACGGAGCGTCTGAAGGAGGAGCTGCACCTTCAGACGCGTCTATGAGTGACTTCAGGAGGGCAAAAGAAAGCAAAGACCAAATCTGAAACAAGCAAGTCGAGCCAGTTCGAAAATGTGACTCGTTCCATTCAAATCTGAAGAGTGTCTCCAAACTATGTGACGGGATTTAACGGAGTCGTGGGATGGGAGGCGGAGACTGTCGTGGGGATGTGGCGTGCGGCGACATCGGGATGCGACCGTTTGCTTCACCACTTCACCTCGTAGCTTCGGTCCGAACGGCCGAAAAAGTGACAAAACGTTTGGCTGGACAGAAAGGTTTCCTGAACCGAGCCTGCAGCGCGGCGCGCCGTGCTGTTACCTCGTCGTCCTCCAGGCGGCGCCGCGTCTCCGTGATGAATTTGATGTACTGGCTGGTGAGAGTCATCAGCTCGCTGTAGCGCGTTCGCAGGTTGACGTACTGAAAGAGACGCAAACACACAATTAAACATCATAATCAATGTGTTTACATTTACAAAGCGTCAATAAAACCACTGTTGCACAAATAACTGGAAACATACGAGTTTTTATACATTTGCAGCAAAAAAATATCAAAAATAATCATATTATCTAAACTTTTTACATATTGATTCAGTTTTCTGATCGAACTGAAACGAGCCGACGTTTGTGTGAACTTTGGAGGCCGTGACGCTGGAGATTTTACCTCCTGGATGATGTCGTCGGACGCACACTCCATCTTTGGCTTCTTCAGAGGAGACGCGATGGGATCCTGCAGAGCTTTGTAGGTCAGAAGCTGCAGCTCGTAGTCCTGAAACACCAGAACGACAAACCGCACGTCACACCGGGGGGCTTTGGTTCTCAGATGGGGGGGTACCGGGACCCGTTAAAAAGTAAAAACCAGATCCAGGCCAGCAGGTGGTCTCGTACCTTGACTGAGTCGATGTAGCCCTTGGCGTTCTTCTGGCAGTCTTCGATCTTGTCCCTGTTTTCTTCGATCTCCTCCAGCAGTTTCTGTGAAGACGCACAGTCAGAAAGCGTTCTCTCTCTCGGCCACCAGGGGGCAGTGTCACTCCTGCCCCGCGCCTCCTCCCGTTCGGTGGTACCTTCTCCTGCGCCAGCTGCTCCTTGAGAGCCTTGTCGTCGCCGATGGGCACCGCCTGGATCTTCTCCTGCCTCCTGCGGGCCTCCGTCAGCCAGAGGATGAGCCCGTCGTAGCTCTGGCGGTAGGAGTTCATGTTGCGTCCCAGCAGGTCCAGCTCGCGCTGCCGCAGGTCGATCTGGGCGAACAGGGCCTGCCAGCGGTCCAGCAGGCTGTGGACCAGCTGCCGGTAGTGCTCCAGCTCGCCGTCGCGCTCGCTGTGGATGCGCGACATCTTGTCCGTGACGACCGTGGCCTTCCTCAGCTCGTCCTGCAGCTGGTCGAACACCGCCTGGTCGGCCTCGGCCTCTGCCCGCATCGCCTGGGAGACGCAGAGACGACGAAATCACATGAAGACGAAAAACAACCAGTGTGGAAGGAACACGAGTCGGCTGGTTCAGTCTCCAGAGACCAGCAGAGGGAGCCGTCGCTACCTTCAGCTGACTGCGCTGATCGTCCAGCTCCTTTTTGTCCGTCGGCACTTTATTGACGTCGCGCAGACGCGTCTCGTAGTTCTTCACGGTGTCTTCGGCGCCCTGAGTGTTTCTGATCACCACGTCGATGGTCTTCAGCCTGAAAAAGAGGCGTTCAGATATCTCACACTGGTAAAACCAACAGAAACTTCATCAGGGAGGGGGCGGGGCGTCTCCAGGTCTCACTTGTCCAGGTAGACGGAGGACAGCCCGTAGACGTGCTCCATCTTCTTCTGCGTGAGGTCCAGCTCGGAGCGCAGCATCGGCGCCGAGCTGGTCTGCTGAGGCGACGCCAGCACCTCCTCCGTCTTCTCAGAGATGGAGTTCAAGTCCTTCTTCAAGCCCTCCAGCTCCGACTGGACTTTCTGTTCCAGAGACACCAGGTCACGTTTAACACCGACTCAAACCCATCAGACTGGAAAATAACCACGATTCGACACTTTTTGTTCCACGTTTTAACTGAAATAACCTCGTTTAGCTTCAGACTTCTTTGAAATTAGTTTAACATCTCTTTAATCGGTGCTGAGTTCACGTTTGTAATTTGGTGAAGTGATGCGATCGCGTCGCTCCGGCGTTTGGGCCGTTACCATCTGCTCGGCGGTCTTCATGGCGCAGGCCTTCAGCGGCTCCTTGTCGACGGGCTGGCGGAGCCGCGTGACGGTGCGGTTCTCGCAGCCCTCCAGCCGCAGGCGCAGGTCCTTGATGTGGGTCAGGTAGGTCTTACACATGGTCTCGTCCTGCTCGCCTGGTTCAGAACCAAACACGGCGGCGGAGGTTCGGAGGTTAGTCAGGAAAAAAACAACAATGTTTCCGACTGATTTCACTGCTCAGGAAATGTTCAGCTCATAAAATCAAACAAGAGGTTAAAATGTGACCTGATTTTGATCTCGTGATGTTATTCAGCAAGT
The DNA here is from genome assembly GCA_032274765.1 of Malacoctenus tetranemus. Lineage (NCBI taxonomy): Eukaryota > Metazoa > Chordata > Actinopteri > Blenniiformes > Labrisomidae > Malacoctenus > Malacoctenus tetranemus. The sequence continues at coordinate 4,063,492 of JAUESF010000051.1, forward strand.
TGTTTACTAAATACGACTCAAGTATTTCAAAGAAGCACGAGAATTAATCACAAGAAGTTATGATCCACGATTTCTGTTGGTGTCTGTGTCCAAAGGCATTCATGAGATTCGGTTATTCATGCTGAACAGTTTCATTTCAATCATTGTGTTAATGAATCATTCATGTGATTGGTCCATTCACTGATCAGCTGCCAGGAGACTCATGCACAGACGAGACGAGGAGTGAAGTTAGGAGGGGCGAAAAATCAGGGAGGAGATTAGCTCCGTTTAAGAGGACGCGTGACGTGGAAACAGCAGCCCTCACACACACGCGCGCACCCACACACACACACACACACACACACACACACACACACACACACACACACACACACACACACACACAC
>JAUESF010000051.1:4141411-4155736 GCA_032274765.1 Malacoctenus tetranemus
GTTTGCTCATAGGTCAGAAGTGCAGGAAAGAGATGGTCAATGGAGTCGACTTGTGTCCTTTTAACACACACACACACACACACACACACACACACACACACACACACACACACACACACACACACACACACCTTTCTTTTTTTTGCTACATTTTCTGAGATTAAAAAAGGATCAAATAAGAGAAAATAATTTCTACTTTTTTTATTTTTACTTTTTTCAGGAATAAAATCTATTTTTTGTTAAACTGAATTAAATCATACTTTGCCAGTTATGAAATAGAAATAAAAGACATATTTTTTGGGATTTTTACAGCACAGTTTAACATTTTATTGGCTGCTTTTCTTTTGCTTTCCTTTTGATTCGTAGTTTTGCTACAATTCGAACCATTTTGAAGTTCGTGAAACATTCACAGTCGAAGCAAAGGTGCAAAAACACAACAGTTTTTATGTCGCTATAAATAACCTGAAGCAGAAGTGCTTTAATCTGGGTACTTTGTGATAAAATCTCACTAAACACGACTCTCAGTCGGGATTTAGCACAACTGTTTACTGGTGTTCTCTGGGATTGTTGTGAGAAAACCTCGAAATGACCAGATACGTTTAAAGGGTTAAAATCTGTCTGGGAAGCACCTCTGTGTGTGTGTGTGTGGGGGGGGGTTGTTTTGTGCCAGATTGTGTGAACAGTTGCTGCGTCATATTTCTGACACATTTTTATCTGCTTGCGGTTTCGGAGATTTCAGACGAATCCTGTGAAATGAAACTGTGAGCAGCAGTTTGCAGAGTTGTGACGAGCAGAGACGGAGCGCAGCAGCTCGGGAAGGAGCCGCCGAACACCAGCGAAATTAAAGTGCTATAAAATAAAACACGACCGGCTGATTTACTGTGTGTTATTGCCTCTAATCTTCCTCCCGTTGATTGTTGAGTGTTTTTTCACTGGCAGGCTTCTCTGTTGTAATTTCCCCCCTGTGAGACCTCGTCCTACATCCCAGCGAGCTGTTTCCTGCCTGTTGGTATTTATTGAATTATGAATGTGATTTTTTTTCACACCTCGGTACCTCGGCGCCGTTACACCTGAGGAAACGAGCCCCCGCTCCACCACCACCACCATCGCCGCTGCGAGCAGCGTCGGGCCCCGTCCTCCCCGGTGTTTACGCTGCAGCCGAGTGCGATGAAACACGGTGAGCTGACCGCGAGGAAGAGGAGGAGGAGGCTGGTGGAGGGAAACAGACTGGGGTGGGAGGGGTGGGCTCCCGAGCAGGAGTAATGCTTTCTGTCACTACTGGTTACAGACGGCCCCCCACAGTGTGCTTACAGTTAATTGAGGCGGGTCATGGTCAGAGCAGTGGACAGCTTTTATGACTGACCTCGAGTCACTGCGGAGTGTGTGTGTGTGTGTGTGTGTGTGTGTTGGCTTCCAGTGAATTCCCTTAAAAATGACGTGTTGCTCTGTCAATTCATCAGAGGTCAAAGGTCACCTGACTTTTACAGCAGCTCTGCTGGTGAGTTATGACTCACAAACAACCCTCATGTGTGAATTAGTGAACTAGGTCAGTGCAAGTTAGCCTGGTTAGCTGGTTAGGTTTGGTTGTTGTAGGATTAGGACGAGGTTAGAGTTCGGATTTGGTTAAAATTAAGTTATGCTGGGGTAGAACCAGGCTATGGTTAGATTGGGGTTAAGTTAAAATCATGGTTCAGATCAGGTTCAGGTTAGTGTGAGGTTTGGGGCTTGGATTACTTTTATATTCGGTTTGGTTTGGATTAGATTACACTCCGGTTAAGGTCAAGATTAAATTAATGCTGTGTTAGGATTAGTTTCGGTTGAGTTAAACTGCAGGAAATGGATGTAAGTCAATGTGTCGTAACAGAAGGCTTCGAGAAAAGACTGTGTGTGTGTGTGTGTGTGTGTGTGTGTGTGTGTGTGTACAACAAATCCATTTTTTCATTAACTGCGCCTCATAGAAGTCAGCGTATGTGTTTCATTTCTGTGCAAATTGCACTGCGGCGATATAACTCACCGGGATTTGCCACATTTGAAGGTTTATGGCTCTTTGGGCGCGGCTGCAGTCGCCCTCTTATATGTCAGGGGGCCTTTATCACACGCAGCAAAGCGCGTCTCCATCCATATTCATAAGGTACCTGCAGAGGACATCATAATCTTTCCTCCTCTGGCTTCTTTTATGGTGCTTTTTGTCAGACTTAAGCAGCGCTCGTGCTGGATGTCAGTGAACCGCGGTGGTGGATGAAGGTTTGTGGGCTCAGACATCATCAACTCCTCCCGCTCCCTTTAAGCTGTTGCATTTCTCTTCCCTTTTCTGAGCCTCCTCTCAGACTCAGACGCCACCTTTCCTCCCGCGCCGCCGTCACCCTGGACTGACGACTTCTGCTTCCCTTTGGCTCCTTTTACAGACTGTTCGGCTGTCTCCTGCTCGCGCAAGACGACTTTCCTGTATTTTGCCAGAAATAAAGCGCTCTGGGAGAGTTCGTCAGAAATGATCTCCAGCAGTGTTATTTTTGTTTGTCATCACAGAGAGGCTGCGCTCTGCTCACTCACAACTTTAATTGGACTCAACAACAGCGGGGATCGCTGATAAAACCCTGCGGAGAAAGTGCCGGAGAGCAACAGCAGACTGGAGCTGCGACTTAATTATTTAGTCGCAGAGAATCTAACAAACTTGGTTCTGTTACAACAGTGAAACTGACTGAAAATAGAGAACATTTAGGTCGAAATCTATGACACACTGCTTGAATAACAGAAATATCTCATTATCAGTATTTCCTGTGCTTTACTGTGTAGGATTAAACCACTGATATTAGGGGGGGGTTGGACTTCAATCAGCTTCCCGCTTCATCTCCTGCAGCTCTCACAGCATCATGAAAGTACAACGGTAATTTAGCACAAAACGCCTGTAAAAGTCGTCGATCGACAAGTTTTACAGCAGGAAAGAACGAGTGCTGGAGGGAGCCAGCAGGTGGGGGGGGTGCGTTTTGTCAGCGGAGCACATTTAGAGGCAATAAACGTTGGACAAAGTGCTGTTATGAAGCACGGAGCAGGTGAGAGGACATAAACAGCAGGAAGCCATAAAGCGATGACGATTATTACGGAGATAAAGTAAACAGGCCCGGATGCGTCTCACCGGGGGTCGCAGTCGCTGCAGAGGGTCAGAGAGCGCCTCGGACCGCCGCCTCACAACCAGGAGGTTTCTGGTTCGAACCCACACACAGCCTCGGAGGACGTCTGGCGGGGGCTGCGTGTCCTCTGACTTGTCTGAAGACATCTGCGGGACCTCCAGGGGTGGATCCATCCAACGCTGTCCATTTTCACGCCTCTCTTCTAGTGTAATGATCACATTCGTCCGTTAGGTGGCAGTAAAACTCTGTCCAGTGATTGTTCTTTCTGCTTCTGAGCTCTGAGGTATTAAAGTGAAACTTGTCATGGAAAATAAACAGGAGAAGGTGATGATTTCACAGTGTTTCAAGCGGAAACGTGTAAATTTGAGCACTGATGTGAATCAGAGGTGTTCAGGAACTCTGCTGCGCTTTGAATCTGAAGTGAATGATCAGTCAGGAGTGATTCAGGGATCTGATTTCACACAGTTAAATAGGGCAAGAAGCGAAGCTGAGATAAACAGCTTGACGCGTTGGACTTAAACACAACCCGGCAGCTTTGTATCTGTGATCCTGCACAGCTTCACTTCTCTTCCCTCCGTGTTATACTGGGAATCATGGGAGAAAGGGGGGGCGTCTCAGTTACGCAATCCCCGTGGTCCCCGGTCCACCTGTTGCTCGGGTTGGACGGACGGTTGTACGCGCGGTTGGCTGGCAGCAGCCTCGCCGCTCGCAGCACAATCGCGTGAATAAAAGCGAGTGTTGGCGGCGTGCGCGTCGGGAGCCGAAGCACAGTTGGTGTGGAGGAGAGTTTCCACCTCCACAGTGTTGCGCTGGGAACAGGCTCCTCAGTGCGCGGCACCGAGCGGCACCGCGCCGCGCGCGGGTCACTGCAGAGCTGCACTGCGCATTTCACGGAGCCTTTACGGCACGAAGCGACTCTTTTCTTCCACCTTTAATCCTGTAAAAGACGAACGAAAAATCATGGATCAACTTGCTTAGTGGAAAAACATCAAAAACAAGAAGTCCAGAAGCACAAACATCCACATTTTAGAGGCTCTCCGTTTAAATCCGTGGTTCAGTTGAACACCATCACGAGATTTTCTTGAAACGCGAAATTAAGACGTAAAAAATGCTTGAAAACGTGTTTTAGTGAACATATTCAGCAAAAGCTCCTCAGGTTGTGTCCTAATATGACAGTATTACTTTTCCTTTGTGAAAAAATGCAACTGTAATGTAACTCCGTTCAAATTGGCTTTAAAATCTCTCATTTTTTTCTTCTTTATTTGTGCCTTTAACTGTTCAGTTCGGAGCGACAGAAGCGCGATCAGATGAACAAATGGAGACGTTTGTTTACCGCAAATGAAACCTGCAGCTCCGCGTTTACTGAGGAGAAACCTGGTTGTTTGGGAAGCAAACCAGCAGAGTTACATCAGAAATTAATAAACAAACACATTTGCATGATTGTGTTTTCCCTCATTAATTACAGACACACTGAATCGCGAGTTTTACACCTGATTAAAACAGTTTGTTTGCACAGCAGGTGAAGCCTGCGTTTGAATCCAATTAAAAAACACTAAAACTTGGCGAATAACAAAATCAACCGACAATCATGTGCAGCAATGAGTCTCGGGTTTTGATTCAGAGAATAAAAGTGAGGATTATTGTAAAATGATGTTTTTTCTTTTGAAAAAACGTCCAAACAGTGAGAAGCAGATTCCTGCTCTTGTGAACTGTTGCCGGTTCAAACTGGAGAGATCTGACACACGCTGCTATGATCTCACATCTGACCGACAGTTGGATGGAGGAGGTCTGCTGTCAGACACTGTGGTGCTGATGGGTTCACCCCCCCCACCACCTCCCCTCGCATGCGTACGAGAGCCAAGCTGAAGGCTCAAAACGGAAGCGCCATCTGTCCGACAGATTCAGTTCGTTCCGTCCGCGGCGGCGCTTCGTCTTTTTACGCACAGCGCGAGCGGCAGATTCACGCAGGAGTCCGAGCAGTGTCTTGTCGCTCCGCGATGCTTTGACGCGCAGGATGAAGCAGCGCTGCTTTTGCGCTCTTCATAAAGGTCGATAATCACTTTTATCCGACGTTGAAGCTCAGAAGAGGGTCCCGTTTTTCCGTGCGTAAAACTAACCCGCAGCGCGCGGCGGCTCCGTCTGATTCCGTGTTTTATTCGTTTGTGCGTTTCTTTGACGAGATGGAAAACTTGACCGCAGCTCCGGAGCTGAACCGCACGCTCGGGCTGTGGGTGGACTACAGCATCCAGTACAAAGTCATCAGCACTCTGCTGCTGTTTGTCATCTGCGTTCTGGGGATCGTCGGCAACGTGATGGTGATCCTGGTGGTCCTCACCACCAAGCACATGAGGACCCCCACCAACTGCTACCTGGTGAGCCTGGCCGTGGCCGACCTGATGGTGCTGATCGCGGCGGGGCTGACCGCCATCACCGACAGCATCTTCGCGTCCTGGGTGTTCGGCCACTACGGCTGCCTGTGCATCACCTACTTCCAGTACCTGGGGATCAACGCCTCCTCCTGCTCCATCACCGCCTTCACCATCGAGAGATACATCGCCATCTGCCACCCCATCAAAGCCCAGTTCCTGTGCACTCTGTCCCGGGCGAAGAAGATCATCCTGCTCGTCTGGGCTTTCACCTCCGTCTACTGCGTCATGTGGTTCTACCTGTCCGACATCCAGGAGCTGCTCTACGACCACGGCGTCACCGTCATCACCTGCGGCTACCGGGTGTCCAGGAAGTTCTACCTGCCCATCTACTTCTTCGACTTCGGCGTGTTCTTCGTGGTGCCGCTGCTGCTGTCGGCGGTGCTCTACGGCCTCATCGCGCGCATCCTCTTCCTCAACCCGCTGCCGTCGGACCCCAAAGACAAGAAGAAGAACGGCCACGGCGGCCCGGCCGCCGGCAAGAGCGGCAGCTGCAAGAACTCCCGCCACTCCAGCTCCACCGCCACCTCCCGCAGACAGGTGCGTGCAACCACAACCCGCCAAAACAGCCTCGCAAACAAAAAACAACTGTTAAAATACACCGAGTACTCTGAATATAAGTACAAGGAAGTTAAAAGTCTGACAGCAGAGTCATCCTCCAACTGAATCCTCGCATTAAAACAAGACGCAAACAATTAGAAAACGTTTTTTTTCTTGATCATGTCACTAAAAACCTAATTTCTGACAAATTGTGTACTTTGTCACATTTTAGGTTTCTCGACAAGAAAACCTCCAGAACTGATTTTTAGAGTATTTTTACACCATAATGACTCGAAGAACTCCAAACACACTTGGTTTGCCTAAAAACTGAAGAAGTTTAAAAAACATGAATATATAACATCATTTTTCAAGTAAAGAAATCAAATACTGAAGCCATTAAACTGAGAGGAACTACACGTCGTTACCATGACAGTAAAAATAGCTCCTCAGTGAGATGTTTGTCACATCGACACCGACATTTTCTATATTCATTTCAGTTATTTATAAACGGTTGTTTTGGAGCTTCTAGACTGAAAAACCTGCAAGTGAGTTTGGCTGTTTCAGTAATTTCGGGTAGACTGTCACTTTAAATATTTGGCCCAAAAGCAGCTTTGAGCCCGTCCTCACCGCGTCCGCTGTCTGTGCCGCAGGTGACCAAGATGCTGGCGGTGGTGGTGGTGCTGTTCGCCGTGCTGTGGATGCCGTACCGCACGCTGGTGGTGGTCAACTCCTTCCTGGACCGCGCCTACCTGGACAGCTGGTTCCTGCTCTTCTGCCGGATCTGCATCTACCTCAACAGCGCCGTCAACCCGGTCATCTACAACGCCATGTCCCAGAAGTTCCGCGCCGCCTTCCGCAAGATCTGCCGCTGCGGCCGCAAGGGCTCGGAGCGGCCCGCCGGCTACTGCGTGGCGCTCACCTACAGCGCCGTCAAGGACACGTCCATGGTGGAGAGCACGGACCACTTCACCACCGAGCTGGAGGAGCTCACGGTGACCGACGACCTCATGTCCGAGCAGAAGATGATGTTCCAGGACGCCCGCGCCTACGGGAAGGCGGACTACAGCGACGCCTGAGGGCGCGGTGGTGGCGGCGGGGGGCCGGTCGGCGAGGGGGAGGGAGGGGGGCGGTTCTCTGAGGGGAGACTATGAATATGTTGCTCAATGGAGCGTGTTCGGTGGGGAAAATGGCTTCCAGAGAGCCTCCCGACCTCTCTGACGCGGCCCGAGATGTAAACACAGATCACAGAGGGCGAGTAATGGGGCGCGACGCCAAACGCCGTCGGGAACCGTCCCAGACGCCACCGACCGATGAGTTCTCAGCCGTCGGCTCGTCTAGCCCACGCACGCTCAGGTGCAGGAACCCAACGGCGTCCAACGAATCCTTCAGAGAACCTGAAACTCCTCAACAAAACGACTCGACGGCGCCGTCACCCGATTCGCTCAACTGTCTGTTTCCCAGGGCGACGGATCGGCGTGGATCTCCCATCTGTGACTGCAGCTGGGAGAGCACGCGCCTCTGTTTGTCCAAATGGTGTTGCCGTACTCATCTTTTCAAGATGGCTGACCTGCTGAACGTGTGTGCTACAAATCTGGTAGACCGGTTCATCCTTCCACGTCTCCAAAACACCAAAACACCAGTAAAAGTCGATGAAGAAGTCACGGAGAGGATTCGGAGAGTCACCGACTTAGCAACACTGTTGCTACAGAAGTTAGAGTAACAAGTGAGTGATGATTGGTTGAAGGTGACGTACAGGGTGACTGTTGGTCGACCGCCAAGAAAACATTCAGTTGCGTGACGGTTCTGTGAATGTGAAGCGTTTCTGCACCACGATGAACCAACACAGGATCCAACCCGAGAAGAGTCGGACTCACGTTTCCGGTCACCGAATCCACCGCGGCGCTTTCATTTCCTCCATCGCCTGGTTAAAAAAAAACTGCCCACCAACACCTCACCTGACTCCCCCCGGCCCGACGCTTTCAGAGCAGGCGGCTCATTAAAATGGTGAGTCACACCTGAACCTTCGCAGACGAAAAACAGACTTTATTTGTGCCGTGGAGGTCGCGCCTTCGGCCTCCGGCGCTGCGCCGACAAACCGGGCGCCATTATTCCACCAGCGGAGACGTCAGCGTTCGCCGACGGGTGGAAAACTCTAGAAGTGCCATCGAGTTCATCAGGGTGTTTTTATTTTCTTCTTTCTAATGATGCACAATTCATAAAGGGTTAAAAAAATCATCCTGTCATTTTATCGTTTGATGTGAGAGGATTGTAAATCAAACCGAGCTGTTCAAGAGGCCTACATGTGGGATACTTTCAAAATAAAATGTTTTGGACCTTTTTTTTTTTAAACATGCTGATGTTGAATGATGCTTTTTATGCAAAAAGTACAAAAAAAGTTATTTTCTGAACATGCTGTTGAGTCTAGCGCCTCTATGGGTAATATGTGATAATGCACTTGGATGTTTGAAATCATTACTCTGAAGCAGATTAGTGAAAGTATGACAAGATGTATTTTGTTATTTATTAAAAGATTCTACACGCTGCTTTTGAAGGAAAAAGTGACATTTTTCTTGTTTCTTTTACCTGAAATATTATTTACAGTCTAATTAAACATGTTGCAGCAGGAAAGACGACATTTTATTGTGTCACGTGACCAGAAAGATTGTTTCTAACGTTTCTCTATCCAGTAATAGTGACGACTCCCCTCATTAATGCTGATCAGCTGCTAACACGTCACCTTTGGAGCCCTTAATGAAACATGCATCACTCTGAGGCTCCTACACGATGGTCCTCTGGTCGTCTCTCGCCTCACAGGCAGCTTTCACTTTCCTGTTGAAGCAGCGGTGCTCGTGCACACACGTGTGTCGTGTTTACCAGGTTTTAGTGCAAACGTGGAAAAAACCCAACCTGAGCTGTGGTTTCTTTGAGCATCAGTGTCGGTGAGACGCAGTGAACGTAGTGTTTTTGTGTGTTTTTCGTGACGATGCTTTTTTTTTCCTGCCGCTTCAGTGACGGTTTATTAACTTCTGAGGTGAATCGAGCTGCACGACGAAGCTCGTTCCCTGAACTCTGCAGGTTCTGCTGAATGAGACTCTGTGTGTGTGTGTGCGTGTGTGTGTCCGTCCTCTCCGTATTGATTGTCGATTCGATGGAAGCTCTCCTGATCGTGGGCGGTTACCTGTATGATTTGATGCCGTTCTTGCTTTCATTATCTGCACATCCAGCCTCTCTGCAGGTGACTTGGTGGTGTACTATCTGGCAGCTGCTGCTGTGGCCTTGCTTTTAGAAACGCGTGATCCTGTGAGTCTGTTGTTCACTCGGAACGAGTTCGTTTGTACCTCTGCTCTTTACGCTGACAATAAAGTTGCTTCTGAAACGAGATGAGACTTTTTTTTTTTTTTTATTGTGATCGTTTTCTGTCTGACCAAACATCCTCACTGACTCTGAACTCGACTGAGTTCACGCTACAAATCAATGGAGAAAAATCAGTGGTCATTTTTGGACATTTACTTGAACATACACCAGCAGGAGTCTTCAAAATAAAAGCACCGGGCAGCGTTGTCTTCCCTCCACTTAAACTGTCTGATGTTTGAAGTTCGAAGCAGCTAATTTACGTCAATCTCCCGGAATAAACCGCGTGAGTGGAATTACAAAGGAGCTCTCTTACAGTTCCTCCGGAGCGTAAATAATGTTGTGATGCGAGTCCTCCGTCCTCGCTGTGGGCGGCTTGACACCCGGGAGTGAGACGGACAAAAACAGGCTGGTGGGAAGACGGACATCATGAAGGATGAGTCAATACCTCTGGTAACTACTGACAAAGTTGCTGCGAGACTTGTAAAGTGGTAAATAACCTGTAGCATTAATGTTCCCGTGTTTCTTCCACTGGATCACAACTTGTGCTTCGAACAAACAGATGAAACTGTGATTTCTGTGGAGCTGCGATCCAGAATCAGCTGAAGCTCCTCCTCAGCAGCAGGAGCGACATAAATAAAAGCCGCAGATTAACACTCAAAATCACGTTCCTGCCGTGACAGGATGTAATTATCAGGCAGCCGACGGGAGCCAGGCTGTGAACTGGAGGAGGCGCGCTGCCTCTCCACTGGAGGATGAACGCTAACGCTAAAATTAAGCCCAGCGGAGTGTCACAACAGACGAGTGTGAGAAGGAGGGACGAGCGGAGGGCGAGCGGGGCGGCCGTAGAGTCAGGTGGGCTGAAAGGAAGGAGGGCGGGCAGTGGGGGGGCGTCGCGTGCAGGTGGGGGCAGCGACAACAAACTTTTAAGGCTGATTAACTTTGGGCACAATACGAAGAGGCCGTTCCCTGACAATGGGGCTGTAATGTCCATTGTGGGAGCGGTGGACGGACGGAGGGAGGGGCGGGGTAATTGCAGCCCTCCTGCTGCCAGCGCGCAGCCTCGGCTTTCATGAATAATTACACGTGGAAGAAACGACGTGGAGCAAGAGGAGAGAGAGAGAGAGAGAGAGAGAGCGCTTGTTTCTCAAGAGACAGCGACGGTTAAATAACGGCAAAGTGGGCGAGATGCAACGAAAAGCCAAAACTGAGAAGCTCGAAGCGAACGTGTGATTCAGGAAGACTTGTGGTTTGTCCGAGTGGTGTTGCCGGGACGATGGAAGCAGGCGTGAGCAGAGGGAAACGCTTTCTCGTCAGAGTCTCAAAAGACAACAAAAAGTCACGAGATTTGTTGTTTTGACAAAAAAAAGTTGCTCAAAGGATCCAGGAAGTGGGGTGAGAGACGATCGGTTGAAGGTGTCACGGTGTTGATGTTCGATCGAAACTAAAATCTACTGCAGAATCTCAAAGTTTAGCTCCATCAACAACAGGCTGTTTTAACTTGTCCTCAATACATCCACCACGCAGCTTCCTCGCCACGGTGAGTCGATCAACACCAGATTGTTTCGCTGCAACCTTTGAACGAGCCGATCGGCACCTGAACGCCTCCAATGAACTGCGATTCTCTTTAAATATCTGCACTCTGATTTAACAGCTGGATGAAACGTTTGCTTGGCTCGTGCGTCTTGTTTTCGACCGTCCTCGATGGAGAGACGGCCGCTCACGTCCACCTCTGCCTCTCTCTCCCCCCCTCCATCGGCTGCTCCCACCGGGGAGGCGACTCCCTTCATTACCGAAGAATGTGCAATCAGCTCGCTCGCCGCCGACCTCTGCAGCGCTCCTGCTGGAGGAACACGAGGGTTTGTTTGCTTTAATCGTTTAATCATTTAAAAGGCGCCAATTAGACCCGCGGAGAGCGGCGCTCTCATCACGAGGAGCTGAGCTTTAATCACCAAACGATTGTTGGGGGGTGTTTTTTTTCTTCCCCCCGAGGCCACGAAGTTCCCCTCAGTTACAGAAACACAATAACACTTTACTGAGGCAGAGCGGCGGCGCCGGGGCGACGCGCAGGCAGGAGAGACGAACACGACCCACGGTGAGCCAATCACGGACGGACGCCGACAGCGAACTGTTTGAAAACCAGGAAATGAATCGTTTAGCACACTGACAGAGACTCGATGAGTTCACTGTGACTTTATGCAACATATTCAAAGGTTGTGACTTAAAAGCAGACAGTAAAATATCAGATTTTCAGAGATTAAATGAGGAATTTCTGAATTGGAGAGCAGAAACAAAGTTGGAATAAAGCTGGCGAGTAAACAAAGAAAGAAACAAGACAACTTTTTGACATTTAAAGTTGAATCTGTCGCGTTGAAAAGCTGCCGTGTCAAACGTATGAAGTGTAACAGGAAGTGCTCGAGCCAAAAATACCTCTAGTACTTCAAAAAACCTCCTTAAATCGCACAAGTACTCTCATTAAGGAGGCGATCGTGTGGAATATAAATGCACTGATGGAGATTATTTTAGGACTTGGGATCAATTCTTCGCAGCAGTTTGAATTAAATTAGGTTTCAATTAGTTATTAACGAGCCCTAAATCAGATGAAGCTAATTAAATCTGCGTTAATGAAACCGGGACGTCGAATAACTCAGTCGCCGCCCGCCTTCATTACGATCTGCGCTTTAACGAAGGCGGCGGCGAGTCCGTCCGAGCGACGGAGGCGCAGCCCGACGGCTGAAATATGAGTCGGCCGCCCGGCGCCGCCTCGGGACGCTCGGTTTTAATTTGGAGCCGGATCGCGTTTCCTGACCCTGAACAGAGCGAAGCTCATTCAGGACGACTGATTAGATTTTTGAGAGATTGAGAGTCGACCTTGGAAACAAAATGTCTTCATAACGTTCTCAAATAGCATCCTAAGTGTTTTTGTTCTGTTGAATGGACGTCGTTCACCTGGAGCAGAAAGCTCGGTGAGAGCAGAGGATTCACACGTGTTTCTGTTCGTTTTCCCCGTTTTTCAGTTTTAGCTTTCATCGGTTGCGTCCGAGTAAAACGCAGAGCCCGTCTGAGCCCATCCGAGCTCGTCCTCGGAGACGTCAGCCGCTTTGACAGGCCGGCCTCAAGTAATCTGGAGACGCTGGCGGAGCTAATAAAAACAGGCGGTGTGGCCTAATGCGATTGCACGCCGATAATTAAATCAGAACGGAGCGAAAGTGGATTTTCCCGAGCAAAACAAAGAGACAGGAGAGACGAGAGGAGAGGGCGATCGCTCGGCGCCTGTCGAGGGACTCGGGGGGGGGGCGGGGGGGGACTCGGAGGAGCCGAAGACACAAACTGAAGGAAAATATGCGCTCGTGCTTTTATTTTGAAGGCTCCTGCTTCAGTGTGAACGTGGCCTGAGAGGCACTTTAATGAGGCTCCAAGTTGGAGCCTGAACCAAAGTGATTTGAGACCTCACATGCGTGTTTTTGTCATGTTTGGGGAAACTGAAGAAATAACTTGCAAACTGCACCAGAGGCCCACCAACGACTTCTCCACCACGCAGCTCTTAGCTGGAGCAGTTCTCTGAATATCTGTTCTGCATAGAAAGAAACACTGAAGCGCCGACGTGAGAGTTTTCTGCAGGTGCTTCAGGCTCCTGCATCGTCGGATCCGATCGAGCACGAGCCTTCGGTCTTGTATTTTTCTGTCTCTTCAGGCTTTTCTGGAGTTACAAAGAGGGAAATCCATTAGCGCCGTTCCTCGATCTTTGTGTATTTCACAGGTTGGAGGAAAAAAAGTTCCCTCTGAATCGGTACAAAACACAAAGAGCAAACAGCAGCTTCGTCTTTAACTCTGCCGGAAATGTGAAAAAGTTTCTTCTGCAAAATTTCCTCGCAAGTTTTCCTCCTTTGACGCCTCGAAGGAAATCCATCGAACCTCGTTTCACAGCCGACTTCTTCCAGCGTCTCCTCGCTGTTTGGTCCTTTAGCGTCAAAAAAAAAAAAAAGGAAACGCTCTCGCTGGAGACGCTGTGATTGCTCTTTAAGGCCTCTTCAGATTTCCTGCCTCACATCCAGCTGATCCGTGCCAGATCGGCGCCGCAACCTGTTTATGCAGATTTATGGAAATCAGCGCCGGCTTCCTTCACGTCTCCGCGGTAATGACGGTAAAACGAGCCGAGGAGACGGGATTCCCCTCAGCGTCCACCGACCCACGCGCCGCACGCAGCACCTCGCACCTCGCACGCACACGCGCGGCTTTCAGGGAGGCTCATTAAGGGAAACGCATCGCGTTTCAGCTCCCAATTGGATTCTGCAGAATTACAGATGGATTTAATAAAGCAGGAGCATCAACAGGCCTCTGCTGCTGTGTTTACTGCAACAAGTGAGACGATTGAATAAAGGAATTTCACAGAAAAAACTTCAGTAAACATTTATTTCCAGGTTTTTTTCTCCTTCTGTGTACACGAGACTTGGTCAGAGACAGATGTTGCGTGGAAGCATCAGATAACGACGCTTCACTCCGGAATGGTGGCGCTCTTCGAGGGTAATGGGATGAAAACGAGAAACGAACCGGAGTCCCAGATCTAATTATTATTGACCTTCAGAACAAAGAGATTAGCCGAGGTCAGGATGTACAGTCTCTCATTGGTCGCCCGGAAGCCCAGGATCGGCCTGTCCGAGTCCAGGCTGGCCACCTGTTGCTTGGCAACCTGTCCCACCTGTCGGCCCTGCTTCCTGTTGAACAGGACCGTCTCCACCGGCGCCGGCTGCCGGTAGATGAAGGCCCGGCGGAGGCACTCGCACAGCGACGCGTAGGAGAAGTTGGGAGCGCAGGTGGCGAACTTCTTGTCCCGCTTGGACGCCTGAACGTAACCTGGAGGGGGGGGGGGGGGGGGGGGG
>JAUESF010000051.1:4197682-4210941 GCA_032274765.1 Malacoctenus tetranemus
GTGTGTGTGTGTGTGTGTGTGTGTGTGTGTGTGTGTGTGGTTCCACCAGCACAGATCCAACACTTGTTCCACAGCCTGTCGTCGAAGCCAGCGTGTCTAAACTGAGCACAGATGAAGATGATTATGAAACCATCGACTCTCCCACTGTGTCGCTTCATCGCGTCCATCCCATAATTTGCAAACCTCCTGCGTCAAACAAATGTGAAGCAAATTCAGGAGAAATGTCTCTCTCTCTCTCTGTAATATCGCTGAGGACCCCTCAGACCTGACGAGTTGCCGGTGAAATGAAACGCGTGCGACTTTTCGGGGCAAGTGAACGACGCTGCAGGTGGATCTCCTGCCGCATCGCTGGGTGATTAGAAGACGTCCGTCTTGTCCCACGTCTCTCTTTGTCTTTCAAACCGTGTGATTGACAGTTGGGGGCTAAAAATACCAGCTATGGAAAGAATGGCACAACTCCTATTATCATCTTTCAGGCCCTGTCAATTTCTGCTGTTGTTCTGGTGGACGTTGCGTGAAGATGTTTTGCATTTCTCGCGATAATTGTCCGCCTTTTCTTTCATTTTCCTGGCCAGAGGCGCCCCGCAGCCCACACGCCACCTCTTTCTCAGAAAGATCAGAAATAAACGCACACAAACTGTGGCTGAGAGTCGACGTCCTCTGAAGGTCACCAGACATTGAGGCAGCATCACTGACTTCAGCGCGAAAGAGCAGCGAGATAAACTGTGAAAACGTCACTTGGTGTCGGCTGGATGTGTGTTTTAAAGACAGCAAAGATGAGAGCAGAAGCAACAACACAAAGACTCACATGAGGCGTCTGTCAGTGATGTTAGAAACTGCATGTAAATATACAAACAACACATTATCTAACTGAATGAGAGGTGACTGACGAAGAGTCGCTGTCTTCTTCAAAAAGTCAATAAAATCACTTTGTTTTTGTGTTTTTTCAGAGATGTTTGAGGAAGGAAGTGAAGTTTCACAGACTCGATGATTAACGCCGTGTTTCCAGCAAAACTCTGATGTCCCGTCCCCGCGACGTCTCGTCATTCGGAGCTAATAATAAAGCGCTGCTTTGCGTAAATGAGTGAAGTCACACAAGCCCCGTCCTGCCTCCGATGCGCTCGCTGGACGTTGCCAAATGTTTTGGTGTTAAAATTACATGTCTGTAAACATTCCTGAGCTGCAGAGCCTCCACAGATCCAAGACCGCTCCACACATCAGAGAAACACTCGTCTGTCTGCGTCGTGACGCTGAGTCTGAATCTATTCAATCTTTTTTAGGAGATCTGATGCTTTCAGGTGTTTCTGCAGGGATGAAACCAGATGATGAACCAAACAGCTGCTGGAGAACAAGCAAACCAGTGCCATCAGTGTTCAGAAGTTTGTTTGGTGTTTGTCTTTGAACTTCATGAATCAGAGAAAAGTTCTGAGAAACATCTGATCTGATCTGATCTGATCTGATCTGATCTGATCTGCTCCGATCCGATCCGATCTGATCTGAGTCTCCACTCCTACATTCGTTTGCATGATATTTTCCTGGGACCAGTGCCTCAGCAGGACTTCGGAAGAAAACAATGTGACAAACACGTTTGGATCTGTTTTATTATCGTCTTCTGATTATAAAAGGTCGACTGTGTGTTTTATTTCTTGTATTTGCACGTGGGTTTCGCAGCACAAAGTGTAGCTGTGAACAGGAAACACGTGACCATAAACCCGGTGAGACAAGCCACTCCTGTTTGTCTCCAAATATTCAAAACGCCTCATTTTCCTATCATTATTCAACATCGCTTTTATGCAAGATGCTGATGCCGACTGTGAACTCAGCACCGACCTTGTCGAAGGTTTGTCAAAGAAACTCTCTCGTTTCGCCTTGATTATGAGCATCTTTCTTTAAATTGTTTAGTTTTATTGATTCATGTTTTATAACGGCAGCGCGGACAGCGAGAGCGACGGAGGACGGTCCCGGCTCCAGAGTCACTCAGTGTAATTCGGCATCTCATTGGTCCTCCCCTCTGTTTAGGGGGCGGGACCTTGAACACCTCAGAAATAAGAGGAGGCGCTCTCACCTGCACACAAACGGGGCTCTTCTTTTTCTCTGAATACTGCAAGTGCGTTGTATCACTGAAAACAGGTTGGCTATTATTTATCTTAAACCAAATCATTAACAAATGTTTAATTTCAATTTTTTCTTAACTCTAAACTTGTGAAATTCCTGCAAATTAACGACACAAATCCAATAATTTCTTCTTTTTTAAAAAAAAAAAGTTTGATGTTCTTCCATCTTAAATTTCTCCAAATCACAAGAAACACTTGATTCAACTTTTTTTCGTTGCTGATGTCTGTCTTTGGCTTTATCCCCTTTTTTTGTCCCACTCCTCCTGAACGCAGCTGCCCAGGTGAGGCGGCAGGTCCGCGGGGTCCTCCGGGATGGAGTCCGCAATCAGGTCCGCGGCGCTGCTCTGCGCACTCTGGTGCTGCTGCAGCGGTGAGTTCACGTCTAACGGGGCCGATGTCCAAACTCAGTGCGACACATTTCATTGAAACGGAATCCGACCGAAGACAAATCAGAAATCAGTCGCTCTGTTTTTGTTTTGTTAAGGAAATGATCATTTTTTTTAATCAATTTTTTTAATTCCTTAATTTCAGTCGGCCAACGCATTGACTCGGTGAGTCCACGCAGAGGAAGCAACAACGGAGCAACGCGACTCACCATCTCTGGAGCCGGTAAAAACTTTGAAATCGATCAAATTATTGAAGTTTATTACGAGCCGTGGAGGAGCTGGTTCTGCAGTGAGCGACTCCTCAGTCCCGGGTGTGACTCCTGGTCCCGGTTGTGACTCCTGGTCCCGGCTGTGCGTCCTGGTTGCGTGCAGGTTTCGCGCAGGAGAACCAGTTCCAGCTGAACCCGCAGGACGACACGTTTGGGAACCAGGTGACTCTGGTGTCGGGGACCCGCTCGATCCCCTGCGACGTGGAGAGAGACTCCACGCACGGGAACCAGATCCTGTGTTACACCAGGTAACAACCCAACAACACGCTTCATTCCAACAATTCCAACACTGTAAAAATGCCTCCGAATGATGGTTTCAGTGACATTTTCTTCAGTTCCTTCAACTTTAATCAGTTAAATTAGTATAAAAAGTCCCTTTTCTTGATTGACATAAGTTTGTATTTACTTCTAAAAGAAGACATTTCATGCTCATACTTAGTTTATTACAGTTAATAATGATTTAAAAGTGAATTCTCAAATTGAATCTTCATTCAAGTTTCATCTCGTGAGATTTTCCAGACGTGATTTCCTGCGTCCAGATTTTCACTAGATTTGCCTAAATTTAAACTCAGGACACGCCCACTGCAAGGACACGCCCACCTAAAATTCAGCTTTCTCAGAACCGGCCAATCAGAGGAGAGTGAGGTCCCTTAAAGAGACAGCACTGAACCGAAGCAGCTAGAAAGGGGGATTTTGCAAATGTCATCGAGAGGCAAAGAAGGAGCTTTATGACATGCAAATCACGCAGAGTCACGCAGACTCACACCATCGCTCGAAGATGAGTCACGTGTTCTCGTGGCAGAGCTCGAATGTGGTGCACGCGTGTGGGTGATGTCCAGAAAACACACAGCGATATCCTGTCCTCAGAGAGGAAGTGTGTTCCTGTGTCAAAATAAAAGCACTGAGTCCTGGGTGACCAGAAGGGATGATTTGGGTTTAAATAGATTCTTATAGAAAATATTGCTTCAGCTTTCATCGTTTTTTAAGCCTGTTTGAGGAACCGTTTCACTGCGAGTGCACAGAAATAAAAAGATATGGGAGGTGTGCGTTTGTGTCTGTGTGTTTTGTTTTGTTTTGATCGATTGTGTCAGTTTGAAAGGAGTCAGTGTGAAAACCCTCCTGAACCATTTACGTCGTCCAACACAGACGCCTGCCACAGGACAAGTACGTGGTGCACGTCAGCGTGGACGGCGTCGCCATTCCCAACCACAAAATCTGCCGTGGAATTTCCAGTCAATACAGCTGCAGCTTCTACGTAAGTCTGCCGCTCCGATGCCGAAACGCGACCCGTGGGATCGTCGTTCATCGCCGGTTGTTGACACGGTTTATCCCCCGCAGAGCGTGCCGTACCGCACGCCGACCATCGCCAGCCTGAAGCCCATCACCGGACCCCCAGGTACGGTCTGCGCACGCCGCCGCCGCCACTTCTCCCACTCGGTCTCCAGCTCGGTGCTAAATCCCAAACCTCCACAGGAACCGTGGTGAAGGTGTGGGGGCGGACCTACACCGACGTGTACGGCAGCAACACGAAAAAGAGCTCCAACGGCCTCGACGTCCGATTCGTCCGGTGAGGAAACGTTCACGTCAACACGATGTCAACGAGTCAGGACCAAGACGTGAACTTGACTCAAAACCGTTTTTTTGTCTTCGACGAACTTTCGCTTCAATCGAGTCAAGTTGTATCGTTGAGTCGTGAAATAGCAGCAAAGAAGCACAGCACAGAGACAGCAGCTCTGCAGCTCTCCATTTTCAACAGTTTATCACCAACACTCAGCTACTAATTTGTAACTGCCAAAGTTTGCGTCTCAGTGTGACTTGTTTAGAAAACAGTGAATCATGGTTGTGTTGTTGGTCGCAGGTCCTACATGGGAGGGATGCCCTGTGAACTGCTCCAACCCAACTCTGACGAATTGTAAGTTGTTCCTTCAAAGTTTCTACGTGACCAAAAGAAAACGATGACACACAGTGTGATGATGTTTTGTGTTTTGTTGTTTTTTTTAAGGTACGGCCTGAAGCTGGACAAGGAGGGTTCTCACTATGGAAAGATGAGCTGCAGGATGACGGGGACGTATGTCGGTGAGTTTGGTTACAAATTGTTTATTGTCCTGGGTAAATTCCAGCAGCTTGAACTGAATTGGCGACATTTTGATTTCCACCAGGTCATCACAACCTGAGTTACATCCTGGACGGCGAGTTCGGAAGGTGAAGCACAAACCTCATATTACACGCTGTTATTAATACTTTGAATGCTTAAGAGAGAGACAGCAGCTCTGCAGCGCTGCAGCTGTTTTTGTTCTCTGCAACGTCTGATTTTAGGGCAGTATCAATAATTACTCATCAGTATGCAGTTACAAATGTAGTATAGCAGTGGTATTGTCGTACTTTATGACTGATTGTGTTGGTTCTTTCCCGTCTGCAGGAGTTTACCAGACAAAAAGCTGTACAGGGTTTCATCTCTGGGTAAACTCTGCATGTTCCAGACGTACGCAGGTTCGTTCCACATCCAGCTTAGTTTGGAACGTTCTCATGTTGCAGGTTTGTGATTTTGTTTCTCAGCTCAGTGAAACTTTGCGTCTCCTTCCTCAGAGGTGACGGGCGTGTCCCCGTCAGTGGGAAGCATCATGGGCGAGACGCTGGTGACCGTCTTCGGACGCCACTTCGATGAGACCGACCTCCCGGCGCGCGTTCTGGTCGGAGGTGAACGTCCCGGCACAGCCGGTTTACAAAATCACCCCCCCACACACACACACACACTCCTACTCCCCCCCACCCGGTGTAGGTTTCACACAATTCATCAACAAGTGAATGTCGTTGATGGATGCTCTTTGTCTCGGCTGGGACGCTGCGTCACAAGACGCAGCAGAACAGGACGTGGCGGCGCGCATAGTTGGAAACAAAAGAGCAGAAGCTGAAAAACTCAACAGACCGTGAAGAATCAGCTCAGCCGTCAGAGTCACGACTCGTCTGACGGATCGTTGACTCCAAGATAAAGCTCAGATCTGGAGATGAAGGAGAGAATTTGTGTTGCAACGTTTAAGTCTCAGTCAGAGGAAGAAAAAACACTTTATCATTATGCAACTCTGGAACGATTTCAAATAAATCCGGTGCCTTCAAACGTGTCAGGAATCTAAAACCACAAGAACCAGAGAACGGTCACCAAATCTCCCGTCAATCCCTTCATCACTTTTTGAGTTACTGTGTTGATTTTGTAGGAACAGAAGTATTTCTTACACGTGACGATAAAAACAAGATAATAATGGTAGATCAGGAATAATCACAGGTCACTTAGATTCATCACAAACTTCATGTCATGGTAAAAGGCAGTTTCTCAGGTTTCTTTTCTTTGAATCATTCAAATGAAACTGTTGTTTTTTTCTTTATTTTGAGTCTAAATGTTGTTTTATTTGCTGCTTTCCGTCTGTTTCTGCTCAGGGAGGCCGTGTGACATTGAGAGCGTCGCTCCGGAACGAATCACCTGCAGGACCGCCAAACGCCCAACGGACGCCGCGACGGTCTTTCCAGGTGAGAGAGCGCGCCGTCTGTTTTACTTTGTCTCCTTCACACGAGACCCCGTCGGTCTGGTGGCGCTCTGTCTTTATCAGAGTGACGCCGACGTCGACCGCGACGGCCCGAACGCGGCAAAAAAAATCTCAGGTATCTCTGCGGAACAAAGCAGCGTTTTGAAGTCGGTCGCACGCCGTCACGTCTGTCGCAGTTCGTTGGATAAAGCCTGAAGACTTTGAAGCGCCGGACAGTTTGATATAATCTGCGAGCTGACGGTGACGAGGCACAAAAACAGGCTTCAAACAGGCGACGCCCCCGAGAGCCGATGTGGGACACTGATACCAGCTGTTCAGAAACGTCTCGCTCACGGTCGAGAAAAAACACATTACGGATTTCTGTCACGTCATCCATAACGACCGCACGTGTTCACTGTCAGCGGTCACGTGTGCATCAGCAGAATAATCTGTGGCGTCTTTAGACAATGGAAAATATAACAAATTAAACAATGGTATAAAACACAAAAATAAAAATAAATAGAATAAAAATAGATCCAAGTGTGACACTTCTGGTGAGTGAAATAAAGTTGAGAAAAAAAAGAAGAAAAAAAAGTTAAAATGAATGAATGAAAATATATCTTATAAAAATGCAAAAAACAAACCGAATGAAAAAATTTAAAATTAAACAGAAAAATAGATTAGATGTATCAAAGAAATGTTAATAAATTAAGGAATAAATTAATCACAAAGATCTTGAATAAATGTGATCAGTGTGTTGCTGGTGATCTGATGCCTGCTTGTTTGCGGGTGTGCGTTCAGGCAGCCGAGGCTTGAAGATGGAGTCCTGGAACGACACGAAGCCACACCAGCTGACTGACATCTGGAGCTACAACACGACCGCCACTGGATACTGGTCGCAGTGGGTCGACGGGCTGCCGTTCCACTTCGAACGCAGCGTGGAGTACTTCACCTCGCGGTTCACGGGCTTCCTTGTGCCGCCCGCCAGCGGCAACTACAGGATGTACGTCCTGTGCGACGACCGCTGCGACCTCTACCTCAGCAACTCCAGCCGGCCGGAGCACAAGGTGAGCGGAGGGGAAGCTCTAACCACACCTGTTGTTGATGTCTGACTGCGGCGCAAACTCAGCAACTTCTCCACATCTCTTACGTCAGACTTAATCTGAAACCTTGGTGACTTTTTGACCTTTAACGTCATCTTGTGTCACTTTTTTTAAACCCTCTCTTTCAGACGAAAGTTGCGTACCAGCTCAGCTATACCCAAAACTTCCATGACACACCTTCACAGAGGACGGAAGTTTTGGCTCTGGAGGAGGGAAAACCGTAGGAATGCCGGCCTGGATGGATTCATGCGCACGCGCCGCGGCTCAGAGAATAAACGCTGTGTCTCGTTTGCTCAGGTATTACCTGGAGATCCTGCATCAGGACTACCAATCCTGGGCCAATGTCCAGCTCGGCCTGTTCAGAGAGGACAGTGTCTTCACGAGGATGCAGACGCACGACGCCGTCAATGAAGTCCAATACATCGAGGCTAAATACGACAATTCTGATGAGGAGCAGGTACGAAACATATTTAAAGCCGATATAAACCTGAATCTTTGTGTAATTTGAGCTCCGACTTTTGAGTCAGACCGAATCTGATGAGAAAAAATGGAGAAAAAGCTTCAAGACTTTGAATATTTTGGCCCCAAACGACGAAGATCCTTCACTGCACGCACAGACGTTCACTTTACAAGTCGAGAAATAAGTTTGACTTGGCAAAAGCCTCCAGCTGGAGTAAACTGCCTCGTGCGTGTTGAAGGAATCACTGGCATCTACTCCGACTTTACATGCTGATAAAAGCATGAACAGGGACAGTTCACGCCCTCCGAAGTTCAGCGTCCACTGGAGTTTACACGAAGCATCGAGTTTGGTCTCTTTTTTGCTCGCTCCCTCGCTGTCATTCGGGCTCCGGTGTTTAACCTCGTGTCTGTACCGTCACTCAGGAGCTCGGCTTCAACGTGTGGCCCAGCGGCGCCGCCGGGGGGGAAGAGGTCCAGAGGGTGAGCGTCGCCAGCAGCTGCACCGGCTCCCTCTGCAGCAGCACCTTCTACAGCCTCGGATACGGACTCGCCAAGACGGGTACGAGGGAGGGCGAAGCGCCCGAGTCGGATGAAGGAAAACAGGTCCGGATGTTTACGGGCTGTTTTTTTTATTGTGGCGGTTCAGGTCCGATCGCGGTCAGCGCGTCGGCACGGGTGGTGGAAGCGGCTCTGAACGGCCTGTGGAGCATCAAACCCGACAGGGTCAAGGTCACCAAGCAGGAAGACGGACAAACGTCCCACTACACCATCACGTTCCAGTCAGACAGAGGTGAGGGCAAAGGGCGCGGTGAACAAACCTGCGTATTCGTCTCCAATCATCATCAGACAGCACAAACGAATCGCTTCTTTCTTGTCTCGCTCGCCTTCAGGCGACTTCGCAAGTCTCCAGTATGAGGTTTTTGGCGACATCAACATCACCGTTGCCGAGGTTACCAAAGGGAAGAGCGCGTGGAAGAGCTTCACCCTGCTGTGGGGCGGCGTCCCGACCGCGCCCATCGCCTTCAACGCCACTGAGGCTGAGGTCAGAGACGTCCCGCGGTCGCTCCCGCTCACCGGGCTTTTCATTCGTTCTTCACCTGATGGAATGTTGAAAGTCTCAATTTATCGGCCTCCGAAAAGACAGGAGAGCGAAACCGTCCAGCAAAGCCCGGCGGTGGCATCGCCTGGCGACCTCCAGGACGGCCAGTAGCGACTCTCCTCGCCGAGGTTTTGGCAAAATCTCACTCCGTGGACGCCGACGTGACTGACGTCCAGCTTGTGTGACCGTACAGGTGCAGACGGCGCTGGAGGAGCTGATGGAGCCCGAGTGTCCCGCTGACGTCCTGTCCACGGTCGGGCCCAACGTCAAGTACTTCAACGACTTCGAAACGGACAAGACGGAGGTGGGCTGAGGGACGGCGCCGCCCGCGGGCCTGAAGAGTGGGGAGGGAAACCAGACGTGATTGGCTGTCTCCTGATCTCTCCGCAGGACTGGAGTCCGGACAAAGAGGCCGGCACGCCGGCGAGGTACGCCGGCTTCTGCGGCGGCTGGTCACTGAAGAACCCCAAGTCTCTCTTCAAGGAAAACCACATGAACGAGAAGAGACGCAGCTACGGACCCGTGATCGCCGACACTCACCCCATGGTAAAACGCTCAGCTCCGTTTAGCTGCTGAATAAACAAAAAAACAGGCGTCTGCAGGACTCTCCTTTCAATTTTAGTCTAAAAACTGCAGCTGACCTCAACCACTGACGTCTAAACTTGATCTAAAGTCTCTTAAGTTCTATTTGTTTTCCATCTCGATGACCTAAACCATGCAAACCTTTTCTCTCTCATCATGAAACGAAACTTCTTCCTTCGTTCCTTTCAGCTTTGCTTCGCCTACAAGGGGGCGATCAAGGACCAGATTCAGGTCCGCTTTTACTACCGTACCAACGAGGGCATGTTAACCAAGGCCGAGACGACCATCAGCACCGTCTTCATCAAAGGCCACAAGTCAGTGCGGCTCAAAATGGGATTGTTGTTGGTTTTGTGTGTGTGTGTGTGTGTGTGTGTGTGTGTGTGTGTGTGTGTGTGTGTGTGTGTGTGTGTGTGTCGGAGCTGCAGCGTCTCACAGCGTCCCGTCCCTCTCAGGTGGGGCTACAAGTGTGTGGACCTGCTCAGCTCGCTGCAGACCAACTTCATCGGCAGCAGCTATCGAGTGCGGGAGGTCTCTCTGCTCCCAGACGACTCCGGCCAAGACTTCTACATCGACGTCGTTCACATCGGGAAGAAAGCCACGATGTTCATGGCTGATGACAGCGGTACGCTCTGGTCGTGTCTCTGGTTGTTTGTATTGTGGTGAAAAAGTGAGACTAATCCCTCCTTTGGTTGGTTGTTTGTCGCAGACGTTCCCCGTCGGAGGAGGCCGCCTCCCTTCGAGAGCTCCGGTCGGAACTTTGCCGAGATCAGCGTCAGCAAGAATTTGTACTCCTCTTCAGGGATCAGCTACAAAGTCAAAGCCATTCCTCACGAGTGTGCGTTTGACTTTCCACTGCTTCACGTCGGCTTCCTCCAGGTGACCGACTCGTAACTTTAGAGTCAAGTTCATCTTTAAGTCCAGAGATGGTAGAAATCAGGAAAGTGCAGGTTTACTGACCAAAGCAGGAACGGAGTGATGTGAAGTGTTGGTGGAGGAAGTTATCGAACAGATCAGAGAGTTTCTGGGGAAAAAACCCAACAGAAATCCTCAGATCAGCTTCATTCAGTTCATTGGGTGGTTTTGAGCATGTGAGCTCCACAAAACACCAGAGTAGAATCTCGCAGTTTAATTGTAGTTTTCTGTCCGTCCGTCTCAAAGAAATCCAAAAGCGGCGAGGACATGGCCGTGTTCGGCGAGGGCGCCGCCACCGTCAACGTCTCCCGCCACCACAGAGCCAGCCCGCCTCTGAGCGGCACCTTCGACGTGGAAACTGACCGAGGCCGAGCGAAAGGTGAGCGACTCTGGGGACGACGATCGACCGTTCGGATCGCGTGCAACGTGAAATTCACCGACTGTCACCGAGGAGCCAACGAGCTAAAATTAGTCACGCGGGTGCTACGTGCAAGTTGTTTGGCCGGCGTTCAAGGCGACACAATTCTCACACAATCGCTGTGGAAACCCGACACGACGGAAACAGACAAGCAGCCAAATTCCAAGCTGTCAAACTTGCTCTGAAGTATTTCCATAAAGTAACTAAAGTAAAGGTGTCTGTGTGTGAACCTATCTCACAGTTTGAGTAAATTGTGCCCAGGTCTGTCGGTGGACATCGACGCGAACGAGCTGAAGTACGCTCTGGAGGGAATCGCAGGAATGGGCCGGTTGAAGGTGTCACAAAAGGGAGACTGCCGGCAGCCGCGGTGGAGGGTGGAGTGGCTGAGCAAGCCCGGAGACCAGCCCCTCCTGCAGGTCGTCCGAATCACCGTGAAACACGAGACGCTCCCGACGTGGAGGTTTCATCCTGCAGCTAAAGCAGAATGTGCTGAAGATCTAACGACAGGGCCCGTGACTGCTCCTCGTTACAGGTCAACCATTCCTCGGTCGTCGGCCAAAACGTCCACGTCTCGGTGCGCGAGACGGTCAAAGGTGGACTTCTGATTCAACAGCTGACGGGAGATTTCTTCCGCGTCGTGGAGAACAAACCGCAGGTACGAGTGTGGCGCTGAACGGCCTCCGGCGCGTGCGGTGTCGAGTTTCGCCGCCCGTGATTGTCTGCTGCTGCCGTTCGCCGATCGATTGCCGTGGGGGTTTTTTTGTCCTCGGCTCTGGATCCTGTCCAGCCAGTCCTGTTTCCGTGTGTCTGCTGTGTTTGTGTATTTGTTGCCTGCAGACAGGATTAAACTCTCCTGTTTGCATGCTACTAAATACCTCCTTCAAGACAGAAATCACGTCGAGCCGCGCCGTGTTAATCTGCTGTCAGGCAGGTGTAGGATTACCTTGACGGGCTAATCGTCGATGTGTGTCATCTCTGAAGAGGTTTGTCAGAACCAACGTTGCGATGCTGTTTCCAGGTGGAGGTTCACATCAACGGGATCCCCTCCAAGTGTTCGGGCGACTGCAGCTTCGAGTGGTCGGAGGAGAAGACGCCCGTGGTGACGGGAATCAGCCCGTCACAAGGTGCCGTTGAGGAAACTTAAACACGAGCTAAACACACATAAAGCAGAGTCGTAGCAGGTCTCCATCGAGCTTCCTGGATGTGGGCGTCATGTCGCATTTTTAGGTAAACGTCTGACTTTTCTCAGGGTCCAACGGTCTGGGGACTCTGCTGACGATCACCGGCACCGGCTTCAGCAATGAAAGCGCCTCCATCCTGGTGGGGACGTCCCAGTGTCAGGTTGAAAAGTTCACAGGTGAGCGATCCCTGACTGGAACGCCGAGGCCACAGGCAGCCAGGGTGCGATTAACCGGGTTGTGTTGCGCTTTCAGCCACGTCTCAGGTGTGCAGACTGGGCAGCGGCAGCGCAGGGGCCCACCCGGTGTCGGTGCGCTTCCCCTCGCTGGGTCGGGCGCGCTTCGCCAACGGCAGCGTCTCCCACTTCACCTACCAGCTCATTGTGTCCTCCTTCTCGCCTCGGTCGGGAAGCCTCGCCGGTAGGAAACCGCTCCGAGAGAATCGAACTCGCACGTTTTGGGAGAGTTTATTGATTCGCGCTTTGCCGTGCAGGAGGCACGCTGCTGACGCTGACCGGCTTCAGCTTCAGCCGGAACGCCTCGGTGACCGTCGGCGGCGAGAAGTGCTTTGTGGTTGATGCGAGTGACACTGAGCTGAAGTGCAAAACTCCACCGGTGAGTGTACAGGGGACCCAGACTACCGTTTCCCGACGTGCGCCGTCGTTCTCAACATTCACCCGATTTTGTTCGCTCTGTTTCAGGGAGCCGCAGGAGCACAAGGCGTTACCGTGACGATGGGAAACACGAGCCAATCGGCCAGCGGCTCCTTCACCTACGACCTCGCTCTCACCGCGCAGATCTCCGGCCTGAGTCCTCAGACCGTCAACGTCTTCGGTGAGACGTTCGTACACCGGAGCCTGTTTGGACATTTGCATGTCGCGACCTGCCCGCGTGGCGAGATCACATTGTTTCTGACCGCAGGGACAGAATTATGAGCCAAACGAGGAGGGCGGAACAAACACAAAGGGCAGTTCCCCCTTTTGTTGGTGCGAATAATGAGACTCAGAGTTTATTCATTGTGTTCTGAAGGCTTTTTTTAAATTCCAGTCAACAAACCACAACATAATTACAAGTAGTTAAACAAACCATCAGGTAGGTCACTGACGGAGGTCAGTTACAAGTGTGTTATTTCATGAGGGAGTGTCGCTTTAAGTCACTCAGAACAGATCCAAGGTCACAATAGTCATGGATCCTTCACTGGTTTCAGTTCTTATGTTGGTT
>JAUESF010000051.1:4298514-4310606 GCA_032274765.1 Malacoctenus tetranemus
ACACACACACACACACACACACACACACACACACACACACACACACACACACACACACACACACACACACTCCAAAGCAGCATCCACCTGCATCGTCCGAGCCTTCAGCATCCCTCCAACAAGAGGAGAATCAAAGGCAACGGTGAAAAACGAGCGATAGAAACAAGGAGATCCTGCATTTACCTGCCGCCTCTGCGTGACGCGTGTGAGTGTGTGTGTGTGTGTGCGTGTGTGTGTGTGCCTTCAGCCTGCGACCGAGAAAATACTGGAGGAGAGGCAGAGCGATGAGAGAGGGAGAGGAAAACAGGAGGAGGAGGAGGTGGAGGAGATGTGTGACAGAGGGGGGAGGGGAGATGACTCAGAGAGAGAAGGAGAGAGGAAGAGGAGGGTTAATTAAAAAGGAGGAGATGACGAAGGGGTGGAATGAAGGGATAAGGATGGGGTGCGGAGGTAAAAATAGATGGAGGAAGGACTGCAGTGGGGTTCATTCGGGTTACATAATGCATCCTGCTCCTCCTCACTCAGACATGAAGGAGCTCTGCAGGCAGCAAGGAGCTGCTGCTGCTGCTGCTGCTGCTGCTGCTGCTGCATCCTCCTCCTCCTGCTGCATCCTGCTGCTGCTGCTGCTGCTGCTGCATCCTCCTCCTCCTGCTGCATCCTGCTGCTGCTGCTGTGGCTGCTACATGCTCCTGCATGCTTGGGGTCTTATTTTTGGGGACATCTGCTCCCATGTTGGGTGACACTGAATCTGAATAAAAACTGAGTGAAACTCGGCCAAGTGGAGCCAAACGTGAAACGAAAAGCCATCAGTTTTGTTAACAAACTTATCATCATGTTTATTTTCCTGTTAGCTATGAGCTAATGTTAGCTGTAACCTGCAGGCTAGCAGGGTAGGAGACCACATTTGCTGTGCAGCAGGAGCTCATTTTAATGCAGCTCCTTTGTGGTGAAGTTGTTAATGCCGACTGGAGGGTGACACTGATGCACATTGACAGGGCAAAAGGGTGAAGCCAGTGTGTGTGTGTGTGTGTGTGTGTGTGTGTGTGTGTGTGTGTGTGTGTGTGTGTGTGTGTGTGTGTGTGTGTGTTAATCTACAATTAAATTCTTGATCATAATTGGATTATCTTTGGGAGAGAAGCGTCACACTGTCCTTGACATCTATCTCAGTGGCTTGCCACGAGGGGGACAAGAGATGGAGACACACAAATGGAGGGAAGATGGAGGGGTGGAGGGAGGATGGAGGGGGGGGGCACATCAAAGAGATCTCAGTGCAACGAAGGTTTGTAGAGACTGTCCGGAGGGAAGAGCTAATGTAGGAGCTCCTGCATTGTAATCATCTGGTTCTCGGCTGCGTTCCCGCTGAAGGTCGGGCGGCCTTCCCCCCAGGCGAGCTCGACCTCCACCCGCAGCTCGCCACTGCTGAGCAGGACACACAAAACAAACTCACTGCTCAGTTGCACAGGCAGCGAACAGCTTTAAACAGCTGCTGCTTGGATATTACAGATGTTTGGATGAGCTCGAGACATTTCTTAGAAGCAGCTAATATTATAAAGTGAAGTCAATCCTAAATAGTTGTATAGCTGCTGTTGACATAACTGGTCCTGGTGTTGTAATATTACTTGAAAATTAAAAAAAAAAAGCTTTAAAAGTGTTCCATCTTTTTAATACAATGGCAAAAACCTGTATGATGTGTAATTTCATGATATCACCAAAGCTTTTTGTTTTTATTCATCAGCAGTGTTTTGCTGTCATTTGTGACAGGGTTGGTGTTTCCCTGAAAATAGAGAAGACTGTTTGGATGAATACTTGAAAAAATTTGTTTTTCTAGGGCAAAAATTCAGAGTTTAATATTTTTTCTTATGTTCACACGGTGAAACGGGGCGTGTTTACATATTTATGTATGTTATTAAATGACGGACATTTACATGTGTTAAAAACAACACATCCACCGGAACTTGAACACAACACGCCATATATCTACCACTTCCGCACCGGTGGAGGAACAGCACTTTACGGGAAACAGTGAACGTAACATCGTGTTAGCAGCAGCAGGTCTCTGAAGAGGCTGTGAGCAGGAAGGTAAGACGGACTGTCAGCGTCTTTAAATCCGATTTACAGACCGCCGAAAGCTGAATTAACCGGCCACAAATCAGCGGCTGGACCCAGGAAATGTCCCGGGACGGTGTTAGCATCGCCGAAGCTAACTGCGCTAACCGGCAGCTGTCAAAACAAACGTTTCCTCTTGCTAACTTTAGCTTGGCGGTTTCAATCTGAGCGCAAAAGTTACCAAAAAGTTTAAAAACCCGAAGAAACGAAAGCAAACGATTCCATCCATCGAGTCGAAGAACAACTTTCCACTCTCGTTTTGAAGTTTTTTTTTCGATGTTTTCAGACATTTTCTCCTGGATGGTTTATTTTCAGGGTGTTGGTCCGACGGATGTTGGCTCGGTGTTAGCCAGCTGCTAAGCAGTTACCTTTTCACTCTCTAATATTCATAAACGGACTTTGAATTCACAGTCAACCCAATTAAACAGGCCCACCGACCCCCTGGTTGACGGGCGGCCCGCTGGTACCGACTGAAGGTTTACTCATCCCGGTTATTGCATAAGTTGTCAATGCGGAAGTAACTGAATAGCTGTAGGTTTGAGGCGTGAACTGTAGTGAAATGAAGTTAAATGCTGTCTGTTTCGTTAGGAAAAGCTCGAAAAACTCTTGTTCGTGATGTCAGCTGGATTAAACTGTTGGCAATTCTCACGTAATGTGCTGGAAACAAGTTTTAGAAACTGCAATAGTCTCATTTCTTCACCAGTTTCTGTTCACGTCTCTTCACTGATCAGCGTGATGTCTGAACTTCGCCTTTCCTCCTAATAACTCGCCTGTTTGTTCAGATTTCCATCCTTCTTACCATTAAACGCTTTCTTTGAAAATGTAAACACTTGAACCTGCTAAACAGTTATCTTCTAAATTTTAATCTTCATTTTGGGAAGGTTCAATCTGTTCTTTGAGAACATCTAGTGATCTGATCTGACTTTAAGTTACTAAACACCAGAAATAAAGTCCACTGAAAGGATTTCTTAAAATCACATAAAGTACCAAGACAAAAACCTTAAATTCAGACGTTGTTCGTGCCTGAATTTGTCAAATATTTCCATTCTGTGTGTGTGTGAAAACGTAATTTATTTTGTAACTCTGTAAACGTTTTGGGGTGTTTTGAATGTGACCGCTTGGTTGTTGAGTTTAAACCACACTTGGTTTATTATCAGGTAGAAGCTGCCTCAGTAAAGACTTATCTGATGCGTCGGTGGATTGTGAAACAGGACGGCCGTTGATAGCGCTGTCAAGAAAACACTGAGCCGAGCGTGATGGCGATAATCTGTGAGAACGCGCCCTCGTTCTCCTGATGCCTGCAGATGACCACCGTCTGTCCCTGAATCATTGGTGGCGTTCAGCCGCCACACAAAGACTCAGTGATGGGGTGGCGGCTGGGCGCCGTCGGCCATTGTGCCCCTTAATGGAGCGGCAGCCCGGGTATGCGAGCGGCTCGTCTGGCCGGTCACAGGTTCACGTCCCGTGTGCAGTAAACACTGTTCCCGTCAGACGGTCACCTGACACTTGCAGGATGGAGGTCGTGCGGTTTGAACGGCGCCTGAACCTGCAGCAGGACAGGACTCCGTCTCGCTCCAATGGCTGGAAGTTAAAGGATTGTGATTGGACACAGCGACATGTCATAAAATTGATCATTCTCACAATCATAACATGCAAACTACACAAACGGCAAAAGATGGCTCGAACGACAATACATCTCCAGACTTTACAGGTTCTGTTTATCCAGCCAATCAGGTGGAGCCCTGCTCTCCCAGATGCCCCGCCCTCTGGAGATGTACCTTTTATTTAGGTGGATTTTCATCAGTGACGGAATTAACTTGTGTTTGATCAAACCTGAGAAATTAAACCATTTTGTAGAATCTGGAGTTCAGAGCTGCGGTTAGAAAAGGTTTTGGACGACATGGTTGATGAGGAGAGAATCAGATTTTTGTCGGTTTTATTGTGTCATTTCTCCTGATTCCCTTTGTTTCCTCCTCAGATGCAGACTATAAAGTGTGTGGTGGTTGGCGACGGCGCCGTGGGTAAAACCTGCCTGCTGATCTCGTACACAACCAACAAGTTCCCCTCAGAATACGTCCCGACGGTGAGTAGCCCTTCATGGACGGCTGGTTTTAGTTCTTTGTGCTGTGATGTGGATGGCTGAGTATGTGGGCGGGGCATATCAGGGCAACACCTGGTAGAGATGCATCCTGGGAAGAAGGCATGCAGGACAAATAGTCGGCATTCTGCACACCTGGACAGACGGACACCCGGGCGGTCCGACTGCCTCGGCGCTGCCCCCTGCCAGCTGATGGGTGACTGGTCGGCTTTGTGATGCAGAAGCAGCCCTGCTGACTCGGCGCTCTCGTCCTCTTCCTGTCTGCCCGCCGCTCGCTCTCCTCCATTGCTCGTGTCGTCGTTGACTATGAATTTATTCACCTGCTTCTTCTTTTATCGAAGTCTTCACTTCCTGTCGTAGCCAGCAGCTTTACAAGCTGAGAGCCGCGACAAGCTCGTTGCCTCACCAAGTCCGTCCAGAATACTTTTATATTTTTCTTTTAATTTTTACTCATTTTCTCGTCTTTTTTTCCATCATAAGAAATGATCAGAGAGGAGTTTCTGGGTTTATAGTTTCTGCCCTTTCAGCTTGGACCTGTGTGTTCTTCCTGGCTTATTGTTTAGTGTTTGCTGCCGCGGCGGACTCGTCCTGTTCCGGCCTGTAACACCCTCGAGTTCGTAACGTCCTCGTTGCATCACAGCAGCTTCATTTCAACCCTGTTTTCATCCAGTTGCTGCTCAACAACCACAGAAAACACCACCAAGTTTCTGAGGTGAAAGGAAGCCACGCAGACGTGTCGGTGCACGCCACCAGCTCGGCGAACACGCGCCAACACTCTGCTGCAGCTTGGCCTCGCGTCTTTGTGTTGTTGCTTCCTGTTTGTCAGCCGACGCTCTGCATGGCGTCGTGAGGGGACAGGAAGTCTCCTGGCGGAAATGACGCCTCAGCTGCTGCAGTGGCGGCAGAGCTCGCTGTCGCGTCTGTTTTTTTTTAACGCTGTGAAAACGGTCCGTCGCTGCAGGAGTTCCTCTGCTGACGGCACTCTGCAGCTCCTGCAGTCTGAGCTGCGTCCAAACTTGCACCGTCCTCACAAACCTGCTGCTGCTCGCTGTCCCGTCCACGTGGTGTCGGACACGCTTTGTCTTGTTGACGGTGTTGTTGTTGTGTGGGAGCACAGCTCCTGCTTTCAGACGCTCGTCTAACCTTCATCACAGAGAAGTTGAAATGCTGACGAGATTTTTTTTTTTTTTTTACTACAAAAATCTGAGCTGACTCGTCCGCCAGCAGAGAGCGCCATCACTAAACCGCCCCGCCCCTTTTTAACCAGAGTGTCGGATGGTAGGCTCGTGCGTCTCAGTCAAAGTGCCTGTATGCTGAACTGGTCTGCTGCTCCACAGTGTCCTTCGTGGTACTTCTGTCTGAGCGCTCCTGATTTATTACTGTTTCTGGCTCTGGTAAATCTCTCCAGTTGCTTGCGGCTCACTTGCTCTCCGTCTCCCCCTGCAGGTGTTCGATAACTATGCAGTGACCGTAATGATCGGAGGCGAGCCGTACACTCTGGGACTGTTCGACACTGCAGGTAAAAATGAACCTTTACTTTACTGACAAGTTCCATATTCATGCAGGTATTTGGTGTAATGTGTGCTTTTATTTTGAAAGTCTTTGTGAAGCCAGGGGACTAATGGTTAAAGTGAGCCAGTCTCCTCGATGTCAATGATACGGTTCGTTGTTCATGCTGTTGTTACGCTGCGTGTTGACTTGAGCGCTTGTGTTTCTCCCCCTGCAGGTCAGGAGGACTACGACAGGCTGCGACCCCTCAGCTACCCTCAAACCGACGTCTTCCTCGTCTGCTTTTCTGTCGTGTCGCCTTCGTCCTTCGAGAACGTCAGAGAGAAGGTTTGTTTCATCGACATCCGAGTTCCACCCAGAGCGTTTCATAAAGACCCAAAGAAACGAAAAGCTGCTGTTCAAATATCAACGATTTCTATGGATTTCTTATTTATGAGGACGACAACAGCAAGCAGAAAGTAAAAAGCACATGAAGCTTTGTTTCACTCTGCCCTCTGTGCTGGTGAGGAAGTTGATTAGCATCGGGCGCTTTACCGGCAGTTTGATTGTTCTGCGTTAGATCGGTGCCTGCATGAGTCGTATGCTAACAGGAAGCTTCCAGAAGTTCAGGCCAACGTGCACGTCACGCCTTGACATGAAACTTTCTGTGTTTCCATCTGTCATGTGACCATTGGAGTACTGCTGATTGGCTGTACGATGTGTAGATGAGTAAACAAAAGTAAACTTGATATAAATAGAATAGCAGCTGATAAAGATTCAAAATATAATTGGATTTTAAAATAAATGTCATTCCAGTCGGACAGCAAGCTAAAAAATATGAAGCTAAAGTGGTCACACAGACCTGGGGGGTCTTTGAAGTTGTGCGTGACATGACCCCGGTGTTGGTCCTCCTCAGTGGGTGCCGGAGATTTCCCACCATTGCCCTCGGACGCCGTTCCTGCTGGTCGGCACGCAGGTGGACCTGAGAGACGACAGCAACACCCTGGAGAAGCTGGCCAAGAACAAACAGCGAGCGCTGACCTGCGAGAGCGGCGAGAAGCTGGCGAGGGAGCTCAAAGCCGTCAAATACGTGGAGTGCTCGGCTCTCACGCAGGTATGCAGAGGGGGCGGGGCTATGTGGGCGGGGTTCCCACAAACACAGCTACACTCTATGGAAACCCTCACTGAGCTGCTGTGATCACTTTTCTGACATTAGCTGATGACTGTGATGAGACCAGTTACAGTTACTGCTCAAAATCATCGGTGCTTCTGCTTCGTTCTCAGAGAGGACTGAAGAACGTGTTCGACGAGGCCATCCTGGCTGCGCTGGAGCCTCCCGACAACAAACCCAAGAAGCGCTGCATCCTGCTATAGTCTCATCAGAGGGGAGGAGCAGGAGGAGGAGGAGCAAGAGGAGAAAGGGGAGGTGAACCCAGATGGGAACAGAGGGAGGGAGGGAGGGCGGGGAGGGGGGAGGGAGCCTGGCGTTGAGACCGTGCCTTCAGCCGTAGTGACTTATTTCAGGGTGTGGTGTTAGAAAAAGGACGGACAGGAGGGGGCGCTATAATACGACTAACGCATTTGAACTGCACTCCTCACTAACCAGGGAGACGGGAGATTTACTAACGGGAGGTCTGAACCTCGCACGCCCTCCAACACGACGATGGGCGGAGTCAGCCGGCAGCCCCCGAATCTGAATAATGGAAACTCTCACCGGGTCTCCGCGCAAACGTCTTAAAGCTTGTCTGAACGGGTGCGCTTGATTTCCTGCACCGAGCGGGACACTCACAGCTGGTATGGAAATCAGTTTAGGTAATCAGATTACAATCTTGAGTCATTGAAATCTGATTACTCCAAAAACCTTAAAACCGATGCCTTTGAACACAATATCACGAATAATCACTGCAGCCTTTTTCCGTCTGTGCATGTTTCCTGTGAGTAGCGGCGCTCAGTCAGCCAACGAACCGATCCCGCGTGCGCAGATCTGATGTTTCACACTGACTGAGGGCTCCCTACAAGCTCGCAAACATGTGACTTATCCAACAAACGTTGCCTTAAATTACTTGAAAGTTAACTTTTAATTTCAGTAAAAGGTTAATTTTGACTGTTCGTAATTTTACATTTTACAAAAGCCAATTTTTTTCCTAATCGACATAAAAACCTCACCAAAGGAAAGTGATGTTCATCATGAATGCAGGTATTTCACAGGGAAGCCGAAATCTACCCGATTTCACAAGCTAGTAACCTGGCAACAGACCAATCGATGGTGTGATACCGCTTTGCACCACAAGGTGGTGCAGTGAGTCGCTCTACCTCTGTTCTGACATTAAGCCCAAAAAAAGCATCAACAATGTTCAGGAAATTCAGAGTTTAAGTGCAGTTTGAACTACAGTTGGAAATTAAGCAAAACTGGTAAAGAAAATCTGGAAAGAATCTAAATAAACTTGATTTAAAATGAGAGGTTACTCTAAATTGGGCAACATGGAACAAATTGGAAAATTAGAAGATGCCAAAGTTTTGTAACGGTTGCTGACTCACTGCTGCCACACAGAGCACAAAGGTGGCATTACTCAAATTTTACATAGTGAACCTTTAATGTTCTTTTGACTTCTGTTTTTTTTTTTTTTGACGGTTTCTTTAATTCCGAGTATGACGGCTGTCTTGTTTTCTTTTTTGTTTTTTGTTTATTTTTGCTCCTGTTTCCTGGGAAATGAACTGCAGCAGGTTTTTCTGACGCTTTTCAGAGACTTTTTTTTGTTTTGCACATATTTACTTTGCGTGCCAACAGTTGGAGTGTCGCCACCTGGTTTTGACTCCGTATCAGATTCTGATTATAAAAAGAGAAAAGTCGAGCAATAATAACACAAGTGAACAATCCTGCTCTGTAGTGGAGGATGAATGTTGGTGGGTATTTGGAAATAATAAAACTGTACTTGAACATCGTTTCATTTGTCTTTTTTACGTTTGTTTTATATATTTTCGATTTATTGGTAAATATTTTAAACCATAAACGATGAGTTTGACCCTTTTTTTTTTTTTTTGAGGAAAAACTACTTCAAACTATTAGTCTGTTTTAATCACGTTTTGTTATTGCTGCTTCTTCACCTTCCTGGATGTTGATGTGTGAGCTTGATCGTTGGTGCCGTTCCCACTGTCTGTCTGTCTGTCTGTCTGGTTGCTGCAGTTCTCCCCACTGAGCAGCAGGGGGCGGCGCTCCCCTGCTGCTGGCCCGCCCGCTGGAGTCTGTATGTAAATGACCCGGGTTCATTTTGATTGGCAGCCTAAGATGGATCCTTTGGAGCGACGCAGCATGGAGGCTCCTTTGTCTGGCTGACGGCTGCGGCAGAACAGGCCGTAAACAAACAAACAAATGAGTGGAGTCCCTGAACCCATCCAGGACCCACCCTCCGACACCCACTTCCTCTTCTTACTTTGACTCATCTTCTTTTCACAACCTCCCCCTTCTCTGACTGTTTTCCTGACGTGAAGCTTCTGCTGCGACGCGTCTGCTCAGGTCTTTGTTTACACGTCGACACGCGGCGTCTTTAATCACCGCAAGAGCTCAGAGCTTACAACACAGCAAGATGCTCCAATTCAGGATTCATTCAAATAACCCAAAAAAACACTTAAAGGGATGGTGTGTAACATGGAGGTAATGTCACCTCTGAGCATTAGGGGGCAGTAGTGAGTCTCAGTGGTTCATCCTCAGGCCTGCTGTGTTTACAGTTTGGTCTCTGCAGGACAGACTAGATGCCGAGATTGAGCCAGTTGAGGCTAGCTGGTTAGCATACTATAAAAATGACGTACTGTACCGTGAATAAAAGCAAACATTGATTTTTCACATTGAAAGTTTTAGTGTTTTTCTAACTTTTGAAGTTTTTGTGGCTGCTCACATAAGCACCAACTTCCTGTTTGTCGTGACGTTTATTGACTCTTACCACTCCAAACATGTCTTTCAAGAACTTTCAGTTTTATTTTGACGGGTTGGGGGTGTCGGCCATCTTGTCTTCCTGCTGCTGATTCAGCCTCTGACACTTCTCTGTCTGTCCCAACGCGCCTCGCTCGCCACTTCGCCTGCTGAATATTATTGGATGTCCATGTGACCTCATTATAAGTGCGTTGCCCTGGGCAACCAGCTCAGAGAGGAGGGAGGTGTGTGTGTGTGCGTGTGCATGTGCATGTGTGCGTGTTAGAGAGGCGTGTGAGAGTTGCATCATGGGATAGAAACCTGACCTCTCTTTTTTTCTTCTTCTCTGACACATGTGTCAACGTGCACACTTGCGTCCATACGCACGCACACACGCACACACACACAGTGTGAAAAAAAAACTGTATGAGAGGCGGAGCAGGAAGAAGACGACAAACCTCGTCATTGTGCATCTGAACGCCATGCTTGTTTATCAATGCAAAGGAAAAAACATCAGCATGATGCACACACACACACACACACACACACTACTCGTGGCCAAACTTCGTGTGTGTGAGTGTGTAACTGTGTGTGTCACTTTGTGTTGAGTTTTTTTTTTCTACTGCATCTGTGAATTGGAACAAGTTTGTTTAAATCCGACAGATGTTTTCCATCGGTCAGTAAAAACGTGGACAATCGACGAAACAAACTTTTGCTCATTGAATCAGAGACAAGTTGCATGACACGTTTGTGTTGTTGTGTCAGTTGTGTGTCTGTGCATTGCTAGTTTTGTCCTTATGTCTTTCTGGAGTGTTTTGGTTTGTTATTTTTTTTGGGCATTATGTTGTTTGTGGTGTGTTAATGTTTTTCTTGTGTTGAACAGTGTTTGTATGCGTGTGCATATTTGTTGCATTTGCATTGATTTAAAATAATTGTTTTACTGGATTTTTTTACATCTACACCTGTTTATAATTGTGCGCTTTTTTGTGTTGTGCTTCATGTATTAGTCTTTATGTTTTGTGTGTTTGTTATGTGTTATGTCTTTTTTTGTGGTGTGGCTGAATTTTTGTGCATTTGTTCATGCACTTTGGGTCCTTTTGTGCCAAAATTGAAATGCTGAATCGTATCTTGTATTTGTGCTCTTTTTGTGCGTCTGTTGCTGGTCTCTTTGTGTCTAGTTTTTGTCATCTTTGCGGTTCCTTGTGTGTTTGTGTGTGTGTGTGTGTGTGTGTGTGTGCATGTGTGTGTGTGTTCCAGTTAGCCTGTAATTTTGTGTGTGTGTGTGTGTGTGCGTGTGTGTGTGTGTGTGTGTGTGTGTGTGTGTGTGGGAGGTGTGTATATGTGGGTTTGTGGAATGTTTGTGTGTAATTTGGTGTGTTTATTTAGCAATGAACTGAGCTGCAGACACACACAGCTGTATGTATGTGTGTGTTCATATATACTGTGACACACACTCACGCGCGCGCAGCCTTCATCTCTGACATAACTGGTTACCATGCATACTGTGCGACTGACT
The DNA here is from genome assembly GCA_032274765.1 of Malacoctenus tetranemus. Classification (NCBI taxonomy): domain Eukaryota; kingdom Metazoa; phylum Chordata; class Actinopteri; order Blenniiformes; family Labrisomidae; genus Malacoctenus; species Malacoctenus tetranemus. Next base: position 4,309,630 of record JAUESF010000051.1, read on the forward strand.
ATTATGGGGTGTTCTTTGTTTTGTCACGACGTGCCCTGGTATGGAGCGGGAGGGGGGAGGGGAACAGGGTGTGTGTGCGTGTGTGCGCGCGCAAGTGGGGGGGGCACGTGTGTGAGGGGGAGGTATATGTGTTTTAGTCTGTGCGTGTGAAGGGGGGGTATTGAAGAAAAGGGTGTGTGTGTGTGTGTGTGTGTGTGTGTGTGTGTGTGTGTGTGTGTGTGTGTGTGCGCGTGTGTGTGTGTGTCAGGGTGGGGGTTGGTGGAGCGTGTCTGCGTGCGAGTGTATAATGTGTGCGTGAGCAGCGAACTGGCGGGTGCATGCATGTGTTTGGGAGAAGGTGAGATAAGATGGCGGCCGCCCGTGTGCGTGTGTGTGTGCGTGTGTGTGTGTGTAAGCTCCTCCTCCACACAGGAGGTGAGTTTAAATTTGCTTATTTTGTATTGACAAAAACATCGCTGGGAACTTGGAAAGTTACCAGTTAGGAAAGTCCCATTTCCCATTTGTTTGCTGCTAACAAACAGTCAACGAGTAAAACCAGAACATCTGCTTCCTCATCACATTGGTTCCAGATAATAACTGCTGCAGAGCTGCTGTCTCCCAGATGAGCTAAGCTAACAGCGCTACTCCTCACTCAGCCAGACCTCTGGTCTCATCCAAGTTTACATGCAGGAGACAAAGTCGCACTTCTGACCACCTACGTGTGACTCCGCCTCCGCAGACGGCACCGTGTGCTCTGTAACACGACGCACGCCAAACTTGTTCCTGTCGACCTGCAGAGGAAGAAAACAGATGAACATGGAGGCGAGATGCTGCAAACCAACATCTCAGTGTTGTCTTGGACTTTTTCTGGTTCTGATGAACTTTGACAGTTGTGACTCTGAGAGAGAGAGAGAGAGAGAGAGAGAGAGAGAGAGAGAGGTGGGGGGGACCGATGGGGGATCCCGGCATTGGCGCTGTGATGGAGACGTCACCGATTG
>JAUESF010000051.1:4313012-4330006 GCA_032274765.1 Malacoctenus tetranemus
CCCCCCCCCCCCCCCCCCCCCCCCCCCCCCCCCCCCCCCCCCCCCCCCCCCCCCCCCCCCCCCCCCCCCCCCGGCATTGGCGCTGTGATGGAGACGTCACCGATTGGACGACTGGATATTTTGAGCTTCTTTAAGTGGTTGTTGTTCAGAGACACACTGTACTGTGTGCTGGAGAAACCTATGAGACAGGAAGTGATGATCATAGAGGAGGAGGAGGAGGAGGAAGAGGAGGAGGGGTGGAGAGAGAGAGAGAGAGAGAGAGAGAGAGAGAGAGAGGGGGAGGGAGGGAGGGAGGAGAATTAGCCGTGTGATTATTATGGAGTGGCAGGCTGAAGAAAGGAGGAGGAAGTCGGCGCGGGGGGGTGGGGGGGGGTGGAGTATTATGGGATGTCAGGTGGGGGGAGGGGAACCGCGGTCTGGCCGAGGCCTGGGTTTTTTTTTGTGTGTGCGTGTGTGTGTGCGTGCGTGAAACCTCGCCCACCACTTCCTCCGTCTCCTGCCACATCGCAGCCTGATGTGCACGGATTGTGCACATCACTGTAGCTGCATCCATGTCCAGGTGCCCCCCACCACCATGTAAATGACTGAAGAGGCCATTTGCCTCAAACCTGCCGCTGATCAGCCGTACTGAGGTGAGCTTGTCAGCGCTGGTGCTCATCAGTGTGCAGCAGTTCTGACCCCCCCTCCTTGTTGGTTCCATGGAGGACTGCAGCTGTTCATCTTACAGACGAGATGATGTTTTGTTGTCAGGCCTCGGTTACAGAGTCAAAGGCTTTTTGTGTCTGAAAGAGTTTTAAAAAAGTAGACACTTTTAGGGGTCGTGTTGCTGCGACAACCAGCTCACACTGTGGCAGTTTGTGCTGGATTGCTTTCAAAAATGACTGAAATCAAGCTGAGTTGAGAATGGAAGTGATCCATGCCGACAAACACCCAGCTGGTGGAGCAGCGGTTAGCATGCTCACCTCACAGCAGCACTGGGTTCGAGTCCAAACACTGAAATGAAACTGGTCAGTGCAGTAGCGCGTTGCAGCGTGTGTGAGACGCAGGCTGATGATGTCACAGGAGCTTTGGGTTGTCCTGCTGTTGGAGAGGATTCACAAACATTCAATGGAACGGACTGAAAGCGAGTCAAGTCAAGCCCAGTGAAGTGGAGTGTTGCATTACTGCCTGAGGGTTGCTTGCCCTGGTCCAGCCGGGGCCACTGGTTCTCCTGTGGCACTTCAGCACAGGAGCTGCTGCTGACAACCTCATGGCCTAATGACCACAGGAAAACATGGCTGCTGCAGCAAAGGCCCCAATGAGGAGCTTGGTGTTGTCAGGCAGCAGTTGTAAACACTACAATGCTAGCTACTACAAAGCTAACTATTACAGCACTATCCACTATGGCGCTAACCACTACAATGCTATCTATTACAATGCTAACCATTACCACTACAATGGTTACTCTTTCAATGCTAATTACGACCACTACCACTACAATGCTAACTACTACAATGCTAACTACTACAACCCTGCGCTGCCTGCTTTCGGCCTTTGATGCTCCAACATTTACAGTTTTACTTTCGTCTCAGAGGAGGAGCTTTTTTCACCAAACTGTCAGCGCCCACCGGCTCGTCCGAGGACGACCTCCGTGTGGTGGCGACCTCCACGCGGCAGCCTCTGGTTTCTTTCCCTCTGTGTTTTGTTTCCTGTCTGTCACCTTGTCTGCCGTGTTGTCTCATCTCCTCTGGCAGACATGTTGGCACTGATCACGTCCGTCTGACAGTGGCGGCGGTGGGAATGGCTGGCGGTGGACCGCGGGACGAGATGGCTGCAGCGCTTGTCTGAGCTGCAGTCAAGAAAGAAGTATTATGGTATGCATTTTGACTTACATGGTAATCTGACCCCGCCTGTAACCCCCCCTCCCTTCCTCCAACACCACCACCTCAGTGCTTATCTCCATAGCAACCACCAGCACAGGAGCACTATTATGGTCTGTACACCCCTCTCGCCCCCCTCCTTCCCTCGCTCCCTCCCTCCCTCCATTTTTCTCTTTTTGCCTCAGAAATCATATTATTATCATTATGAGATGTGCAGGTCTGAGTGTGGCGGTGGGGGGAGGGGCGTCAGGAACCGCGCACAAGGGTTTCTATGACAACTGCCCCTTGTATCTTTCTGATTGGTGATTATGGGATGTTAACCCCCCCCCCTCCACCTCCCTCTCAAAATGCACACATGAACACTGTGTCCATAGTAAAGAAAGAGGCGAAGTGAGTGGGGGAGGGGCGGGAAGGGGGAGGGGAGGGGAGGGGAGGGGGAGGGGAGGGAGGGGAGAAACAGAGAAAGAGATGCAGAAATGGACAATAAAAAAACAGACAGAAAAAGAAGTTGTGACGTTTGTCTTTGTGTGTGAAAGAGAGAACAAGGGGGGAAGGGGAGATGGGGGGCAGAGGGACAACGGAGGGACCCTACGTCCAAGTGAAGGTCTGCTGAGTCAGAGTGGAAGGACAGACATTCATGAACTGTCCAGATCGACCCTCTGCCTGACGCCGGTCTGAGGCCGTGGAGCACCAACCGAGCTGCAGCGTCCTGCTGTGAATCCACCGTCCCACATTCTCACACTCACACACCTGAGCCAATGGCGCGCCAGCTGGGAATCGAACCACAGACCATCGGGTGGGAGGCCAGCCGAGCCCCTCTGGACCCTCCGGTGCCGGGGACAGCGCCGACCACCAAGCCACCGAGACACCACGTCTGTGTAAAGGAACCGACGCAACAACCAGGACGGGATGGACCCACGGCTGGCTCACTTGGTGTGATGTTAACAGTTAGAGTAGTGGTGCCAGCTGTAAAGTGTCCTGCACAGGGACACGATGAGCTCTGGGATTGAACGTGGGTCCCTGTGCTGGTGCGCTGAGCAGCTCGACCCACTGAGCACGTCCTGAAAGGACTTCTAAAGACCCACAGCTCTCTACGTGATTTGTGGGTTTTATATGTCCCATGAAGGTGTCATACCCTCACAGACCACAGGACCCCCCCCCCCTCATCCCACACACACACACACACACACACACACATACACACTAAAACGGACTCCTTCCTGTCACTCAGCGTTCAGCAGGTCCCCTCAGGACCGCTCTCCCGGCATGCCGAGCAGCCCTCCCTGCTCAGTGGCGAACGGTGGGAAAGCGCTGTCTAGGACCCAGACGTTTTTCCCACCATTGACTGCCGTTCATTCTCCCTCCAGCAGCCTGCCGGGCCGGCGTGTGCACGTGCAGGCCGGCTCGGCACAGCTGGCGGCTCGCGGGGGCCCTCCTTCCTTTCCTCGCGCCGCCGGGCGCCCTTCGGTACGCTTTGCAGAAACGGCGCCGGGCTCTGACTCCACGCTGACCCCCGTGACCTCCTTCCTCTTCGCAGCCACCGGCTCTCCAACCTGTTTCCCTGTGCACACACTTCCAGCCTCACTCTGCTCCACTTCTTTAATCCTGCTTTTAGGGGTGACGCCAGGTGTGCACCTTTACTGCTCAGTGACCCCGGGCTGGCCCCCCTACACACACATGCACATGCACACACACACATACACACACCACAATGGATGCCTGTTTTCTTTTTTTTTTTGGCTGGTGCATCCACCTCCAGTGTTTAGCCGCCACGGGGCTCATATAGAGTACAGTGGCGCTCGCTCGCGCATACATGCAAACACGCACGCTCAAGTTAAGCAGCAGTCATGTGGCACACACAGTTGCCATGTGACGACTCCCCCCCTCCCCCTCCCCCCTCCTTTCTCCTCCTATCTCTCTCTTTTTTGGAGTTATGCTTATTGTGGGATGTCAGTGACTACGCTCATTACTATTATGGGATGCCTTGCACAAGAGGGTGGGAGGAGGGATCTCCATGGCAACCCCGGTTGCTAAGGGAGGGGTGGAGGTGGTAGGTGTGTGTGTGCGTGCGTGCGTGTGTTTGGAGGAATGGGGAAGACTGTAAAGAGAGGGAGGGGAGGATGGAGGGGTGAGTTGACTATTATGGTCTGTAGGTAACTATGCAGAGTGGGGGAGGGGTGAGTGAAGTGTGTGTATGTGTGGAGGAGGGAGGGAGGAGGAGAAGGGAGGGGGGAGATATTATTATGGGATGCCTGCCCCCTGATCTCTTTGTGTGTGTGTGTGTAGTGTGCGAGGAAGAGAAAGAGGAGACGGCGTCGTCGTGCGCACACACGCTGCCACAATTATATATTAGAATAATAACAATAAAAAATAAAAAATAATTAAAAAAAATAATTCCTGCGCACTATAAAAAGGAGCCTTGAAGTATTTACTGGAGTTGGATTCAAGTTGTGAGTATCCTTCATTGTTTGCGAGGTTGAGCTTGAGGTTGTGTAGCATGAAACGAAGCCGTTTGTGTTGCTGTTTGGTTAAAAAGATGTTTGAATTAAAACTAAATGAAATGAGATTAGGTTAAATGTTTCTACAGTCCGAGTCGAGCTCTGACTCCTGCTAGCACAAATGCTAATGGGACACCGGGGAGAGGTGGCATGTCAGGCGGGGATGGAGTGAGGGGGAAGCCGGGTAAAGTTTGCGGCTGCTGGTCGGAGGGAAATACGCTGCTGGATGTTCACTTTTTCGTTTTTTCTCCCCCTCTCCAAACCTCTCCTCCTCCTCTGCTCACTCTTCCTCATTACTACTCTACTCGACCCGGGCAGACTCGAGCCGGACCGGGTCACCACTCTGGATCTCCACCGACCGCCTGCTAACTTTATTTAGTTAGCTAAAGTGCTAGCTAACTAAAGAGAAAGTTTCCCTCCAGCCGGGCCGCGATGTCTGCGAGCGAGGAGGACCGGGACGACTACGGAGCCCCCGAGGACCGGCTGCTGCACGGTAGGACCCGGGCTCACTCCGTGCTAAACGTTAACGCTGATTGTGCTGCTAGCATGAGCAGATGTTTTTGACGTTCACATCAATCATGTTCGTTAGCAACATGCTAAGCTAACAGTGCTAACTACCGGATAGCCACCACTAGCAGTTAGTCGCTCTGCATTTTTAAAGCAGGTTCGACACCGAATGAAAGTCTGAAATGTTTCTGTGTGAAACACAGCCGGAGGCGGCTCAGGGTGGCGGTGTGGCTCGGACACGCCGGCTGACCGGCATGTTCCCGCGGCCTAACGTTAGCCAGCTACCGGTATTTTTTTTACGTGTCGATGACAAGATGGAGGCAGCCAGTTAGCTTGGAAGCTGTCGGATGACGTTCAGCAGCGCTCCCCTCCTCATGGCCGGCGCCTCCGGTTTGACTGTGCGGGGGAAACTGAAAAAAAATACCCATTGGACCACCACGGGACCCTCTCTGTTACCTCAAACGTTTTCAGGCACATATAACTCGGCCACGTTTGTCGGGGCGTCCCGGATGAATTGTGCTTTGTTTACAGTTTGTTAGAATCCAGACGAGCACGGCCGGCGTGCACGGAGGGAAGCTCTGAGAACAAACAGTCCTGCGGGTTAGCTTCAAGTGCTAAAACTGACCTCCAAACTGCTTCTGAGCCAACAGATCTGCAGGTTTGCTCCTCTGGGTAGCGACGCTGCGCCGACAGCAACCGAATTTCTCCGGGAAGCGTTTAAAAATGAAGGGAAACAGACATTTTAGCTTAAAACTGCATCTTCCAATGTTTCATTATGCAACTGGATGTGAACCAGGACTGAGTTTAGGTTCACATGCAATGTTCAGGAATACACTTGCAGGCTGTTTTCTTCGTTTTGAACGGACATCTGGAGGTTGATTGAATGAAAGTTCTCCCCAGGCTACTTGAATTTGGCCACTTTGTTGTTTGATTTTGTTGTAAACTCAGTAAGTTGCATTTGTTTGCCACCATGCACCTTGAAACAGCATCCATCTGATCGGATGCTTGTTCATTTCCGTTGTCCTGGCCGCTGATAAATATAAGTTTCTCCTTTTAAACAGCTCGACTCGCTTCTAAGAAGCGTTATGAGAGGAAACCACTGAACTGTATGTGGACACGAGGCCAGTTAGACTTTAGGACGATGACATTGTCCAGACAAGAGTGCTTTTCTCACCAATCCGAGGCCACAGTTTTAACAGCTGATGTAGTGAATGAAAAGTGATGCTCGAACTCCCAAACACTTTTTTGCACTTTGGGACGACATGTTTTGTGTTAAGATTGACCTAAAAAATACACCAGATTCATCCGAGCTTCCTTTTAATCCGTCAGTGATGCTTCCTCATATGTTTTACCTTCAGGACTAAATGGTTTTTCTGTAGATGTGAATCTGTCATGTCGGATCTCCTTCAACAATTAGGCCTGTTTGGACGTTTGACTCCACACAAGCACCAGAAAACAACAATGAAAGTTTTGATTCACACCAAAGATCATGTAACTCAGTCTCTGGTGACCTGAAGATTCACCCTGATAGGTTCAGTCTTCGCTATTTAACTTGGATTAAAGTTTGACTTTAGCTTTGAAAACATTAGGTGTAATGAATAGAGGTGCTGTGTGGATGATGGAATATATTTCAAGTAGAAACTGGATTAGTTGTTGGCTTGTAGATTTGTCAGTGCGGACGCTGGACGGAATCTGAAGCTTGTTTCTGAGATCTAAAAGGGTAAAAAGACTCAAACTGGAGGATCTTTGTGACTCTTTCCTTCTTGCAGATTTACCAGTTAGTGATGCAGTTACAGTACAGAGCTGCAGTTAGTGCGTGTGGCTGCTCATCGACATGCAGGAAGTAAACAGAAAATGTTGGTTTTTATTCACCTGCTTTGATATTTTTAGAAGAGAGACTAACTGAAACTGATTGTCAACAAAAAAAACTCGCCAGAAACTGACGCAGCGCTGAAACGGTAACAGGAGCCATTTGTTCCTGTTTTTAGGTTTTCAAAGGCTGAAACCTGAACAACATCTTCAGGCGTTCAGTCTGACCCGCAAACATCGTCTGGTGGATGGACGTTGTTCATTTTATGAGTCCTGGTGTACTTTATCTGCTTGATTTACCTGCTGCAGATTTGAAAATTAGTCTTCCACTTAAACCTGCAGAAAACAGTAACCGAACTGTTTGTTTGACCTGCAGGAATTCAACTTTTATGTCTTTTTCTATAAAACGGTTAAATGAGTTTCTTTGAAGGCAAAAAGAAATTCAGACAGCACACAGAAACTTTTTAATTATTTTACTTCTTCAATTAATGAGCAAATATTCTTTCATGTTGATTTTAATTGCTGAAATGGACCCAAAGACCAGATTTTCGTGAAGCTGCCGTCCTGCTTGTTTTTGTTGTGTAAATAGAAGCCAGACTGTGCAGTAAAAAACAATTTTTTAGGAATAATTGGATGTTTTTTCAGAGGTTCTGTACAAAATCACTTCAAAAATCAAAGTGCTGACAGGTGAAGAGACCAGGTGAAGGAAAGATCCTGAACTGCTGCTTATTGTCCTGTTTTATCAGGGAGCCTCGATAAGCTCAGCAGCAGGTGTTGCACCTTTAACAAAAGTGAGCTGAAAACTCAGATGATCCAGTGAATGTTGTTGTTTTGCTGTTTGACATCTGAAATCAATCGGAGGAGCAGACTGAATGTCGGAGGTCAAAGATTTAAAGAAAAAAAGCACCAGTGGGAGTTTCTCCTGATGCGTTCACTGACTTCTGTTCAGCTCAGGTCCATGAACACAGAAGGTGAGTCGTGACGCTGTGATTGTCTGCTGCTCGTTTGCAGATGATGAGGAAGAAGAGATCTCAGAGAACGAGACCCCGAAGGTGAAGAAGAAGAAGAAGGCGAAGAAGAGCCGTGAGAGCAAAGGCAGCAAGAGGCGGTCACGCAGAGAGGTAAGCCAATCCAGACTCTTATTTTGGAGGGATCATTCGGTGGATTATGTGTGAAACTCCACAGTCAAATGACAACATTAGCATTAGCAGCATTAAGCAGCAGTTAGACAGTGTTGAGCAGAGCTCCAGGAGGCTGTGTAAGTGATACAGAGATTGTTTGGTCCCTGAAGCGACTCTTAGTGGGACGAGGCTGCGTTCAGGGACTCAGAAACAAGCAGCGGGACCTTCAGTGCCTCCAACAAGTCAGAGATGTTAACAGCAGCAAGTTGAACAGCCTTTCACTGCTTTGGACAGAGTAGTAACTGTAACCAGTTACTACTTTTAGAGGTAAAGGGAACTTTTAGGACCAGTTGGATGAATGTCTGCTTTCTTTCCTCCAACAAGGAGCTCGCCATCAGCTCACCAGAGCCCATGGACATCGGCGGCGTGGAGGACGGAGAGGATGGCGGCCCTGCCCAGCGCTCCGACAGCGAGGGCAGCGACTACACTCCAGGACGCAAAAAGAAGAAGAGGGGCAGCAGCGGCAAAGAGAAGAAGAGGAGCAGCGCCGGGGCCGAGAGGAGCGCCTCCAAGAAGAAGGAGCCGGAGCCCGAGGAGGACGAAGACGACGACGATGACGACTCCTCGGTAAGAAACACCAAGCTTCACGCGCCGTCTGAGCGCAGGCCTGCAGGAGTTACTCCTACATGTGTGTCGGTACTCGACTACAGTTACAAAAATCACCCGTGGAGCTGATTCCTCAATGCTGCTGGATCTGCTGTGACAAACAAAAACAGCTGTTGAAGCAAGCAGTAACTAGTTTTTGGGGTAACAGTTTACCTGCATAAAGAATTACAAGTGTGTAGGTGCAGATGTGTTGTTGTTTACTGGTTCTCACTGACATGTTCCGGTTGAACAAAGAGCCGGTGGACTCGCAGCCCTGCCGGCCAATAGGGGGCCTTCTAGTTAATGACACTTATGCAAGGAGGGGGTGTCAGTGTGCGTGCGTGCGTGCGTGCGTGCGTGCGTTCGTGTGTGTGTGTCTGGGATGGGTGTGTGAGGCATATATGCTGTTACCATGGCAACCTCCGCCTGGCGCAGCACTGCACTGCGCACTTGACCCTCTTTCTTTCTTTTTGGTTAGATAAACACATTTTGATTCATCGACGGCATGAACGGCGGTCCAGCTGGGGGTGGAGGGGGGTGTTAGCAAAGATTCAGATTCAGACTATTTATGCAGCAAAAAAGGAATAAATTGTGTTTTTTTTTAAATTTAGTATCAATATTTCTTCCGATATGTCAGTTGTGAGCAAAATATCACGCGATGTGTTAAATTCACCGAGTCTAACACGGATTTCTGATGAAATGTTCTCAGCGTGCTGATTTTCTGACTGCTTCGCTGTAAAACCATGAACTTTACGCTGCTGGTTACTTCAGCGTATCAGACGTGTTGCAACTAAAACGTGTTCATGTCTGTAATTGATGACGGCGACGACAGAAGCAGCTGAAACAGGAGACTCGCTGCACTGGAACTCGTGCCGGCTCACCGTATACTTGTGTGTTTTCGTTATGTTGTGAATTTTTAATACAAAACCAGTGTGTTAACGCGTTTGAAGTGCAGTGCTGCGCGGCACAGTAACAGAGGACCCTTTTCAATGTTCGTGTGAACACTGACGGTGCACGGCGTGCCGAGTGAACACCTGGAGTTGTGTTCAGGGACAGTGAGGAGAAGGTGAAGACTGAGGTCGAAGTTGGAGAACATGAAGCGCAACATTTCAATGGTTAAAACTGAGGAGTCAGAAAAGAAACTCGTGTCCATTTGGTGTGTGGACGAGCTTCCTGGTGTCAAACCTCACAGCACAAAGCATTATGGGACGGATCCATTGAATGAACAGATCTCCCATTCACAGGATTTAAGCAGATTCATGATGGTTACCATGGAAGCACAGCTGTTGTGCCTGCATCACAGACGCTAACTCTTTGATTAGCTGTAATTAGTAACTGCTTGGGTTTAATTGCTTAAATCGGAGAAAGTGTGAGAGCAGGAGCAGAAAGCACATCTGTAAATGAAGTGTCAGTGGTCTGAATAAGTGACTGTTTACCATTAAACAGCATTAACCAGCAGCCGCTGCGTGCCGATCATTCAGGATAATCGCCATCAGGTTTCTCACTAATCAACCACAGCAGCTGCGTCTCTCAGCAGACTAACCTCGTTACCAGCACAAAAGCGCTGCTGGTCGAGGCCTGCGCTCGCTCGCTCGGCGGGTGCTAATTTTAGAGCGCGTGGAGCGCCACTCAGAGCTCTCAGCCATGCTAATGTGGCAGGCTGGAGGAGCGCCGTGGGTCCACGGTGGAAGTGATGAGGTGGACGGAAACGGAGGCTCCGCAGGGCCGATAGACGATCACAGAGCCACATGCTCCGTGTGTGTTTGTGTTTCTATGTTAACCCGTGATTCTCATGTTTGACTGACCTGAGCAGCTTTAGTGGGTCATTTCTAGTTAAACTCTGAACCAGTAACTTGAGGGACATGATAACAATTCTTCCCAGTTGTCCCACTGATGCTGATGCTTGTTGTTTTCCTTCTGCAGGAGCCAAAGTCGTCCTCTCAGCTGCTGGATGATTGGGGCATGGAGGACATCGATCATGTCTTCAGTGAGGAAGACTACCGATCTCTGACCAACTACAAAGCCTTCAGCCAGTTCGTCAGGTACGCAAACTACACAAGTTTTCACTCTTTTTGCTGACACGATCTGCTCTAATAATTGGATCTAGATCTGTCCGTGTCACAACGGTCAGTCAGCTGAATGTCAATATTCAAAGATAAACATCAGAATCCGTCTATCAAGCGTGACCTTCTGTGATTGGTCCCCCTCAGGCCGCTCATCGCCGCCAAGAACCCAAAGATCGCCGTGTCGAAGATGATGATGGTTCTTGGAGCCAAGTGGCGCGAGTTCAGCACCAACAACCCTCTGAGGGGCGCCGCCGCCGCCAACGCCGCCCTGGCCACGGCCAACGTGCCGGCTGCCGTGGATACCATGGTGGCCGAGGTCGCCCCGGCAGCCGCCGCGCCGCCACCTCCAGTTGAGCCTCAGCAGGTCGCCGCACCGCCGCTCCGGAAGGCCAAGACCAAGGAAGGCAAAGGTACAGCGGATACATCAGGCAACACTTCATGTTGTTTCACTTGCAGGGATGAAATCAAACTTTTCAGTCATTAATTCTGAAACTTGTTCCACGTGACCTCGTGTTTTCAGGTCCAAACGCCCGTAAAAAGCCCAAACCTGCTCCTAAACCTCAGGAGAAGAAGAATAACGCCAAGACGAAAAAGGTCGCTCCTCTCAAAATCAAACTCGGAGGCTTCAACAGTAAACGGAAACGCTCCTCGGTACAGACTCCCGTCTCCATGTCTCGTTGATGTGACTCGGAAACGCGTCTTCAGCTGAGAAGTAACTCGATTTCTCGTGCGCGCAGAGCGAGGAGGATGAGCCCGACGTGGACAGCGACTTCGAGGACGGCAGCATGAACAGCGTGTCTGTATCAGAGGGCTCCAACAGCCGCAGCAGCCGCAGCAAGAAGAAGCTGTCCAAGAACAAACCCAAGAAGAAGAAAGGTACGCCCTGGGACCGGGCTGTGTGTGTCTGTGTGTGTTTGTGTAACCGAGTTTGTGCATGGATGATTTGTGCATCTCAATGTTCAGGATTCATTGTGCGACTGAATTTGTGCTCGAGTGATCTGATTGGCCACGTTGCCACATAGTCTGAGGCAGCTTCAGTTTGTGCTGTGATGACATTTGTTCACCGGAGCCTCTGTTGGCTTTCTTGCCATCTGATTGGTGTGTTTCCTTTGCCCCCTGGCACCGACTTGCAGGAGCAGCTTTGTCAGGCTGCTTTACAGTGTCTGTTGTCGTGTTTCACTCGTCCTCGTCCATCTGCCCTACGCACGCAGACGTGCGGCGATGGACTCTGTAACCCTCCTCAGTGACTCTCACTCGTTGTTAGTCGTCGCTGCAGCAGACGGATTGAAGATTGCAGGTTGAGTGCTTAGCGGTTAATGGCCTCGTTCAGGGTGAAACGCTGAGAGCGTGTGAGGTGGTGAGCAGGCACATACATTCATTAGTCACTGACTGAGTCATTCTCGTGAGGTATATTTAGGAGGGCTCCTTTTGTCGCCTTCCCATCCACATACGCAGGATCGACGCGCCGCTCTGATGTCACACTAGAAAGCAGATCATTGGACGTGAGAGCAGCTGTCCCGGTTTGGGTCAGATCACACGTTTTAAAGAAAAGGCCATGAAGCTTCTCGTTTCATCAACCCATCAAACCGAATTCAGTCCTCATCAGCAGAGTCCCAGTCTAAGATTTCTCCTTTTTCCCCAGAAGCTGAGGATGGAGACGGCTACGAGACGGACCACCAGGACTACTGCGAGGTCTGCCAGCAGGGCGGCGAGATCATCCTGTGCGACACCTGCCCCAGAGCGTACCACATGGTGTGCCTGGACCCCGACATGGAGAAGGCCCCTGAAGGCACCTGGAGCTGCCCGCACTGTGTAAGAAACCGCCTCACAGTTCAAACGCTGCGACCCGACAGTGAAAGGGTTAAAATCCCCCCCCACACACACCCCCGTCCTTCCTTCACTTTTTACACCGTCCCACCCTCAAGTCTTCCAAGCGGCTGATTGTCTCTTGTGTGACTCTCAGGAGAAGGAGGGCATCCAGTGGGAGGCCCGAGAGGAGGCCTCGGATGGCGAGGAGGACAACGGCGATGCGGGCGAGACGGAGGAGGACGACCACCACATGGAGTTCTGCCGAGTCTGCAAAGATGGCGGCGAGCTGCTGTGCTGCGACTCGTGTCCGTCCTCGTACCACATCCACTGCCTCAACCCGCCGCTGCCAGAGATCCCCAACGGCGAGTGGATCTGCCCCCGCTGCACGGTGAGCCGGCCGCCATGCATGCTGGCAGGGAGCCAGACATGCAGATGATGGAGCATCTTCCTCCCAGTCACATCCTGATTTTGAGGCACGTCTTTTAGAAGCTCATTTCGAGGACTAACGCGTCCCTGTTGTCCTCAGTGCCCACCGATGAAGGGGAAGGTGCAGAAGATCTTGACGTGGCGGTGGGGAGACCCGCCCGCTCCCACACCAGTGCCCCGCCCCCCCGACCTTGCAGCCGACGCCCCGGATCCCGCGCCGCTGGCCGGCCGTCCCGAGAGGGAGTTCTTCGCCAAATGGTCCAACATGTCGTACTGGCACTGCTCCTGGGTCACCGAGCTGCAGGTGAGTCCGACGCGCCGCACTGGAACTTGCAACAACGGGCACAAACGCTTCGCCGCCGTGACATCACATGGTGCTTCTGCCTCGTAGCTGGAGCTGCACTGCCAGGTGATGTTCAGGAACTACCAGAGGAAGAACGACATGGACGAGCCGCCGCCAATCGACTTCGGCGAAGGCGAGGAGGACAAGAGCTTGAAGAGAAAGAACAAGGACCCCATGTACGCCCAGCTGGAGGAGAAGTACCTGCGCTTTGGGATCAAAATGGAGTGGCTGATGATCCACCGCATCCTCAACCACAGGTCAGCGTGCAAATCAACCCCAAACAAGGAATTTTTATGGTCTGTTGGAACAAACCCAGCATGACTGTTGAAATTGGCAGATCGTGTCACTTTGTAATCGCACAGCTTCCATCGACTCGGCTCGACTCTGTCTTGGTTGTTTTCATTTGTCCTGCTTTAAACTCACCTGGAGCGGTTTGTGTGTCAGTGTGGACAGGAAGAACAACGTCCACTACCTGATCAAGTGGCGCGAGCTGGCGTACGACCAGGCCACCTGGGAGGCCGAGGACATGGACGTCCCCGAGTTCGACACCTACAAGCTTCAGTACTGGCACCACAGGTGGACAGAAACACCCAGCACGTCTACCAGGGGGCGCGATACCAAACAGGACATAACTGATCGTCTGTGTGTGTGTCTCAGGGAGCTGATGATGGGCGACGACGGCAAACCCAGCAAGAAGTTGAAGGTCAAAGGTCGAGTGAAGCGGCCCGACAGGCCTCCCGAGAACCCAGTGGTCGACGTGAGTACAGAGCATTAGCATTGTCTCAATGTAACAGGAGCAGCTTCCAATGATGGAAAACAGGGATTCTTTCATTTGCATTGTGAACACGCTGAGACTGTTTATTCAAATGAACCATCTCAGGCAACACGTGCAAACCTGTCAAAATAAAGGAGGGAGCGAGGCCGTAGCGAGACGTTCACAGGTCCTCGGGAGCATTTTTTACAAATTTGAAACAAAGTTCTGAACTGTTTGAATGTTAAAGTTGCGTCTTTAAGTCAGAGCTTCAGTCTTTGGACCGTGTCAGAGCCACACGGGTTCCTGCGCCGACTTTATCTCGTGTTCTCGCCTGCAGCCGACCATCAAGTTCGACCGTCAGCCGGACTACCTGGACAGCACCGGGGGGACCCTGCACCCCTACCAGCTGGAGGGCCTGAACTGGCTGCGCTTCTCCTGGGCTCAGGGCACCGACACCATCCTGGCCGACGAGATGGGGCTGGGAAAGACGGTGCAGACCGCCGTCTTCCTCTACTCGCTCTACAAAGAGGTGAGACACTCGCAGTGTTTTTGTGCTGAAGATGTTTGTCTGAACCGTCTGGTTGGAAAAAGTTAATCTGTCACAGATTTACTTCATTTTAGTTCCTAACGGATAGAATTGAGCTGTTTTTACACAGTTGGTTCTCGGGGCTGTTTTCTGTCGTCTCATTGGTCAGGAACCATCCAGCCATTTTGTTTAAGTCAGGTGAAATCAGTCGACATGAAGTCGGATCCATAACAGTAAACATTCAGACAGCCCTCACGTGTGCAGCTGCTGCCCCCTGCAGGCGGGAGGCCAGAACGCACTTCCTGCTTCCACAGCAGGAGTTCATCCGACTGAGCAGATTATCTTTTATCATTGGTGGTTTAACATCACTTTGTCCTTATGTTTTAACTGGAAAGTGCAGGTTGTGTAGTTAAGGCTCATCATGAAGCCTGTGATAGTAAATGTGTTTGTAAACATTGATCATACAGTCACTGAGGCTGTTTTTACTGATACCTCTCCCTCCCTCCCCCTCTTGCTCTCATCATTGCTCCCCTGCAGGGCCACTCCAAGGGGCCGTTCTTGGTCAGTGCGCCGCTCTCCACCATCATTAACTGGGAGCGTGAGTTTGAGATGTGGGCGCCCGACATGTACGTGGTGACCTACGTGGGAGACAAAGACAGCCGAGCCGTCATCCGCGAGAACGAGTTCTCCTTCGAAGACAACGCCATCCGAGGCGGGAAGAAGGCGTCCAGGATGAAGGTGAGAGGGGGCGGGGCCTGAGCAGAGGCGGGGCGCCGCACCTTCAGGCAGGGTGGAAGTGAACCGAGTCGCGTCCCGACGGTGCTTCAAACTGAGGCCGTGCCGCTGCCCTCCAACAGAAAGACTCGTCCATCAAGTTCCACGTCCTGCTGACCTCCTACGAGCTGATCACCATCGACATGGCCATCCTGGGCTCCATCGACTGGGCCTGCCTGGTGGTGGACGAGGCCCACCGGCTGAAGAACAACCAGTCCAAGGTGCACAGAATGAACGCACACGGCATTGTCACGCCATCTGTGTGTCAGCCGAACTAAAAACCTGACCGCACCGTGTCTCTTGTGTCCTGCTGTAGTTTTTCCGGGTGTTGAACAACTACCCTCTGCAACACAAGCTGCTGCTGACGGGAACGCCGCTGCAGAACAACCTGGAGGAGCTTTTCCACCTGCTCAACTTCCTCACGCCCGAGAGGTTCAAGTAAGTCCACGCACCCCGTCCCACACCCCGTCCTACACGCCGTCCTCCCTTCCAAGGGCCGCACAGTGACTCCTTGAAGTGTTGGTAAATTTTCCACAGATGTAAAAGGAGGGCTGCTAGCTAACTTTGAGTCATTGTACTGCAAGGTGCTTTAAAGATGCATGATGTCAGAAGGAGGGCAGATGACACGGACACGCCCCGCATTAATTTGTTGGATTTGCGTGTGCAGCAAACTGGAGGTTTTCCTGGAGGAGTTTGCCGACATCGCGAAGGAGGACCAGATCAAGAAGCTGCACGACATGCTGGGTCCACACATGCTCAGGAGGCTGAAGGCCGACGTCTTCAAGCACATGCCCTCAAAGACCGAGCTCATCGTCCGAGTGGAGCTCAGCCCGCTGCAGAAGTGAGTCACCGGCTTTCACCACCGCTGACGAGGAGCGTCCGAGGGAGGGACGAGCAGGACGCTGACGTGTGTCTCCTCTTGTTCTCAGGAAATACTACAAGTTCATCCTGACGAAAAACTTTGAGGCTCTGAACACCAAAGGAGGCGGAAACCAGGTGTCGCTGCTCAACGTCGTCATGGATCTGAAGAAGTGCTGTAACCACCCCTACCTCTTCCCCACCGCCGCCATGGTACGACCCAGGACACGAGGAACTTGGAGTGTCTCTCGTCGTTGTGTGAAAATTCCCCAAAGTAAAACGTTCTCTGATCGGTCGCTCCCAACAGGAAGCCCCAAAGATGCCCAACGGCATGTACGACGGTCAGGCTCTCACAAAGGCTGCTGGGAAACTGCTGTTACTGCAGACGATGATGAGGAAGCTGAAGGAGGGAGGACACAGAGTGCTGATCTTCTCTCAGGTGCGACAAACGAAACAAAGACCTAGAGCTGCAGTGTTCTCGGTGTGTTTACCTCAAAACCAACCGTCTCCTCTGTGCGTCTGCAGATGACCAAGATGTTGGACCTGCTGGAAGACTTCCTGGAGAACGAAGGCTACAAGTACGAGCGAATCGACGGAGGAATTACGGGAGGGATGAGACAGGAAGCCATCGACCGCTTCAACGGTGAGGACACGGAGCTTCTCCTGATCGCAGCCTCCGCTTTTTCTCTCCAAAGAGTAGATTATGATTATTAACTCATTAGGTATTTGCTGCCAGAAGCTATGAGAAGACAGGTGTCGCAGCTCATGCTGGCTTTTATTGGCTGAGCTGAACTTAAGGAAAAAGTAGCAGGAATGTTGCAGGTTTATCTGTTTGATCCTGTAAGTGATGTTATGTTTTCGTGCCACGCCACCAGCTCCTGGAGCTCAGCAGTTTGCCTTCCTGCTGTCGACGAGGGCCGGCGGTTTGGGCATCAATCTGGCCACCGCCGACACCGTCATCATCTACGACTCGGACTGGAACCCTCACAACGACATCCA
>JAUESF010000051.1:4374496-4390444 GCA_032274765.1 Malacoctenus tetranemus
GTGTGTGTGTGTGTGTGTGTGTGTGTGTGTGTGTGTGTGTGTGTGTGTGTGTGTGTGTGTGTGTGTGTGTGTGCCGCACTCCACAGTGTTGTCATTGTGTCACATCGATCCAGCAGAAAGCAGACGGCAGCTTCAGTGTGTGAAATCCTGAGTGTTTCATATCTTGACCGTCAGCTTTAACGTCTGGACACTGAGAACGCTAAAACGATGACATCATTTCCTGTCACCTGTGGCAGCGCTGCTCAGGCCCACACACAGTTTGTTTCTGCTGTCTCTTCATGTGGAGGAGAAGTTTTCCTGATTCATGTAACTTTTTTTTAAAATGAGGGCCTCTCAGTGTGGGCGGGGCTTCCAAGTTGCTCCTCCTGCACAGCGACAGGAGCCAGCTGATTGGATGCTTCCTCACAGTGAAGGACAGTGCTGATGTTTCTCTTCCTGCATCTGTTTGCTGAAAGTGTGAAGCTGAACTGAATCACGTCCATCTGACCTTGTTCTCTTCTTCTTCTTCTCCTCCTCCTCCTCTGCCTCCTTCTTCTCCTTCTCCTCCTACTTCTCCTCCTCCTCTCTTTGCAGCAGCAGATGCGGTGCCGGTACGGAAAGATGGAGACCAGGTAAAAAACACTTTTCTCTTCTTTTGCTGCTCATCTTGTATTTGCCGAGGACAGATGTGACGTGGACATCGTTGTCCTCAGCCGTCCTCTCACACTCACACGGGAGTGTCACTGCGAGTCGGCTGCTGTCCAGTCGAATCTGTCGGAGGTGAGAAGGAGGAGCTGAGGCTCACCACCGCTGATGGAGCGTTTCTGTTCATCTACAGTTTGGTTGTTTGCTCCCAAAGGGAATCTGAAAGGAATTAAAACAGACCTGTAACTCATGAGGAAGCTTCATGTGGATCCTGTGCACAGAGCAGATAGTGGGAGGAAGATGCTCTATGATTCAGATGGCAGCTTTTCCCTAAAGAGACAGATTGATGCACTGATGAGAACAAGCAGCAATGAACAATTGAGATGAAGTACGACACAGGCTACTCATGCTAATCACAGGCTACTCATGCTAATCACAGGCTACTCATGCTAATCTCAGGCTCTTGCTGATGTTGAGAGTTTCTTCAGTGTGCTGCACAAGCTGCAGGGTTCAGGTTGTGTCGTGGAGCGGCTGAGTCAGTCCCCTGACCTCAGTGCAGCTGATTACTCATGTTAATGCTGAGAAACCAGACTGAAGGAAGGAGCGACCCCGGCCGAGCCTCGGCTGAGCGTGGTGCTGGCAGCTTGAGCGGCGCTGTGAGTCAGCTGCTGAAATATTCAGCATTAGCGAGGAGACAGCGGGAGGACAGAGGCCGTCCACACAGACCTGCAGCTCCGCTTCGTTCCCTCTCTTATTTACGGTTTCAGCGTCTTACTCTTTGTTTTTAGGGAGGTGAGTGAGCATTAGCAGGGACGCATCAGCTGATAGGACGAGAAGCTGCAAAAAACAGTTGAACTAAACTTCCAACAGACTGAAGCTCATCGCTATTTAGGCTGGGTGTGTGAAGGAGTGTGTGTGTTGATGGCGTCCTACCGAGACCGTGGAGCTGTTGTCCTGAGCTCGGCCTATCACGGCCCGGGTTTCACCTCCCTCTGTGGCCCCCTGGGGGGTGCCGAGGGGTCAGAGTGGCGGAGGAAACCAACTCGCAGTCCACAGCTGGACTGGTTCTCTGTGCTGCCAGTCAAACAGACCTGCAACAGTCAGAGAGCAACTTTAGTTCCTGGTGCTTTTCCACTAGTTCCTGCATGACTTCACCCTGTTATGAAGCGTTCTCATAGTTCCTGTTACCTGGTAACTCGTCAGGGCGAACATGTGACGTTGACAGTCTGCAGGCAGCTCACGGGAGCTAACGATGACAAAGTCACCTGCTCAGGTGACACTCAGGCCTGAACCCGTGGAGCTGCCTTTGTCTCCCGGTCGCGGTGTCACTGAATAAGACATCAGAGCGGCGCCGACTCCTCGCCGAGGCTCCGTCTGCACACTGAGAGTGTCGGTATCAACAGTCACGCTCGTCCGTCTGGCTGCTGCTGCTGCTGCTCAGTCTGGTACCAAGTTGTGTTGAATCACACGCGGCCGAGCTGAAACGGGCGCCCGACAACAACCGCAAACACTGAAGGATGGACAGGTCGTCCTCTGAGGGTTAGAGCTGCACCACCATCATCTGTGTGTGTGTGTGTGTGTGTGTGTGTCCTTGAGTGGCTCTTGTCAATGTAAGATTAAAGCTTTGAATCATCCAAACAAATGAGAACCTGAAGGAGGGCCGTTGGTGCTGAGTGGACCCAGTGTGGGGTGGACGGCCTGCCACTTCCTGAGGAGGTGCGTCTCGTATATCGGTCCCACCCATTGTTTCTGTGGAACTTTGCTTCCTGTGTGTGAAGCGGATCCATCTGCCTGCTGGATCAGTGTGGTGGGAAGTTCACGGCACTGCAGGCTGAAGCCTGCGTGTCTGACTCAGGAGAGCGTTCGCAACATGTGAGTGTTTGTCATGTGTGAGCACCACCACCGCCACCACCGCCACCACCACCATCGCCTCTCCATCAGCCGTCTCTGTTCTTCCTGGACAGACAGTGGTTGGAATGAGAAGCTGGATGGGAGGACGCGGTCGCTGTGCAAGCGTGTTGCCGGGTGAACGCTGGACGTCGGCGGGAAGAGCCGGAGTTTAGCGTCCAGCTGTCAGTTTGTCGACAGACCGTCAGCGTGATCGTCTGTGAGTTTCAGATCGCACACCGCCGCCGCGTCCCGCCGTGACTCAGGCGAAGAGCGGCGCTGCTGCAGGCGGGAGATCAGCTGCTCCTCTGTCTGACGACAAAACATCCGCCGGCGTCTGTACAGAGCGCCGGCGACGCCTCAGCGTCCGTCCTCGGATGACCATGAGAGTTCTCTCTCTCTCTCACACTCACACACACACACACGCGCACACGCACACACGCACACACGCACACAGCCTCCTGGCCTGGGTAACAATACACACTGGCGGGGTCCAAGGACGAAGATGACGGCGCTGCTGCCCACTCGTCTGCTCGCACGCTCCACCGCCATAAATCACCGCTGAAGCCTCTTACGCTCGCCATCGATTGGTCGGCGTGGGCGAGTGCGACCTTGAACCCGTCATGTTTGTGTTGCCAGAATAATTCAGAGGCTGCCGCCGACGGTCTGCCGCAAACTAACAATGGTTCATCTGCTGAAGGAGGCCAGCTCGTCCTTCACCAAGGCGCCGCCCAGCGACATGATGCCGCACGCGTCTACAAGTTTGCATAGAAAACACCATCGGGTTGCAAACTGGAGCTTCTCTTTTCAGTTGTGATTGAACCGTTTCCATGGATACGGACGATTCTGGGCAGAAAGCCCTCCGAGGAAACTCGTTGTGGCCGCTGAATCCCTGCTGGATTCCTCTGTCCGACAGAAACCAGGAACGCACCAAGCAGCTTCAGCTTCCTGGTTCAGGTCAGAACCGGGTCAGAGGTCAGGAGACAGAGAGACAAAGCTCCTCCTCCTCCTCATCATCACTGCTGAGAGGAAGAGCAGTGAAAACTAACAGGAAGGTGACAAAATACTCACAATGATTTACTTCTGTGTCAATTTGAAGTAAATAAAATCAAAAAAGGCCCCAAAGGGTATGAAAACGTGTGTGTGTGTGCGTGTGTTTTTCTTTTACCTCACAGCGCTGTCAGTCATGAGGACTCTTGTTGCCATGGAGACAGAAACAACATCATTATCCAGACACAAAAACATGTTTTAATGAGACTGCAAAACTTTACATTAATTCACAGTAATTATCTGTGTGTGTGCGTGTATGTGTGCGTGTTTGTGCGTGTGTGTGTGTGTGTGCGTGTGTTCAGGATCAAAGATTTAATAACTGTGTTTTGGGTTCTGGCCTCCGATCAGACTCACTGTCGCTCCTGGCAACAGGGTCACAATTGAATGGTATCCATTGGTTACCAAGAGATCTTGCAGCGAGAGGACACGCACACACACACACACACACACACACACACACACACACACACACACACACACACACACACACGATGCTGAGTTGCACTTTTAAAAGTTTTGTTTGGATCCTTTTCTATGTTCCTGTGAAGCAGTACGAAGTAGTATGTAGTAGTATGAAGCAGTACGAAGTAGTATGTAGTAGTATGAAGCAGTACGAAGTAGTATGTAGTAGTATGTAGTAGTATGAAGCAGTATGTAGTAGTATGAAGCAGTATGTAGTAGTATGAAGCAGTACGAAGTAGTATGTAGTAGTATGTAGTAGTATGAAGCAGTATGAAGTAGTATGAAGCAGTATGAAGTAGTATGAAGTATGAGATCAGCTGTTCTCGTGGTATCAGGAGCACAGACAAGCGAAGTGTTTGCCTGTGACTGATACTGATCCTGCTTCAGCAGTATGAACATTAATACCTGATGACGAACCTCGTCAGCTGCAGTCCAACTTCAAGCTCGTTTCACGGTGATACATTGGTGTTGCGTTTCTGGGCTGAGTTCAGCTTCTTTGTCCCAAATTTCATCTTCCCCTTTGTAACATCTCCTCTTTCTTTCCCCTCTGCTGCTCTTCCTCCCCCCCTCCCCCCTCCTCCCCCCAGCATGGCCGTACCGAGTTTTCCTGGGAAGGAATCAATGTAAGTCTCCTCCTTTGGATGTATCTCCCCCTCTCTGCCTCCCCCCTCTCCTTTCTTCCTCCATCACTCGTACATAAGTGATGTCCCTCTCGTCTCTCTGTTCACCCCCTCCTGACCCTCTCCCTCTTATATCTGTCTCCCCCATCGCCCCCCCCCCTGCTCACTCTCTGGACTAGAGTGGTGGTGTTTGCAGAGGAAACAGGCAGCATGTGACCAGCGTGTCTGAGCTCACGCTGATTTTACTGAGCAGTTGGCAGGTTTGTTCAGCGCCACCTACAGGCTGAACGAAGTTCTGGCCATGTGAGAGCGCTACAGGGCCTCAGTAGCTGAAACAGTCGTGGAGGTGGGGGTGGGTGGAGGGGCTGCGGGTGGAGCTTCCTGTTGGTTGCATTACAGCGAGCCTGTGTCTTTAAAACTGGTAAAACCAGCTTTTATTTTGAGAGTGAAATGACAGCATGTCTGCGATCCAGCCAGTAACCACCTCAGTCTGAGCTTGTGACCGGTTGGTATTGTTGTGACGTCAGTTATTGACGGGAGGCGGAGTCAGTGGCTGGAGGAGGAGGAGCTTCACAGGAACGTGGGAACACATTCAAACAAACGGCAAAAGTCTCGTTGAACTCACTGAAACGTGAGCCGAGCTGCAGTCAGCAATCATTCACACGTTTTAACACAAGAACCACAGAGACGTGCAGGTAGACGCAGGCGCAGCCCCCCCGCACACACACACACACACGCACACACACGGTCAGAGAAAATCCACATCTCCCTGCGTGTGTTTGCGTCTGATAATTAATCTCGTCTCTTCTTCCTTCTGTTACGAACCTCCTTCAATCATTTGCTCTTTTCACCTCAATCTCTTTATTTCACTTCTTTTATCTTCATGCGATCTTTCTTCTGTCACTTTACATCATCTGTTCCTTTGTTCTCCTCCTCTCTTACTTGGCTTCTTATCCTACATGCTCGTTTACACCTCCCCCCTCCTCCTCCTCCCCTCCCCCTCTCCTTCTCTCTTCTCAGCTGTCCATGGAGGACACGACTTCCATTCTGCCTCGCCTGAAGAGGAAGTCCGCCAACACCTACGGGATCGGTGCACTGGCTAAGTCCTCTCTGACAGGTGTGTCAGGTGTGTGTCTGTGCTGCTAGATGGTAAAAAGCCCCCATGTTGCCTCCACACGCTCCACAGCGGTGGCGAGGAGGAGGAGGAGGAGGCGGGTCCAGGGTGAGGTTGTTGTTGAGCTCAGACGGGGGCGCCGTTCTCCCGTCCCGTAGCCGATCCCGTTGCTGCTTTCTGTGGGTGTGCGAGACTCGGCTGATTTCCACCAAACCGTCACAGACGCCGAAACAACAAAAAACGACACGTTCCTGTCGCACATGTTCAGACTTTAACTTTTCTCAGACGACAAATACACTCAGGGTCAGAGGTCAGAGGTCAGCAGTGAGGACCAAGACCAGTAAAACTAACAATAACGCAAAAAGTGATCGACTGAATCGTCGAATCAGATGAGTCTTTCCCGACTCATCTGATTCCGCGTGACGACGAACGCAGCCTGAAACTCAGAACAAGCCGTGACCCGACCGACCTGCGACACGTCACACTGTCAGTCCCACCGTTTGAACTCCAAACCAGTCAGAGTTTTGCAAAGATTTTTAAAGCGTAGATCTCTGCAGACACGCGGCGATCATGAACCCGTAGCACAGAGACAGGAAGTGCTCAGCGGCGGCGAGGCCCCTGGAGGAACACAGGAAGTGGACTCAGCCGACACACCCAGAGAAACGCAACCGATCTTCCAAGGTCCGACTTTATCGATCCCAGCTCGTGTCAACACACAACCTCGCCCTCGAGCGGCAGGAGGAGGAGGAGGAGCTTGGAACCAACATGGCCGCCCCCTGTGGGTGCCCCCTCCCTGAAATATCACTTCCTACCCCCCTCTTCCTTCCTTCCATTGATTTACACTGCAGACGTCAATGACGGACTCACTACAGAGTCATTGACGGGATCCAATCAGATCTTTGATTCCAGACAAACTAAAGTAAGTGACACTTACTTTAACGACCAACTCAAACATCTGCACAGGCCTGTTGGGACCTGCACCGTGTCTGTGCTGCTGCTGCTGCTGCTGCTGCTGCTGCTGCTGCTGCTGCTGCTGCTGCTGCTGGTGTAGTAGTGAGTCTTGTGCAGTGTCGTGACCAGTGTTGTTAATTTTACATTACAGATACTCGTTAATCCATGAAACATCATTAAATTACTCAAAAAGGAACTGAAGATGGAAGAAATAGGTTGCCTGGTGCAGTTCCTCTTCATGTCCCACAGCTGTGTGACTGGCGTGTTGCTGGGACACGTTAGCCGAGCTGTCAGCTCCGTGTGGGTCAGTCTGAGGATGGATTCACTCCTTAAGGTCAGCTGAAGGTCAGTAGTGAGTGGGAGGAAGATGCTCCATTATCCTTCAAGAAAACAGGTCTAGAAGCAGCAACGAACAGCAAACATAAACTACCAACACGCAGACGGACGCAGACTGCTCTCAGAGGGGGAAGCTAACTGCTATTTAACAAGTTGTGAGTTGATTTACAACACTGGTCGTGACTCGTGGTGCTCGTGGTGCTGTGTGCTCAGAGTGTTTGTGTTACTTTGTGTTACTTTGTGTGGTGCCTTCAAACGAAGCTTGTTGTATCAAAGTATTTGTACTTTGGGAGGCGAGCCGAGAGGCCGACGCCCTCCCTCTTCCCTCCTCCTCCTCTCCTTCCCTGTTTGGGCTCTGCAGCCGGCGTTTGATTTTCAGATGAGATCGGCTCGCTTTGTCTGAGGGGGAACAGGGTCTATTTATAGCGCGGCTGTAAGTCGCCGCGGAGACCGCGGGGAACGTTTCCAACACGCCGCCTCGGTTCTTCCTGCCGGCTTCAGTTTAATTTCATCCCTAATCGATCAGCAGCTCCACACGTTGGACTAAGTGAATATTTCTCCTCTTTCAGTCCAATATTTGCATTTTAATTGGGCGGAGACGTGCTGGTGGACCCCCCCCCCTTTAATAACTCTTCAACTGACTTATTGGAAACCTCCAGATAATTTAACAGAATTAGCCAACGTAAAGTCAGTCGGTTCTTATGATTTCCAAAAAGAGAGAAAGTATTTGTTTCTTTCTTCCCGTTCAGTGCCTTTATTTTGAAAGGTTTTCATGACCAACGTGGAAACGTAAACGTAAAACTAGAGGAACTAGATCACACCAACTGATTCCTGCCGTAAACAGACGAGATTCAAAGGGAGCGAAGCGTCTCCAGGGAAACAGTGTTAATCTGCAGCAGCTGGATCAACGTGACGTGAACCAGGAAGTGAGTCCCCAGGAAGGCAGATTAACACACGCAGACACGATCAGCCGATCCAGAGGCTTAGATCGCCGTCCATCCTCAACTCTTACACAGTGAAGTCATCATCATCATCATCATCATCATCATCATCATCATCATCATCATCAGAGCCAGAAATGAGCCTGATGGGCGAAGCAGTGATGGATGTGCTTCATTTTAATAGCAGCATGAAACAAAGGCGACAGATTTAAAGAGTTGAGTAAATTGATGTTTGTAAATGTTCCAGTCTGGATGTTAGTGGGAGGAAGATGCTCTGTAATGTGAAGGTTAGGAGGAAGATGCTCTATGAGGAGGATAAAGTCTGAAGAAAAGACCGGACCGAAGACGAGTGTCAGTTTGTTGTTGAGCAGAAATAGCCTGTAAACTGCTGGATTTCATCGATATCAGCACATGTGCCACCCCCACCCCACCCCACCCCACCAACACCCCCCCCCACTGCTCTGCATCACGCCTCCTGCAGTAAACAAACCCACTGTCTCACACAGACCATCATCATCCTCATCCTCTCTCCCGCTGCCTCGGTTTGCAGCACAGCTGGCTGCAGACACCACAAGTAGTTTTGACACTGTGTGTGTGTGTGTGTGTGTGTGTGTGTGTTTATGTGTGTGTGTATGCTGCGTGCCTGCTGTAGGTGTGACTCGCTCCATGAAGGACAAGGTGACCAAGCCCACCGCCATGGCGCAGGGTCGCGTCGCCCACATGATCGAGTGGCAGAGTTGGGGGAAGCCGTCGGCGGGGCCAATGGGCGCCGCCAGCCACACCAACCTGCAGAGGGAGAAGGAGCGCCGGCTGGAGAACGACGCCTACAGCGACCTCAGCGACGGCGAGAAGGAGGCGCGCTTCGCTGCAGGTGAGGCGCAACGACACAGGACAGAACCCAGGAAGTACACAGGAAGTACCACAGAAGTACCCGACCTTGCAAACCAGTGGTGCCCTGTTTTAATGCCGGCCACAAAGACTTGCGCTTCTTCTGAACTAGCGTCGTTGCACCTTGCGCCCCCTGCAGGCATCATGCAGCAGTTCGCCATCTCCGAGGCGACTCTGTTCGGCTGGAACTCGATGGACGGGGAGAGTCTGGGAGCCGGCTCCAACCAGGGCAGCGTGGCACACCTCAGCGAGGTCAACCAGGAGAGCATCACCAGCAGAGGTACCGCAGCTCGCGGCAGCAGCACCAGACGCTGCAGCGCGATGTGTCGCACGAGGGACCTGGCCTCCAGGACATCAATAATGTGCAACATCATGGCGAGGAGGTTCTGCAAAAATGTCCCCGTGTTGGTTAGACAAAAGGGTGAACGTTAAAAATGTTCAAATGTGAGTGAGCAGCTCCTCTTGTTTCATCGTCAGAGAGCAGCCGATGAGTCATTTGTGTTCGTGCGACACACCAGAGCCAAAGTTTCTGCAGCCTCGTCCCTCTGGCTCTGCCAGGAGCCTCTGACGGGTCTCAGTCATGTGATGGCTGACGTCCGCGGCTCGGCGTGGAGGGGACATCCCCGCCCACGGCGAGGCAGCCGCGCGGAGCGGCTGTGAAGGACGCTTGGAGGACAGGCGCTGTCACAGCATCTCAGCGCGGACAGAAAAGTCTGAAATGACAGAATCAAACGACAGCTTGTCGTTTTCTGAGACGTCGGCGCAATCTGTGATGTGGGACGAAATGTCCTCGTGTTCACAAGCTGGGGGAGGACATCATGCTGGACAGCGCCGTGACCGTCTCTTCTCTGCTGTCCCTCCAACAGACCAGGTGCTCCATCACTCCTCTGCTGATGTCTGGCCTCACACCTACGTCTCACAGGGCCTGTACTGCCTGTCGTCCTCCGACGCCTGGGACCCCATCACCAGCCAGCCGTCGGGCGTGGCCTCGCCTGCGGCAGGCTCCTACATCATGGCCGCAGGTGGCGACTTCTCGTCCTCCCTTACGGTCCGTCGTCGTCTCTGAGCGGCCGGTGCGAAGACGTGTTCCTTTGTTGTGCAGCAGGTGGCAGCAGCGGAGCGGGAGGCACGCCCGGGGAGGGCTACGAGGGGACGGTAGGGGGATTCTTCCAGCACCATCATCTCGCCCTGCAGCAGCAGAACCAACTCCAGCAGCTCCAACAGATTCACCACTACCAGCAGCAGCAGCTCCTGCAGTACCAACAGCAACAGGTGGGGGCAGCGGCGAGACGCTCTACCTGTGGTTGTATCGAGGTTGCGTGCAGTGTGACAGAGGTGCTGAGCGGCTGAACTCTGGGTGGTCTTCTCTCCTTCATTCAGCAGACGTACGACCCACGGCTCCACAGTGCCTCCCATTCCCTCCAAGCTACGCCCAACAGCACCATCCACAGCCTCGGCCCCCCCACCCACCCTCGGCTGGCTGACCTGTGGGGGGCAGCGCAGGTGGAGGCGCACCAGGTGAGACACTCACTGGCTGGATCCAAATGACGGGATCACGAAGGACGTGACGGCAGTTCAGTGTGTCCTGAAGGAGCACGAGGACGGGTGGAGGGGTGAAGTGGTGCACGGGTGAAAGTGTGTGTGGGGGGGCTTTAGCATCAACTTTTCAAAATAAAAGCGGGAGCTCCTCTGTGAGGCCTGCAGGAGGCGCTATCACTCAGCCAACGACATCCACAATAACACTGTCTGTGATTAGCTAACTAATGCTAATGCTACATATTTACATCAGTTTTCATCTTAGCTGGTAGGATTGCATGATGCTACATTTGTTTGTTGGGGCCAGAGAGGTTCAGTGTTCTGGTGAAATGATGCTAAGCTAACCCGGCTAACTAAAACCGACGTGTGATAGTTCCTCCACTGCGGCCCTGAAACGTTGGCAGCTGTGCTTTGCTGTGATTGGTCGAACCCGTTGGCTTCACTTACCTGAGAGGTGAAAGTTATGCAGCGATGAAGTTCTGTGCAGAAAAGGCTTTTACTTTGTGTGGTGCATCATGTGTGACGTCTAACTTCTCTTCCTGTGGGTGTGGCTTTGTTTATATCAGCAGGCCTAATTAGCACACATCTGTAGCGCAGTGAGCTGCCAGGGAAGGTCCAAACAGGTAGGAGACAGGCGGGAGGTCTGCATGCAGCGCCGCCCGGTCTGCATGACGGCCTGCGGGCGACATGATGACTTTTGAAACGCGACTTCTGAAGCTCGGCCTGGTTCGTGAAAGTGGCATGAGACAGCGTCCGCCAGCTCGAGGCGCTCGGACTCAGCATCGTGTCTGTTGCACCGACCTCAGTGTTTGTCCTGCAGAGGGGAGGAGCGGGCGCGTCCGAGCCGCTCCCGTCCAGCATCTTCCTCCTCCTTCTTCTTCTTCTGTTGTTCCCGTCTGTCCTTTTGTTGCCTGTGATCAGGATCTGTGCAGCTGCAGTGACGGACCGACGCTTTGAACGGGCGCTACGGTGTCAGACAGCCCCTGAACGCACCAATGAGCCACTGGACGTCTCTGGTTGCAGGTGGAGATCGCCCACGGCCAGCTGAGCGCACAGATGGCTGAGATGGTCGGAGGCGTGGTGGAGCCGGTTGGGGAGGAGCCGGAGCCGGCGTCGGACGGCCCCTACGGCCAGCGAGAGGAGGAAGACGAGGAGCTGACGAAGGCCAGTGACAAGCTGAAGAAACCTGAAGGGTTACAGATATACAAACATAGATAAACACGTAGGTTAGAAAAAAAACAAGCATCTTAAAAACTAAAAGCACCCAGAGAGCGCAAACCTCCGCCAGGTTGCCCGGTAACTGTTCCTGCTTCGACCTGTTGCAGTTTCCAAGCAACCATCGTTCTGTGACGCTGCTCATTGACAGAGGTGTGCGCTCTCTGACTGCTTCTCTTTTCACCTCCCTTCCTGTGGATTCAAACTGAAATCCATGCACAACTTTTTGATTCAACAGAACAACGCTGGCAAAAGCTCCACTTTGTTTACACGGACACTCGTCAACAATCAGAGAGCGAACCAAACAACACTTGAGACTTCAGAGGTTCAGTGTCGAAGGGTGTGGCTCCACCTGCCATGTTTAGCATCACGTCGGTGAGTTTCTCTCACCCTAGCTCTCCCCCACAGGTGGAGGAGGTGACGCTCACCCTGGAGCCCGAGCTGTGCTCTCTGACTCCGTCCCCGCTGAGGGAGGACGCCCCGCCCACCAGGGGCTCCAGCCCGGGACCGCCGGCGCCGACGGGGGAGCCTGCAGGGGACAGAATACCATTTGACGTCACGCCCTGCGTGGTACGGTTGATGGACGGGAGGGACGAGGAGGCCGAGGAGGGCTCCGTGGTTGTCGTGGCGACCAATTGAATCATGGCAAAAACTCCGGACACCAACGGGGAAATAAATACTCCAATAACCGATCCAGATATTATCCTGAACCTTCCCTCTCCCAATTATTTACCGACTCTGAGCCCGAGGAGGCACCCGATGGACACGTGGGATGTAATGAACACCAACTCAACGCCACAGCCCCCCGCCGACCCCACCGTCAGTGCGGGACACGTGTGGAATATCCCCAACGGGAATATTGACGCGTTCAGGAACACAGACTTGACTTCAGTGACTGCTGAAACAAGCCGGGTGGATTACAAGGAAGGTTCGGACCAGCTGGACCAAAGACAGAGAGCGACGGTGGGACGGGAGGACGGGAGGACGGACGGCGTCAGTCTGACAACTCACTACAACACCACGAAACACACGCTGCAAATCAGCCTGAGTGTTTGCTTCTGTTGGACGGGGAAGCGCCCGGTCACGTGTCCCGATGCGGCGACCCGAGGCCTGCACTCGGCCTGATGTGCATCACACAATCTGGACTAACCAAATAGAAAGTGCATGCTTCAGCCCTCAGTATAACACAGTATACACAGTCATGCTATATCAACTGCTTTTATAATAAATGAAGAAAAAGGACAATAAACAGAAATGTATTTGTATGTATGTAAGACTGTATGTTTGGATGAATGGAGCTCCGTCTGTGTGGTAAATATATATACAGCAATACGGACAAAAATGTCTTCACAGCAGCTGTTTTACTCTTTTGTTAAACTCCTGTTTACTGGTCTAACAGCACAATAATAACCCTCAGACTGTTGACACTGGTCATTCCTGCTCCCCGTGGAAACTGTTAGCTTTAGCTTCTGTCTTTGGGTTACAATGACACTAAGCTTCTGTTTACCTGAGGAATCCTTTGCTGATGCTGAACCGACTTTGTGCCTCTCTTCTTGTCGTGATTAGCATTAGCAGCCAGGTGTTGGACGGCTTGGCTCAGAGTTGTCTGCATGTTGGTGGTTTCGATCAGCTCGTCTTTTGTTGCTGCTTCTTGTTGTCAGCGAGTGATGAATCTGTTTCTTTCAGGGACTCTTAACATCCAGACTCTAGAGCATCTTCCTCCCACTCACGTCCAGACTCTAGAGCATCTTCCTCCCACTCACATCCAGATTACAGAGCATCTTTCTCCTGCCAACATCCAAACTATAGAGCATCTTCCTCGCTCTCAGCTGAACTTGAAGCGAGTCAGTCAGACTGAGTGAAAATCAGACTGTTAAATCAGAGGTATTATTTTATTAAACTATTATGTTCACAGCTTCACAAAGTTTTAAGATAACTTTAAGTCACTTTGACTCTAAGAAAATCAGAAACAACAAAATAATTACAAAAACCAAGAAAAACAACCGGACACTTTAAAGACTTGAAGGCTGAACCTGAGAAACCCAGTGATGGATGAAAGGCCCGGAAGGTAAGACTGCATTTCAAAATAAAACCTGTTGGATGAGTGTTTTGTGCATCACAGCTGTGTTGAGATGACAGCAGCTGGAGGAGCAGCATGTGGTCTCCAGGCGGCCCTGGTTCCACACCGAGACCACCAGAGGCCTGAAACATTCGTCCCTTCAGGATTCAGAGACGTCGTCGTCAGGAGGCAGAATCAGCCGAGCGATGGGATGAAGATTAAGAGGAAACGAGTCAGAGTTTGGAAACGACTGGACCTGCAGAGCTGCGATGGACGAGCCGCTCTGCTGATCAGTGCAGCGAGGTTTGCTCCGTGGCGCTGAGAGGAGCGCCGAGGTCGCAGCCACAAGGTCGCGGCGGCGCGTGGAGGTCGCGAGGCTTCGGCCACTCTTACTCACAAGTGTCTCGAAAAAATCAATAGCTCCTCCTCTCATCTGATAAAAACCGTCTTTTAAAGACACGAGCTGTAACGCGAGGCGACTGAGGAGGGTCGCCGGGGTCGCGTCTCCTCAGGGGCCATTTTTAACACGCTACAAAGATGGAAGATGAAGGAAAACACTGAGAGGTTTCAGGACGGATCTTTAACTGAAACCAACAGAAATGAAAAACCTGAACTGTTGGTTTCTGGAACTGATTCACAGGAACCTTTTTAAGGGTTCCAATGAAATCAGACCCTTCATCTGAAGCTGAGATTTGCTTTGAGTTTCAGTGATTTCAGCCAGAAATGTGATTTCTGACCATATTTGGGCATCTAACCTCTTCCTCCTCATGCTTCACTTCAAGTTTGTAACAAGTTTGGAGTCGATCCATCAGGACATTGTGACGACAACGCAACATCGGACTGGAATAACTTAGTTCCTTTGAGTTTGGCTCCTCAGAGCCTCGGCGAGCGTCGGGACGCAGCACGACTGAACAACGTGATGCAGCTTCGGTAGCGAAGCTTCTTCTTCTTTGGCCTCAGCGCGAAGAATCCTTCAGAAGGTGCGAGACACGACGGACAGGAGGACGAGTCAAAACGGACACAGGGCTCAGACGGACACGGCTGCACAACGCGACAACCTGCTCTAGTAAAAAAAGGTTTTGTGATATAAATACAGATAAAAAATGACAGCAGCTGTGAGCTAAACCATGGGCTCGTCATCGCTGTCCTCGTCCTCCACAAGGAGCCCCTGAAGGGCCCTCAGAGTGGACAGCGAGATGGAAGGAGAAGGAGGGGAGGACAGAGGAGGAGGAGGAAGAGCAGGAAGAGGAGGTGTGGGTGGGGGAGGCAGTGGGGGAGGTGTGGAGGAGGGGGGGAGGTTTAGGCTGCTGTTGCAGCTGCTTCCTGCAGAGCTGCTGCTGCTGCTGCTGCTCACCTCCCTGGACACGCCCTCGATCCACACCTCTGTCTCACTCTGGTGGGCGTGATGATGATGATGAGGATGATGGTGGTGGGGAGGAGGAGAAGGGGGAGGAGGGGAGGAGGGGGCGTCAGGAATGGCTGGAGGCGAGATGGGAGAAGGTGAGGGGGAAGAGGGGGAGGACGGAGGCGCAGAGGAGGAGGGCGGAGGTTTAGAGACAGAGTTGTGTTTGGAGATGTCACGGAAGCTGGCCAGAGGAGGGCGGAGCCTGACGCCGGAGCGCGTGGAGCCCTCGATGGCCTTCTGCAGCTAGAGGAGGAGGAGGTGGAGGAGGAGCAGGGTGAGGAGGAAGGAGGAGGAGGTGCATGAGGAAAAAAGGCAGAACAAAGAATGAAAGGCTGAAGACAGAAACACAGAAACACCCTGCAGGCGTGACACGTTCAGGGCGTCGCCTGGCGCGGCGCTCACACCACAGAGGGGGTGCTGCAGGATGAACGTCTGTTACCTCTTTGAGAGCCACCACTCCGACCAGTTTACCGATACTGGTCACATAGGCGTGGCTGAGACCCAGCAGGGAGAACAAGGTGTGAGTCTGTGGAGGCAGACAGAGGGACGCTCGTCACTTCCTGTTTCACAACCGCTGCTTCCTCCACCAGAGCCTGGACGGGCCGCAGCCGCAGCCATAGTGTGTGTGTGTGTGTGTGTGTGCGTGTGTGTGTGTGTGTGTGTGTGTGTGCGTGTGTGTGCGTGCGTGTGCGTGTGTGTGAAGGTCACTCTAATGATGCAGCAGCACATCTCTACAACATGATTATGCAGAATGTGAGAAACAAAGTTTCACTAAATTCTCAGACTCCATCACACACACACACACACACACACACACACACACACACACACACACACACACACACACACACACACACACA
>JAUESF010000051.1:4399855-4416250 GCA_032274765.1 Malacoctenus tetranemus
TGTGTGTGTGTGTGTGTGTGTGTGTGTGTGTGTGTGTGTGTGTGTGTGTGTGTGTGTGTGTGTGTGTGTGTCTCAGTGACAGGCAGCTGGGTGTGTGGAGCTGAGCACCGTCTGATTCAGCTGCTTCACACACGCATGGACACATGGACGCATGCACGCACACCTGACAGGTGGCGCTGCAGCTCGCTCTCCGTCCCCACTTTACCTCTTCCCTGAAACCTGAGCGCCTCCACTCACTCATTCAGCCTGCTGCTTCCTCCTCGCTGCTCCCTGCTCCTCTTCCTTTCTCCCTTCGCCGCTGAAACACAACTCGGAGCTAAAATTAGGCACCGCGGCGAATCCAATATTCCCCGTCACACTTCCCCACACCTCGCCGCCTCCCGCCACCATCAGTGAACCTCCCAGTGCTTCGTCGCGCTCCTCAGCTCCTCCCGTCATGGCTTCCTCTCAGTCCTCCAGCTCCAAGGGACAGGAAGTGAGGAGGCCAGGAAACCCCCCAAAATAAAGCAGTGGACCATCGTCGTTAATAACATTCATGCCTCAGACCAGCACGAGAGCACCGACCATCAGTGCACCTGGTGGAGGTGAATTAACCCTTTCATTCCTCCGCTATACTTCCTGCTGCTGACATGATCAGGCCTGCCAACTCTTTTGTTTCTGATGGCGAGAAATCACACACACACACACACACACACACACACACACACACACACACACACACACACACTTCGCTGTGATGTGATAGTGGCTCAGACGCTGTGACATCGATGTCATTGAGAGGCCCTTTGATGTGAAACACGCGAGCCGTCATTTGAAGTGGAACCTGACGGACATGAAGGTCTCCTAAAATAGAGGAGGGTTTAACTCTGCACACACACGCGACACACATTCCAACATGGCAGCAGCCTGCAGAGCCGCGCGGCCGCATGTTGGCGGCCTCTCGTCACTTTTCATGCAAAAACAGGTCAGAGTGGAGAAAGTGCTGCGCGGTGCCAGAGCTGCTCCAGGGGAGACGACAGACACAGACACATCAGAGACACCGACAGCAGAGACTCGTTCCAGGTGTTGCATTTCAGGAGCTATTAGCTTCTATAGGTCCCTGTGGTCAGCCGCTCGCACATTCCAGCCAATCAACACGTCGGCCCGTCCGGCTCGTACCGACTATTCTCCCAGGATGCCGCAGTGAAACATCTTTACTGCCCGGTGATTCATGACGAGCCGCATGCGTTCAAGTGTTCATGTGTTTATAGTGTGGAAATGAGCTGCTTGGTTTGGCCGCGCGGCGGCGGCGTGTGTCACCGGCGAGCACGCTCAGTCAGAAAGTGTTACATCAACTTCTGCTCACCGACACAGCAGCGCCAGTCGTCACATGCTGATAAGCTAGCTAGCTAAATGCTATCCAAGCAGCATTAGCATCAGGTCTGTTAACACTGATGAATCTCACATTTGGAGAACTGCCCGATGCTCTTATTTTGAAGGCCCTTGTTTTTGTATGCTGGTGCCAGTGCGGGTTTCTGCCAGTGTTTGGCTTCACTACAACGTTCAGGTGAATCAAAGATGCGAAGGAGACACCCAGTGTCCAGTTGGGCGGGGCACAGTCACAATGGCACAGGTGCAGGAATAAGCTCCACCCTCTCATGCACTCAGCCACTTTATTAGCTTACTGATGCTAACAGTGACGCAGCATTCATGTGCAGCACATTAGGAGTGTGTGTGTGTGTGTGTGTGTGTGTGTGCTTGGAGGATTTTCAGCAGATTTTACATAAACTCTGATTTTAGTCCTCGACTTTTCTTTTGTAGCAGAAATCATGCAAAACGTCAAAGGCAGGTGTTCCTATTAAAGTGGTTATTGAATTCAAACATCCTCACTCAGTCGTGCACAATCACACACACACTGTCAACACACACGCCAGTAAACTTGCAGTCACTCAAATGAGCAAACAAATGTAGTTCCTGCATGTTGGAACCTGCCGAGGCTCCTAGAAGCAGCTAACAGGTGGTCTGCAGCAAAGCAAGCGGGCAGTCATGATGTGCGTGTGTGTATGTGTGTTCGCAGGCACGCCAAGATCATGGGTGAAGGAGGTGCAGGCTCTCTGAACACCTGTCACATGACCGTGTGTGTGTGACCCTGTTGTAAAACATCAGCCAATTGGTATTCACCATGTTTACAACTCACACACCAATATAGACACAGACAATAAGGTGTTTGATCACACACACACACACACACACACACACACACACACACACACACACACACACACACACACGGAGTGAGAAGCAGAGAAGAAGAGCGGCGGCGAACACTGACCAGCGTCTGCTTGTATCTCAGAGCCTTCCTTTGCGACGCATCTGCGGCCATCGACACACCGTCACTGACCCAAAAATAAACCTGCCGCTCGCTGACTGTCTCAGCGTTACCAGTGTGGACGCCCCGCCAGGACACACACAAAAATGCCCCCCCACACACACACACACACACAACATTAGTGAAGCAGTGATTTGATGGACGTTCGTTTCCCTGTCTCCTGGCCTGGAGGCGGAGCCTGGTGGAGGTTGACCTCAGATCAGTGTTCTGGGCGTGTCACACAGCAGGGTGCAGGCCTGGTCAGGCCACCTGTGCTTTGTCACACCTTCAAGTCCAAACACAACCAATAAGTTAGAGCGAGTCACTCGCCCGGCTCGTCGTTACTTCTGTCGGTGTAACTGACTATGAGACGTGACCTGGAAACCTAAAAGCAGGTGAGCACAGAGCCTCTCATTAGGAGCAGCCGCTCTCCACGTCCACATACCACAGCGATGACGTCACTGGCTCGCTAACTTCTCGTCGCTCAAGTTTAACAGCTGGTTTAGAAACTCACCCACAAAAACATGCAAATCCTTGTTCACAAGCGAACACAATGGTGGCTGCAGGCTGCGTGGAGGCGATAAGGGTGACGAGGAAAAACGTGTTGGACGGAGGCAGGGGGGGTGTGGCCAACCTGCGAGCAAGGCACAGACACCAAACAAGCCGTCAGTGACAGCAGAACAGCAGCGCGGCAGGACAGCTCGGTGTGTCCGCAGGTCCAGCTCGAAACTTCACACCGACAGGGACGCGATGGACGCCGAGCAGGCGGACCTGCATGGACGTCCACTTCTGTGGCTCCCAGGGGGACAGACTGCATGCTGTGGACACCTGCAGTCCCGGGTTTGACACCTAAACACCTGAACAGAGGCGCCAGGTAAGACTCTGCCGAGGTTGTTCGATTTAAACAACAACAAACTGCAGGTGAAACCTTCAGTCCTCAGGAGGTTTTTTCTACCTTTCAAAGTAAAAGCTCCTAACGAGCATCAGTCCACTGAAGCGATTCTCAGACTGCAACTTTATCAGTTTACTTCACATTCACACAGCGTCCCGCTTTTTTGGGTCAGGTGTTGTGATTCAGCATTGTTGTTTTTTTTCAGCCTGACAGACACACACACACTCACATACGTCTGTGTTCATCTACCAATACTGTACTTTCTGTGTGTGTGTGTGTGTGTGTGTGTGTGTGTGTGTGTGTGTGTGCTGATGAGTTTATCAAACTGAGAGCAGAATGTAGGCGAGGTAGTTTCCTGAAATCCATCACAACATCAGGGTCAAAGAATGGCGTCTGCCTGTGTGTGCGTCTGCGCATTTGTGCATGCGTGTGTGTGTGTCACCAAATACCACTGAGCCTCTGTGAGGGTGTGTGTACATGTGCAGGTAACACAGACACAGTAATTTTTCACAATGACTTTGCATTCACAGTCTGGCGACAGCTCTGTGCGACACACGTCGATGCTGCGACTGGTTTCCGCCTCTTCACACAAACCGGCTGTTGAACGAACCGTTTGACAATAGAAGCAGAACTAAAGAGTCTTTTTCCTCCTGAAGAGTCAGAGTCAGGAGCAGCTGCACTCGGTTGCTTCCTTCTTTACTTCTGATGCTGAGCTGGTTAATACGAGCTGACCATCATCATCCTCAGTGTAGCAACGATGAAGGACGTCGTCACAACCTGAGAGCTGATGTGATGAAAACCACACGGGTTCCTACTGACACACGACTGGCAGACATCTTTTGATTGTAGCCACCTGGTTTAAATGGCGGCTCAGTGGTCCGTCCTGCGTTGACTTCCTGTTGGCTGTTTTAAACGTTGTTTACTTCCTCTGGTCAGTTCCTCAGTCCTACAATGTGTGTTCGCGACAGTTGAAGTCACGAGCGGTCATTACGCCTCCTTCCTTACCGACAGCAGCAACAACACTCGCATACAGTCGTCGGTCATAATGTTTTGGTCGGTCAGGGTCAGTGGATTGTGAGTGTTGGGACGAACGCTGCGAGACGTCCCCCGTCCTCCCGACAGTAACACGTGTCCATGTCTCTTCCTCACCAGCATGTCTGCCAACTCCACCGTGTGTTCGCCGGACGACAAGCTCTGCAGTAAGAACCTGGTTGCCATGGCGACCCCTCCTTCCTCCTCCTCCTTTCTCTTCCTTCCTGTCCTCGTGTGTCCAGCCCTCACGTCTCAGTCCTGTCACTGCTCTGAGCTGTGTCCACGCTGCTGCTCAGGGGTTCTGGTCGAGATGTAGCTGCTGAGGAGTCTGTGTGAAAGTACCCGTGGTAAAGTTCCTACTAACCATCACCCACCTGAGCCTGTGATGGGGGGCGCATTGATTCAAAGTCATTAGCACAATCAAGTTAAAGATCAGGAACTGAACAGCAGGGGGCAGCACTGCAGGAGCGTGAGCTCACCATCCTCATGCCAACAGAGAGAGTTAGCATTAAAGTGGAGTGAGTCGGTGTGAAGGATCATAAATATGAAGCATGAAATACAACAGAAATAATCAGTGAAGCTGGAATGTTTTTAGCATCAATGTCAAAATCCAAGATACAGTTAAAATGGAACTGAGAACAAAATGATCACACTCAGCCTCCAGTCTCAGCTTGTTCTGGCAGCTGCAGCATTCAGCCCCCAGAGGCGACGCCTGCTCGGTGGGATTATTGAGACGTGGGCGACGAGCGCGTTGACCGGGATCGCGTGTCCGTGTCAGGAGGCGTCAGCGGGACTGCGAGTGTAGGAGGAGGTCATGAGGAGGAGGACTACGGAGTCACCAGGAGGTGTGACCTGTTTGACAGCCAGCACGTTCCTCCTGTTTGAGAGCAGTGAAACTGAAGCTGCTCCCTTCGCAAACCCCATTCTCTGGTGGGGAGGGTCCACGCCACTCGCCGCGCCTCCACGTGAAGCGGCCGCACAAACAAAGGTGTGATTTAAACGCAGCGCGGCCACGGCTGAAGGCCGGCGTCGGCGTCGGAGGGGCGGAGCTGCAGGGGGGGGGCAGGGCAGGATGAGGGCGGGTGTTGATACTGCAAACAGGCACCACTGCTGAATCAGAGCGTCCACACTGAAGCACTCTGAGTGGCAGCAGGAGCGAGCAGACAGGTGGGCGCTGACCCACTCAGAGCGCCGCTGAGGGGCGTGTCCCGTTCAGGGGGCTCGAGTGTGAGACGAGACGCTTCGTGTGTCCCTCAGTTGCTCGGGAGCATCAGCTGGCGGTGATCATCGTGCCCTCGCTGCTCCTCATCGGCACCTTCATCACACTCATCATCATCTTCGTCCTGCTGTA
This sequence comes from Malacoctenus tetranemus, assembly GCA_032274765.1. Lineage (NCBI taxonomy): Eukaryota > Metazoa > Chordata > Actinopteri > Blenniiformes > Labrisomidae > Malacoctenus > Malacoctenus tetranemus. Next base: position 4,405,478 of record JAUESF010000051.1, read on the forward strand.
CTGCCCTCAAGTGAAGCAGAGGCGGGTCACAGCACCACAGCGCTACCACAGCTCCTCACACAGACACGCACAGAGGGACCAGCAGCGCCACCACCATCGTCATCGTCCTCACCAGAACAACCACCACCCCCACCACAGCCGCCATGACAGACGCCACCTGCACGGCATCGATGGTCAGAGAAAAACACACGAGCAGCTTCGCCTCTAAACAACCAATCAGAGAGCTTTCCTTTTCTCTGGTCCCGCCTCTAACCAGCGTGGCTCTCTCCACAGCGCCCCCTGGGATCAACCCGTTGGAGCACGAGGAGCTGCCCATGTCCGTGCAACAAGTGCAGCGAAACGTGCGGCCGACTCTGGCCGCGCCGCCATCGCCGCCATCGCCGCCGGCGCTGAGGGAGAGGCAGCGCGCGGCCTTCAGCCAGCTCACGGCGCTGCCTCACTCGTTCTCCGGCAGGCCGAACGAGCCGGTGAGCGTGTACCGAGCCCGCATGGAGGACAGGGGCGTGGTGCTGCGGGTGCTCAAAGGTAGCTACCAGCAGGTCACGTGCTCTCAGGACACGTCCAGTGGAGCTGATCTGAGGTCAGCTGTGCCTCTGCAGTGAAACCTTCCTGAGACACGCCTTCATCCACCTGCCTCCACAGACACGGCGAGCAGCAGGGAGAAGCGCCACTTTGTGGGCTTCGCCTCCTTCGTGTCGCGGCTGGGGCCACACCCCTTCTTACCTGCGCTGCTGGGGGTGGTTTCGGTGCAGCCGCCGCTCATGATGGTGATGGAGGAGCTGCAGCACAGAGACCTGCTGGGCTTCCTGTGGAGGTGCAGACAGGTACACAAACACGTCACACACACAGGACACACAACAGAACAGGTGTGGCAGGTGAGCGATGACAGGAATGCTGCGCGGCTCTCACACGCCTATTTATAGGACTTTATGTGCTGCGTGCCGATGAATCACCGCACTCGGCAGCGTCTCAGGTTTTCAGTATCAAAATGTGCAACATGAGAAGCACATGGAGAGCGCAAACCTCCGCTGAGACCCTGCTGACCTTTCCTGCTTTCACCTCTCGCACACTGAACTCTCCAGAAAGGCAAAACATTTCAGAAATGTCAGGTCTCACTTTTATGGCACCAAAACTCACCAGCCTGCAAATTTGCTCCAGGTCTGTTAGAAACTTTTAAGTTATTTTACGAAAAAACAGACAGAAAAAAAACTCAGGTCGGCAAAAATAAAAAAAAAACTGACTGAAAAAAGCAGAAATCACACGATGAAAAAAAAATAAACACAATAATTAAAATTAGAATAAAGTGTGAAACATTTGTCTGAAACACTGAAGCTGAAACTGTTTCATATGTGTCAGTTTCATCCAAAGTGGAGTGACCAGATGCTGTGCTGAGTGTAGTTACTGTGGTCTGCCACTGTGAGGCAGCAAAGGGAAACACAATCACAGAAAACCAGCAGGAGCTGCTGAGTTTCACCAAGTTTGGTGAAACGTTCAACATCTTCAACATCAGCCTCTAGATTTAAACATGAGAGCTACTGAAGTTCACAATCAGACACGTTTTCAACAATGTGACTGGTTAAAAAGTGAAACATTTTCAGGTTGTTTTGATTGACGACAGGTTTGGAGCGGTGTTGTCATGGTGGAGGTGACCTGGTGACCCGACAGACGGGGACTCTGCCTGAAATGTTCACCTTTATGTGTATTCAGTTTCAGTCCAATGCCTGAAGTGACAGTTTCAGTCGTGTTGTAGCTCAGAGACCTTCACTGCTCTCTGTCAGAGACGCTTCAGGCTCGTGTCTGTCTCAATGTGTCCTTCCTGCTCGTCTCCCTGAAGGACAACGCGGGCTCACAGGACGTGACTGAGAAGACCCTCTTCACCATGGCAGGACAGGTGTCCTCCGCTCTGGTTGGTGGATGAGCTCTGTCTGTATAACTGCCCCCCCCCACCAGTGTGTCCCTCTAAGTCGCCCGTCTCTGCCTCTATGTCTTCTAGAAGTACCTGCACAGTCAGGACTGCGTCCACGGTAACGTGGGGGCTCGCAGCGTGCTGGTGGGCCGGGACCTGACCGCGAAGCTGTGGGGGCTTGGCCCCGCCTACCGCAGGCAGAGGGAGGCCGGCTCCCCGGGGGAGGTGGAGGACATGGAGCTCAAGAAATGGCAGGCGCCCGAAGTGCTGTCCAGGAGGATGATCAGTCCACGCGCTGACGTGTGAGTGTCCCAGTCCTGTGGATGGATGGATGGAAGGATGGATGGAAGGATGGATGGATGGATGGATGGAAGGATGGATGGAAGGATGGATGGAGGGATGATCATTTCTCTCATCTCTCCTCAGCTGGTCTTTTGGTGTCCTCCTTTACGAGATGGCCACTCTGGGTGAGTCTTTGTTAATACTTCAAGGCCACAGCGCCCCTGCTGCCTGTCTGTCTGCTATCAGTCAGTCTAGCCCTACTGTCAGTCTGTCTCACTCTGCTGTCTGTCTGTAGGTGGCGCTCCGTTCCCTGAGGTGTTGGCCACTGACCTTCTTCAGCACCTCCAGAGAGGAAACCACCTGCAGCGTCCCGCCGGCTGCTCCGGTTCCCTGTAAGGCTGCTCCTCCTCCTGCTCCGCCCTCTTACGCCTCCTGCTCCGCCCTCCTCCTACTGCGCCTGCGTGATTGATTGTAAACTTGAAAAAAAAAACATTAGCTGAAAGTGTCTGGCAACATTTTTAGTAGAGTAAAGTAGCTGTAACTGAAGCGGTAGAGCACTCCAGATTCAACCTGTCATCTCAAAAAAGTGAACTTTTAGCACCAAACATTTAACAACTGACCCTGAACTTGAGCCTCACTGCGAGCTCCGGTCAGGTGACTCGCCACTAAACGTAAAAGTGCCCCCGGTTCCGCCGGTGCGGTTCGATTCACCTTCTGATTCTGCAGAAATGTCTGAAAACGGTCTGAGTTTGACTTTGTCCTCCGTCGCAGCTACGCCATCATCCGCTCCTGCTGCCGCTGGAACCCGGAACAACGTCTGTCGGTGTCCGACCTGAGCAAGAAACTTCTGGCTGGAGAGAAATCAGCCAATGGAAGGACAGCACTCAGAGCGCTCCGACCAATCAATATCGAGCGGTACCTGCGGGAGGCGGGATATGGAGAGGCCTACAACTATGCTGTACTATGATTGGCTAAACTGCAGCATCGAGCCAATTAAGTGAACCTGAAGGAGGTGGGACATCGACAGGAATACGTGAACTGATTGGCTCAGCGTTGGATCAGACCGGAAGCGTCGACTGTCAGGAGGACGAACATGAACTTTTACTGCGAAACATGTCGTCTGTGTTTTGTACCGTGTCATTCCACATGTTGAAGAATCAAACTCTTATTAAGCGTTGAAGCACAATTACGTTGTTTTAAAATAATAATATATTAGTTTTAAATGTTTAATTTCTTGGAAGCTATAAAAATAACAATTTTAAAAAATAGTACATGTGTACAACAAGGCACCAAAAAGAGAAGACACCATAAAATGGCTGTGAAACCACACAATGTGAAAAACTTTCTCTCACTTGTTGCCATTTGTCAGCTAAAAAGCACCAATGAAGGATTCACATGCAGGAATAAAATCAGGGCGGAGCTTCCAAACACTTCCTTGATTATTTATTTCCATGAAGCATCAACCTCTCCAGGGTTTAGCAGGTTTTTCAGATTATTGTAAGCACACACATTTAGATTTTTGTATAAAAAAGAGAAAAGAAAAACATTTTGCTGCCATTTTTTTCAGAAAAGTGCTACTTTTAGGGAAATTAAATTAACCCAGAAGTTGTGTCTTTAAAGGAACCTGCGGATTGAATAAAAAAAAATGGTGAGGCTGAGAAATAGAAACACGCAGCTATTAAAGATCATCATCCTTTTTGAAAGAAAATACTGTAAAAGGACACTCACTGACACCAAAGCCAACTAGCTAGAAGGTAAACACTGGTGGAGGAACACGGATGATGCGAGGAGGAAGACGGCAAGTCTCCTTCAAAGTTGCTACGATTCACTCACACTTTTTTTCTGCTTCTCTCGTCACTGCTTGAAGGATTATTTGTAAAAAAAGGTAAGCGCTAATACAAAATAAGGAATGATATGAAAAGCAGGTAGAAAACAGACGATCCTCATCTAAACTAAGACGAGTGAGAAAAAGGCCACAAGGTTCACAGAGAACATGAGGAACGTCCTACAGTAAGAAGCTCAAACAAGGCAAACAAATGTGCATTTAAATACTATTCAAAGGCAGAACTTTACACTTATTACAGTATAGCTGTGATGGTCTTCATTCACTCACTCATTCATTCATTCATTCACTCAGTCACTCACAGATGTAGGTCCTCATGCAGCTTCCTTTCATTGCCATCTCTGGAGAGTAGAGACACTTTAAAATCCACAGCTTATTTTCTACATCAGCACGTTTTGGACACTTCTTCATTTTCTGGAAGTTGGGACACAAATCAAAGCACAGCTGCGCTCGAGCACTTTGCTGCTGTGGCACAGATCAGGAAGTTCAGCAGAACAAAACCCGGACTCTCACAATACCCTGTCACAGAATCGGCTCCTTTCAAAATAAAAGTGCTACCATTCATACGTTACGACGCATAATAATAATAATGACACATGTCAGAAATGTGTGCATAATGCTCCTCTGGGACCCTGCGGGTGTTGATCGCATCTGACTGGAGCTTTAACGATGAGAACAACTTCAAACAAAGGAAAGTGCTTCACTGGGAACAAGAAACCTCCAAGGTGTCACTGAAAAAACTTAAAACCTGCATGTTCCCTTAACTTAGATCAGGTTCAAATAAAACGGTAGAATGTCACAGCGAGCAGCGTGTTTGTAATAACCTGTCAATGATGCAACTCCTGTGCAAGTGCTGTGGACTGAAAAGAGTTGTTACTGCCTTCAAAATACATTCAAAACCTTCTTCCATGCAGTGTTTTTTACTGCACTGATTCATCGGGGGCAAAAGAAGCTTTTCCAGGGATTTGAGGGGTTTTGTGAAGCGTCTTCGAGAAGTCCTGGACAGACGGGAGCCGAGAGAAGCAGCAGTGAAAGTCCCGCCTTCATACATTCAGCTGCAGGAATCAGGATGCGGCCCGCGGCCGACCGGCTGCTCCCACAGCGGGACGGCGCCGCTCTTCAGTCTCTCAGGCTGTTGATGTGAGCGCAGATCTTGAGGGCGGGGCCTAGTTTAATGTTCATGGTGGACATGAGGTGCTCCTCCTTCAGCAGGAGCAGAGCCTGCCCGTCGATCTCCTGCGACAGGAACTGGGAGGCGAGATCCTCACAGCCTGAGGAGGCGCAACAACACAGCGAGGTCAAACACAGCAGGAGGAACACAGAGGAGCAAGGACCACACATGTTGCGCATAAACGAACTCAAAACATCAAGCTTACATTTCATTCCTCCAGTTATCAAATATCATCATTACTACTTATTTATTCATACGTTTCTGTTCACCTGTTCTGTCTTGTGTCTAAAGCTTCAACCATGATGTTGTCTGTGTGACGTGCTGCAGGTGCTAAAGTTACACTGTTTGTTTCTGTGTTACCAGTTTGCTCCACAAGGTGGAGTGTTGAGTCATGCTACTAAATGTACTCTAAAAGTAACTAATACTTTTCATCAGGCAGTTTTTGAGGACAATACATTCCTTCATCAACAGTTTGTTTGTCACGATGTTCAATTTAGCAACATAAACATAATCATGTACAATTTCTCTGTAGTAACACATGAGGGAGGAGTTCCAACCTTGCAGTGAGGAAATGAACTGCGACACCTCCTCCACCCCCCACTGAGCTGGACTGGCAGGCAGGCAGCCAGGTGGTGGAGCCTCCGTAGGGTGTGAAGGTGGAGGTGGCGCCACCTGGTGGCAGGAGGTGGAGGAGGCGGGTGAGAGGGACATAGCGTCGTCTTCTTCGTCCTCTCCGCTGGACTCCTCGTCCGAATGGCTGGACTCCGAACGGCACTGCAGGCGAGACAGGAGCGATTGGACCCGAGGAGTCCCAGCAAGCTTAGCTGCTCCTGACCGCACGCCTGCAGCTCCCCGTCCCCCCTCCTCCCCCCTGCGCCATCTCACCTTGGCAGGTAGGGGTCTCCCCGCTATCTTAGCGCTGGCGATCTCAGAGCTGGTCCTGCGGGGCACCCTCCTCCTGGTGACTCCGCCCTCTTCGTCCGAGTTGGAGAGGTGGCCCCGGGTGCGGTCTTGGTCCGCAGGCGGGTGGTGCCGCTGACGCACGCAGGGGTGCTGCCTGAAGCTGACGTTGTACCTGGGGAACCAATACATACTGTATCGTAGACAAAGAGTGACATATACGGTACTGAAGCAAGGACGAGCAACAGTCTGTGTCCCTTTGCACCATACAAGGAGCACACACACACGCACGCACACACACACACACGCACGCACGCACGCACGCACACACGCACGCACACACACACAGCAAAGGGACAAAATGCAAAGCAGGAGCAGGTGTAAAGTCGTACGCTGACGATGACGTTCTGTTAAATGATGCAAACAGCTGGTTGTTTACATCCTGATCTGAATTCAAGGTGATCAACACAGAACCAGTTTAACTGAACTTCATGCTGGTTGTTTCCCACAGAAAAGAGGATGAAGTGAAACCTTCACAAAAATCAACCACAACAATAAAACACACACACACACACACACACACACACACACACACATGCTGTGAATTATACAACTCCAACCATCTGAGAGTAACACATGGGGAAGTCAGTGGGGTGGAGGATGCTTCAAAATCTGGATGTGAGCTTTTTGCACCAACAACAGGAAGCTCCTGTTTGTTTGAGGTTGGCAACACGAAGTGAGTGTTTTTTTTCCTGCCATTAATGCTAACGCTAATGCTAATGCCAGTCACAGGAAAACAGTCCTAATGCTGCTGTCAGGAGTTAGTTTCAGTTCAAACAGGAGTTTCATGATGTGGCGACAGTTTTTCCTCAGATGGCCTCCGTTGTATATTCAGTGTATTTTCATGCGTGTTGAAAGTACCTCTTGGCACACGACATGGAGCAGAACCTTTTGGTGCCTCTAAACTGGCTGGCAGGAGCAAAGTTTTTACAGTACTCACACTTCAGCACTGAGGGGAGAGTTCAGAGAGACAACAGAGCAGATGGTCAAACTCCAGCTGCACTCAGGTGTAATAGATCAGCACATTGGTCACTTCCAGGTCGTTTAAAGCTTGATATGATTCACAGATGGAAAAAAAACGCTTTATGTGACTGAATGAGAACCTTAATGGAGCTACTGACACAGGAGCGAGAACTCCTGCGTAGCAATAAGAGGAACATGATTAGTTCTTAGTGAGGGTTTAAACTATGAAGATCAAAGGTCTTAGAAAGCTCAACACCAACTGAAGGTAATTTGACACCAGCCTCGTCCTTCAAATGAGCTCAGACAGTGTCGTTCTCAATATTGATTTTTAGCTCTCAGACGGGACAATTGGCTGTTTGCAGAGCTGCTTGGCTGCTACCTGTTGCCGTAGCGACAGTCTCTGATTGGTTGGTGTCCGGGCTGTCATTGTTCAACTCCTCGTCAGCCGAGTCCTTCACTGGCCCACACACCTGTCAATCAAACACAGACAGGCAGAAATGAGCTGTGGCACGCCCACATGTGTGAGGAACAACAAATCCCATGGACGCACCGGGAAAGGCTCCGCCCCTTCCTGGATAACGAAGCCCTCTATGAGGTGAGTGAGAACCTGTGGCTTGACCACGGCCTGAGGGGGCGGAGCTCGCTCTCCCTGCCCGCCAATGCCTCGGGACACCGACAGCAGGACGGAGGGCGAGGAGGAGGCTGGAGGCGGAGCTCCAGGGTCTATAGACGCAGCAGTGAGGGGGAGGGGTCAGTGCTGTTTGTACCGGCGTCACGCTGATGAAGGTCCCTTACATGTTGCTGTGTGATTACCTGCAGTAATGGGATTGGCTGGAAGCACTGAGGCGTGATCTCGGATTGGCTGTAGCCGCGGGGGGGAGGGGCCATCTTCATCATTGGCTGAATTGGAATCTGCTTTTCTTTTCAGGGAACCAATCACCTGCTTCGCCTACAAAAACAATTCAACAACAATAGTAAGAATATTTATGTTTGCAATTATTTACGACAATTGTAAAAGAAATAAAAGTTTTCTTAAAATTGTATTCAATAATCTAAAATGAAAAAAGTAAAAGTACTCTGACTACTTTTAGGTTTTCTACATTATCTCTGAGCCGTGGCGAGCTCACCTGTGCCGTTTGACCTCCACTTGCATCTCCGTTGGTGGCCACAGCTGCCGGGGTCCCTCGCTGCTCCTCAGTGACCAGTGGGAGGGAGAGGGAGGAGCGGGACAGCGATGCCGAAGGAGGTGAGGTGGTGGGGGCCTGCGAGGAGGCGGGGCTTGAAGCCGCCTGTCCGTTCTGACTCTGTCCAGAGCTCTGATTGGCCTGCGGAAGCACCTGAGACACCTGAGCCAAAGGGGGGGCCTCCTGGGGGGACTGGAGCGCCTTCAGCCCCACCGGCCGACCTATGACCCCACCCTCGCGGGAGGCGATGGACGCCACCATGGTGAGCAGGCTGGACGAGCTGCTGAGGACGGCGGCGGCGGCGGCGGTGGCGGCGCTGTCCTGGCTGCAGCTGCCCCGGGCCAGGGCCAGAGCCTGGGCGCTCCCCAGCGTGCTCTGTCGCGCCCCCACGATCTGCACCGGGATGTGCGGCGACTGGGTGGGCGGGGCCGAGCTGCTGGCGGGCGGCGGGGCGGGCAGGATGGGAGGAGGGTTCCTGGAGGGCAGCTGGAGGGGCAGGCGGAGCCCCTGCAGGGTCTTGGGCTGGATGGGGACGGGGCCGTTGCCGTGGGCCGACTTGTCGGCGCTGAGCGACGCCTTCTGCAGCGGCTGCACCACCAGAGTCTGCGTGCTGACGGCCGGTTTGATGGTCGCCGTGCCCACCGGGTACCCGTGGGGCTGCGAGGCGGCGCTGGACGTCAGCACCAGGGTGTGCGCCGCCGTGGGGGTGGTGGAGCCCGTGGTGAGGGTCCGGGTCCCGTGGAGCAGGAGCTGGGAGAGCGGGATGGAGGAGGTGGAGGAGGACGAGGAGGACGAAGGGTGGGCTTTGAGGTTGGTGGGCTGAGGGTAGGTGGGGATCTTGATGTGGGGCGGCTGAGGCTGAGGGGGGCTCGGTTTGTTGGCCGACTGCAGGGTGGACGGGTGGGAGGGTGGAACCAGAGAGTAGGCTGCTGGGAGAGCGAGACAGAGAGAGAGAGAGAGACAGGGACATAGAGCGAGCGACTCCACCGGCATCAGCAGGAAGACACCGGACGAGGACGAGTCTCACCTGAGTCGCTCCTGTCGGGAGCTTCAGTCTTCACACCTTTAGGCGCCGACGCCCCGCGCAGAGCTAAATTCTGCACCTGCAGACGTGCGATGAGACGTCAGTGATTCATCGATGACTGACTACGAGATGAGCCACTCCACCTGTGAAACGAAGCGTCTCGCCTGTTCCACACACCTGCTCGCTGTCCGATTGGCTGCTGGAGGAGGAAGTGGGAGTCACTTCCTGTTGCTGGGCCTGCGGTTGCTGGGTGACGGCGGCGCCGGGCATGAAGATAAGCTGCGAGGAGATTGGCGCCCTGAGGGAGCGGTTGACCCTCAGGTACATCTGCCCCTGGCCGCCCGCCGTCCCGCTCAGCAGCACCGATTGGCTGATGGTGGACGTCGCCGAGGCGCCGACGGGACGGCTGCTGGCCGTCGAGCCGGACGTCACGCTGACCTGGAGAAAAACAAACAACAACATTTTTGGACAGATTTGAGACAAAAAGACCAGATTGTGTCCAACAGCTTTCAACCAATCAGCAGCTCCCGACATGTGGCACCAGAGGTGAGCGGGGCGGGGGGGCAGGAGCCGCCGATTCGGCGTGGAAAAAAATCACGAGCGAGCTTACGGCCGTGGCGGCGGCGCTGGTGGTCTGGGACGAGCCGCTGCTGGACGGGCTGGACTGACGGCTGGCGGCCAGCGTCGCCTGGAAGGAGGAGGGGATGCTTCAGGGTCAGGGTGGTGGGACGGCCCAGAGTGCAATCAACCAATCACAGAGCAGATCCACGCACCTTCACCTGCTGCACGGCCGCCAGGTTCTGCAGCTGCGCGTTGTTGATCTGCTGCTGCAGCATCAGCTGCTGGAAGTACTGCGCGGCGTTGGGCTGCCTCTGTAACGCCTGCAGGGCCTGTGGGGGAGGGGGGGGGTTCAGCTGACCACCTGACTACGCTCACGCTTCATCAGACTGACGCTAGCATTAGTACTTTGCTACTTTGATGGTGGTTGACACGTCAGCACACCGGTTCACTCCCACACTGATGTGTGTGGGGTTCTCAGCAGGTGGCCAGTTGCTCCCAGCTCCTCCTGATGCAACGTTCAGGTGCGACTCACTCAGTCCTAATGCTGATGGAGGAGCGGCGCGCTGACCAGTGCTGGAGCAGGAGCCCGACACCTTCAGAGAAGGCAGGCCCTCAGAGGTCACAGTTCACCCAGAGGTCGCTCACCTGCACCGCCTGCCGCTCATACAGAGACATGGAGTTCATGGGCGAGGGGCGGGAGCTCGTCCCTGACGGAGCGCTCCCATTGGTGGAGGCCCCCTGCTGGTTCTGCTCCCCGTCCGTCTCCATGGTGGCTGAGAAGACAGGAGATGTCCATCAGCCACTCAGTCAGTGTGTGTGTGTGTGTGTGTGTGTGTGTGTGTGTGTGTGTGTGTGTGTGTGTGTGTGTGTGTGTGTGTG
>JAUESF010000051.1:4647436-4661521 GCA_032274765.1 Malacoctenus tetranemus
AGCACACTGCTGCCTTTCTTCATTTGTACCTACAAGACAGAGGTTGCTGTTGTGGATCAACGTAGCAGAAACTTCCAAAAATATTTCAGATCATATTTGTTGATCAGGAATTTAAAATTCAGACTTTCGTGATAGGACAAGATTAGACCAGTCTTTTCTTTTGAAGGTTTGAAAGCACGACAGTCCGACTGTGTTACAGATGTAAACGTGTGACAGGTTGACATACATTTATGAAGTGCTGTTTGTTGAAGACAGGTTGACAGATGACACCTGTCCCTTGTTGCCTCTCTGCCCCTCAGACCCAGTGGATGTGCTGCGGGCCCTGCAGGTCCCCTCTCTCCCTGAAGGTGTGAAGAAAGTTCCCGGCTTCTGCACATCGCGCCGCTCCAGCAGCCCCGATCATGCTTACCGCATCAGCAAGAAGGCCCAGATCTCCGCCCCCACCAAGCAGCTCTTCTCAGGTAGGACTCAACCAGGCTTCAGGGGTGATTTGGGTTTTTTGGTGATTTTACAGCATTTTATATCAATGCTGTCTGAGTTACTTTTTGACCATCTGGAGAACAATAACTGTCATAGAGCCCGGATATAATTTCAAGTTTTACATTTGTTTTACAAATGAGAATAATCAATTAAAATCCTAAATTATTGCTGATTTGAATGTTTTCCATTCAAAGATTACGTTGTCTAATAACATTTGCAATAAGAAACAATAGTGCCCTATGTCCACACTGTGTGAGGGTTTAGGCCCTCAAAACAAATAATTTTTGATCGAAAAATAAACAGGAAAAAATCCGACTTTACTATTTAAAAGAATGCCAAATGTCATGGATTTTCCAAATCAAATTCAAGCTGTTTATTAATATTTCTTTAAAAAAATCATTTCCTGAGATTCCATATTTGCTTTATTGTCATAACCGGAAGTAGTTCTGGCAATTGTAGCTCCTGCTAGCTAACCGGAAATAATAAAGCAATTGTGGCTTGAACTTGAAAAAAAACCTGAACTTGTTGGGAAGTTAAACAGAGTGTACCTCCAAACTCAAGTAAAAGGTTGTTTTTCCTTCTAAAAAACACACATTTATGTTTTGTCCTGACACATTTCCATGATTGTGAGCGCAAACTTTTTTTAGCTAAAGCTAAAAGCTAGCCGCGCTAGCTGACAGTGGCTAACCATAGCATGAGGACTTATGTGCTTTTGTTTCTCCAACTTTGAGGTGAGAATTTGGTAGTTGTTGTATCCTAAAGATTAAAAAGTCATCTCAGGAATAAGCCAGCAACGCCTGAGTGCTGTACTTTGTATAAAGTCAGTGCTGCTACGCGGCTTTCTATATGATATATAGGCTGAACTCATGTATAGGCTGAACTCCTGCAGGAAACCTGCTATTATCATGACAGGCTGCTATTTACGTCGGGATGTATTTTCGTCTGAGCTCTGTGGAGTTAAGTGAGGCTGCTCTGCCCTCTACCAGCCTGCTCATACATATAAAGTATAATTATAGCTGCAGTGCGGGACCTAAACGGTGTGGAAGAGCCGCAGTGACATTAACGTTAGAAACCGGTGTGACACCCCGGAGTGAGGAGGGAAACAGAGGGTGCTACTTATGTGGTTGAGAAGAAATCCTCAAAAGTCAAAGCTGATTTTTGACTCATTTTCTGAGGTTTTAGCTGTTTCTCTCCACCTGTTATTATGTGTTCATGCCAGCTTCTTCTCAGACTGTTTACTGTTATTCTGCAGTCACTTCGTTCTGACCGATGCCTTAATTTGATCCCTCCAATTCTTCATTACAGCTCCAAACATATTTTCATTTTTCTCTTTTTCTTCTTTTACAAACCATCTAATTCAGTATGTTGTCATTGTTGAATCTCTAATTTTCCTCGCTAAATAAAAAGCTCTCACCATGATCCAGGGCATGCGGCTCCTTCCTGCAGCACACATGAGGCATTCATGTTCTTCACTATATCCAGTGAAGCAGAATTTGAGTTTATTCTCTCCTCCCTCCATGGTCTTCCTTCCTCCTCTTCATCCTTAGGTCGTTTCCCAGAGAACTTCTCCATCATGGCTCTGATCAAGGCTCAGGCCGGCCTGCAGGCCTTCCTCCTCTCCATCTACAGTGAGCAGGGCATCCAGCAGCTGGGCATCGAGCTCGGACGTTCCCCTGTTTTTCTGTACGAGGACCAGAACGGCAAGCCGGCGCCGGAGGACTACCCACTGTTCAGAGGCGTCAACCTGGCTGATGGCAAGTCAGTAACCAGCAGCAACCAGTTTGTGACTGGTTGAGATGACACGATTGTGCTTTTGTGGGTGTGAGTGCTTGAATGTAGTGCCTGGTGAAAGTTGGGTTTTGTAAATTCCTCAACCACCTGATCGTGGGTGTGGCTTGATCGTGGTTTATGGAGGGCTGTGGTCACGTTACACATTTATGTGCGTGTGGTTACTCCTCCTTGTCTCTAGGTGGCATCGCGTCGCTTTCTCCGTTTCCAAGAAAAATGTGACTCTGCTGCTCGACTGCAAGAAGAAGATGACGCGTCCTCTGCCCCGAGGCAACAACGCAGACGTCGATACGAATGGCATCACCGTGTTCGGAGCGCGTCTGCTCGATGAAGAGGTTTTCCAGGTGAGGACGCTCTTTGTGCCTGGCTGGGTGGTTACAGATTAACTACCTGATTGCTATTTTAGGTGACAAGCACCAGTGAACACATCTCCACTGGTTTCTGGGCAGGAAGAGTAACCTGTTACTCGAGAGAACAAACTGTAACTGTATTTGTTTCTTCTGCACAGGGAGACATCCAGCAGCTGCTGATCGCCTCCAACCCGCAGGCTGCATACGACTTCTGTGAACACTACAGCCCCGACTGTGACTCCCCTCTGCCCAAGACCCAGGCTCAGGACCCCAACACATACGTGAGTCACACCACCACAGCAGAGCTTCACACCAGTCGTCTGACGACCCTTCCTGTGGGGTCTTTACCCTCCTTCATTGAGAAATTATGAAGCCAACACATCACGTACACAAATCCCTTTAGTAATTAATTACAGTCACTGTTACTCTGCTCATAACTCATTCAGGAGTTTATGAGCTCATCTGTCGCTCCAGTAAAAACACCCAAACTGAATTTGTGGACTTTGTTTGTTTCTTTTTGGTGCTTTTAAGGTGACGAAAACAAATACTTTATCGTTTTGCAAGTAGATCTGAAAACATCATTAGTTTTTGAGTCTGGTTTCTGATTTTCATATGAAAAGCGAGAATGAATTAAAGTGAGGTTCTGTAGGAAAACAGACTGATTAAACGCACCGTTCGTATCAAAATCAAGTCCTCAGGATCAGTTTCGGTCACTGATTGTGTCATCAAAGTGCTGCTCTCCTTTCCCGTCTTCCTCGCGCATTCTCGTCATCAGCAACAGTTTGTATCCATCCAGCTTTTCTCCTCCGCTCTGCCGCTCATCCATCCCTGAGTCATGATGTATGCATGAAAACAGGCACATACTCCACACCTGTCAGGGCTTTTCTGCACTATTGCAATGGAACACAGAAAGGTAGGAGAGGGACGATGATACAAGCAAACGTCAACGTCTTTCCTTATTTTCCTCAAAGGATTGGAAGAAAGAGGACTTTGTACTTTTGTCATGCTAACATGAAAATGGTTAAATTCTGATTGGATGGAGACTCGTAACGATTTGGCATGAAGATGGCTTGAGGTGGAGCCTCTCTGCTTACTGAGACTGGTTGTGCACTTTATGTGTCAGAAGCTCTGCAAACTCTCCCCGATTCATCATTCGATTTTTGAAAGCGACATCACACGGCTGCTGTTAGCCACCGTGAATTCATCGGGATTCATCCATCCAAAGTACACAGCCTTTGTTTAGTGAGCCTGCATGTCTCATCTCCAATGAGAGTAAATTGTCAGTCATTGAGAGCTCAAACACTTTGTGTCCCAAAGCCTGTCATGATGACTGCTTAGTGAATGAATACAAATCACTCTGGTTTTATTCATTGGCTTCTACTGTTGCATTTTATTACCTTTTTTTGCTCTTTTCTCATTCATCAAGGTTTCCTACTTGTGGGTATTTTTACTATCAACACTGTTTAATCATTCGCTCCGACTCTGATGAATGGAAAAAAGAAAGCTTTGCCATTTCTCGACCTTCTCCTCTTTGCTGTCTCTCGCTGTGTGTCGCTCCGTTTTCCTTCCTCCTCCTGAATGTCCCTGTGTGACCCTCCTTCACCTCCCCATGGAGAGCCTCTCTCCCCTCTTCATGCATTCCTCTGGCTTTCACCTCTGCTGGCAACTCTCCCCCTCCGCTCCATCTTTCCATCCGTCAATCTCTCTCAGTACTTTGATGAGGAGCAGGATGACCATGAATACCCCTATTATTATGAGGAAACAACAGGCGTCCCCCCCTCCTCTGCGCCTCCTTCTCCTCATCCTGGGGCCCCCAAACAACAGGTAAAGAGGGAGCAGGAGAGAGTGGGCATATGGGCAGGGTTTGTAGGAGGGAAGGAGCACGAGGGGGAGAAAGGCATTCAATCAAAGGCAGTGTCTTCATCTGTATTTTAAAACAATCCGTTTGAGTTTGTATTGAAACTCAGACACACATCTTTCTCTGATGCCTCTCTCCTCCCTCATCGCGGCACACCTCCCTTCTGTCCTTTAGTCTGGACTTTTCATCCAACCGGATCGACTTTACACATTCACGTCTGTCTTTACCACACAGACTCCTCATTGCTCTTTGTGTTTTGTTTTTATTATTTACTCTGTGTTGTTTGTATGTATGTGTGCATTCACATGTGGTGGAGCGGAGGCACTGGGACAGTGTAGGTGCAGCTGTGTTGTCGTCCGCACAGACAGTTTCATTTCTTTCTCACTTTTACATCTTTTTTGTCATCTGGTTGCATCAATCCAGTGTCCATTCTTGGAGAATTTAAAGAGGACGAGATTCACAAAACACTGAGCTTGTAATGAGCTGAAGAAGAAAGTGAATAACGTGTAGAGTTTTTCTGTGTATTAGGATCATTTTCTCTCAATCCAAGTTTGATCTCACATAGAAACAATTTGTTTGATAACTTGCTCTGCAGATTTCTTCTTTGTGGTCTTGTGAAACTGCAGGTTGTTCGTGGCTGTTCAGTCAATAGTCACACAGCAGCATGATTACATGATTTTTCACAAACCTCACACAGTTCAACAGCTCAACTGTTCTCAGAATCATGACGTTTCTTCAGACGTGTGTCTTTGTTTTACTACATGCATGAGTACTTTCAGCATCTTGGAGGATGTCGCCGCATGCACCATCTGTTTTGATTTGTTAATCGACACGGGAATGTCAGTGTCGACGTTTTTGTGTTTGAAAAGAATTCGTGCATCTTATCTTTTTTTTATTGCAAGCCTGACTTCCATGTATGCTGCAGCATCTCTCTTTAAATCTGTTTGTGTTTCGTGTCTGAAGTACGTAGATCCTCCTCGGTGGTTTTTGTTCTCTTCATTCTGTTATTTGGGTGAATTTTTTTCATGTCATATCTGTGAATTTACACACGTTTTTTAGATACTAAGCATGATCGGTGAGAACTAATCATAGTACAAAGCCTTTTTTTTTCATTTGCGTGTATTTGCATGCCAGCTTCTATCTTTGCTTCTTCTAAAAGCTAAACAAAGCTAAACAGCTGTAACCGTCTCTGTGCATCATAGTGCAGATTTAACCAGTATGTTTGTTTGTTGCATGTGTGCATGTGTTCCTGTTTGCGTGTGTGTCCAGCAGCCAGCTTTACCTGATCCATCACACTGTCAGTGCCTCTGCTAAACCACAGCCGCAAGTTCGTTTTAGCACAAACATGCTGCTTTGTCATTGAAGTTTGGGAATGGCATTACTGGAGAGACCAGCCAGAAAAATGACTCAAGTTTTCAAATGCTTCCGGTGATTTGATTGTTTGTACTTTTTAGAGTGTGTGTTTGAATCCTCTGCTGAATCCAGTAATGCCTGAACAGTCTCAGTAAATCAGCCAAGCCTGAGCCATCTTTATGTCATTGTTTCTCAAAACATCCACTCTTGTCTTTTTCTCTCTTCTGTCCATCCCTTGTTTGTGTTTTTCATCCCCTTCCCAACCCCTCCATGTATTTGTGTCATCTTCCACTTTCTCTTTCTCTCCCTCTCTGTCAACATGCACTTTACATACGAAACAACATCGCGAAAAAATTAATATCACGGATTTTAGAAGAAGGAGGTCAATGGAAAAGCAGCCCCAACTAAACCCCCAGTCGTAAAAGCCAAGCCCACTCCACCTAAAGCGGCCAAGGTTGGATCGTCCAAACTTGTTGTCAAGCCACCTCTGCCCACCAAAGCTCCCAAAGCTGCTGCAGCCAAGCCGTCCAAAGCCAAACCCACTGCAGTCGAGATCCTTTTGTCTAAAATCAAACCGACTGTAGCTGCTAAATCTAAGCCCACCGCGGCTCCAGCTAAGAACGGCAATGGTAAACCAGCCGTTGAGAAGAAAGTCAATGGTGCTGCTAAAGCCAACGACAATGGAAATGGAAAAGCAGCTGCAGAAAAGTCCAACGGCAACGGCAATGGAAAAGCAGTTGCAGAAAAATCCAATGGCAAAGTTGCAGCTGACACTAAAGCTGCAGCTCAGGTCAAAGTGAACGGAAATGGCAAAGCTGCAGCTGAGGCTAAAGCTACAGCTCAAGTCAAAGTGAACGGCAATGGCAAAGCTGCAGCTGAGGCTAAACCGACGGCTCAGGTCAAAGTGAACGGCAACGGTAAAGCTGCAGCTGAGGCCAAGCCGACAGCTCAGGCCAAAGTCAATGGCAAGGCTGTAGCTGAGAAGAAAGTCAATGGAAATGGAAAAACTGCAGCGGAAAAGAAAGCCAACGGCGACGTAAAAGCCACTGTTGTGTCCAAGGCTAATGGCAATGGCAATGCCAAAGTTACAGTGGAGAAGAAAGCCAATGGAAACGGCAAAACTATCGTTGAGGTTAAGGAGGTTAAAGTCAAAGTTAATGGCAAAGCTGAGAACAAAGTCAATGGTGAGGCTAAGGCCACCGGCAGCGGCAAAGTTACTACTGTGGTAGAAAAGAAAGTCGTTAGTAGCGGTGCTGCGAAGCAGACTAAAACTGAAACCACTACAAAAGTGAAGACCGAGAAAGTTGTCAAGGTGGAAAAAACTGTGGTCAGCACAGCGAAATCGGCTGCCAAAGTAGAAGCTACGACAGCACCTAAACCAACCAAAGCAGCCAAGCCAGAACCAACGAAAATGGCCAAAGCCGCGGCCACTAAAGCTCCAGCAGCAAAAGTCCAAGAGAAAGCAGAAGCCAAAGAAGTAACCAAGGTTAAAACCGTGGTCAGCAAAGTTCCTCTGGTCAAGGCAACGGTGACCAGCGTCGTGAAGAATGTGGTCAAGAAGGTTTCCATCCCAACCAAAGTAGCTCCAACCTCTGCCCCCGTCCAGCCCACTCCGCCCAGACCTACAAAAGCCAAGGTGGTTGTGGACAATAACGTCAAATCGCTGCACAAACCGTTCCCCCCGTTTGGCAAGAGCGTGCTGAGTGGAACCGCAGTCACAGCGAAGAAAGTTACCAACGGTTATCAACAGGTACAACCGAAGGGCTCATGTTTGGGTCGGAAAGTCCAGAATCGTATGTTCCCATCTTTCACGTCTCGACCAGGTCTTTCCATCACTCAGGATCTGCAGCAAAATTTCCCATGAAACGTCATGTTTCCATTGTTTTTCACCTCGATTTGTGAGTCCCGTTGATGGATAATCTGACCGGTCGTTGGCCACCGGCTTCGTGAGTTTTGATGCAAATCCTGGGTGTAGAACGATCTGGTCCTGAGAATGGAAGCTGGTTCATACCAGGCTGGCCGCCTTCTCCTCTGTTCCTATATCATATCATCCTCTCCAGCACCCAGTCTTCTCCCTGTGATATGATACGGCGGTGCACATTGAAGCATGGCTAAGTGTACAGTTTCATCTTTCTTTGTTTCACTTCAAGCTGCTGAAACTGGATCTCAGCACCTGAAACACACTCCAGTACTTCGTCTCTCTCCTTTCAAGGAGTCCTTTATGGGACTGGCCAGATGAATGAGCATGGTCTGCTGTGGCACAGGACCCCAGAAAACACAAACGCTGTCACATTTCACACATGTGCGACACAACAAAACTCCCCTGTCACGTCTGTCAGTCTCTGTCTTTGTTTTGACTACCTGTGTTTTCTGTCACGTCTGTCTTCCTGTCTCATATTTTGTATCAAATATGAAAAAAAGCAGCTTCACAGAAACTGAAATTGAAGCTTTAACCAAGCTTCAGTTTTATTCTGGAGTCTAATTTGAAGCTAGCAGAGATATGAACTTCAGGGTCATGTGGGGGGATAAAATTGTGGGTTGACGACAGAGTCGTTTTCTGTGAGGCTGTCGTTTGAGGTTGTGTCTCTGTTCTCGAGTCTCGGGTGGATCCAGACATCCCAAAGCATCAGGCGGTGATGTTTTCATTGTGAGGGATGTTCGCAGGCTCTCGGTCCTGCCTGCAGTGGAAGCAGACTTCACCCTTTCGTGAATGTTGGCTTAATGAGCTTCAAGCAAAAAAAAGCCCAAAATGGTTCAACAATTAACTGAAAAAGAAATTTCAGCAAAGGATTCTCAATGACTCTCTAAAATTTGCATCTTGCAAAGTTTATCGTCATTCAGATTCTTGAAACGACCTGAAATTTCTTTTTCCAAAAAGAGATCTTTTACCTGAAAAAATGTGAGTTGCAGCTGTTAAAAAAGCAACTTCTGGCAACCACAATTTTACTTCTTTTGACTCATTTTTACCCAGAAGCAGACTTTGAACTAACCGCGTCCTTTCCATCAAATCTGCTTACTTCCCCCCTGCTCTCCCTCTTCCTGTCGACTTGACCAATTAGGACGTAGACACTGAATACTCTGAAGCTGGCCACACCTCTACAGAGACTGATTATTACTATGAGGAGACGGTCCCACAGCCAGAGGGTGAGGTGACCGGAGAAGAAGAAGTTTCTGTGCAGGTAACAAGAAAACGACACACTGGTCAGAGACACACATCAAGAAATCGGCCCAAGTACACGTAAAACAAGACGAGACAGGGTGTTCAGTATGATCTAGATGCCTGGAAGGTAAAACGCGAAGGCCTGAACAGAAGTGTTCAGTTAAAAATAACAAGATTTCCAAAGTCACTGTGAACATCGAGTTAATAGATAAAAATTTACAGTACAAAAAAATTACTTTTAATAAATCAAAAAGCTTCTAACGTAATATTTTAGTAAGAAAACGTACATTATATGAAATATACAAAATATGATATCAACAACAAAGGATTTAGCTGAATTTCATAACTAAACGTGTCCCGTTAGTGTGAGTTTAGAGACAGCGTCGTGAATGTAGTTTTTCTCAGATTTTAGCCTTGATTTATTTGATGTGGTTTTGTCTGCTGATGGAGTCGCTTTAGGAGGAGGAACAGATAAATGTGTCCTCCTCCCTCAGTAGTCGGCCGGAGGAAAATGTCCCTCCTGGAGGTGACGCGTGACACCTGTGTGGTGGTGAGCCCAGCGGTCGTAGCTTCACCTCGTTGTTCCTTTGTGTCTCTCTTGGCACTTTTCTAACCACACGAGACGAGACAAAGGAGGAAAAAACGTCTCTAAAGAGAAAGCACCACATTCATCTGCTTGAAGAATTGAACATTATTACGTGGTTCCGCTTTGTTCCAACAACAAGATTCTTGTTTTGCTCTCACCTCAGGATGCTCGCTCAGTCTTTCATCTTGACTTAAGAGCAAAAAATCTTGCAGAAAAGAAAAAGGGGCCCACATAATAATATTTGATTTGCAGTTTTAACCCCCAAAGGAGATGAATATCATGCATTTTCTGTTTGAGAGAGAAAAAAACTAACTGAACCAGAGAAGACGGTCGTTTTTGAACTGACAGTCTGAGAAGTTTCTCACACTTCTCATCTGTTTCTCACAGTTCACGACTCCACGTTTCATTAACTGTTACATTCTTATTTACTCAACTATGTTCAGTTTTCTGACTCTGAATGTTTTTGTTCCTGTTTGTGTGGGAGAAATTTATCAGAGATTAGCCAGGAAGTAATTTAATTCCTTAGATGTAGTTCATTATTGTTCTGTAAAGGTTAGCAGTACAGTGCGTTCCCACGGACGTTTCTTTTGCTCCTATAACGTGAGGTAAGTACCAACAAACTTCACCTGGTTGGTGTTTGCTTTGCTTAGTGCAGCACAAAACAGCTTGTTTTCATAAAGTGTTTCACGTCAGTTTTGTGTGTTGAGAAAATAATTCTCTTCATCACAAAACCTTTTGTGCTTCATTCATCTGTTTTTGGAGCCGCCGTCAGTTGAAGGTCGTCACACACAAGCTGAATGTGATTTACTTTATCTGAAAACATCCCACAGATGATTAACAGAAGCTTAATTGTCACAATCAAACACATTTACTGGTAAAAATTCCACTAAAGCAACATAACGGAGGAACGTCCTCCCAGCCAATCAGATCACTGTTCTAGTTTTGGTTTGTTGTCTGTCTTCATTGTCACTGTTCATTTATAGAAGGTAAGACTCACTTCTTTCTATTCCCTCTCTCTTCCATTCTCCCTCTTGTTTTGCTAAATATTTCTCCTAATTATCATTTCCCTTCCTGCACTCCTCTTCCTCCTCCTCCTCCTCCTGCATCTCTCTTTCCTTCGCTGCACTCGTCTTTCCGTGCTTTTCCCCCTGTCCTGTGACAACACTGATGAACCCGACAGCCTGATGTGGAGCCGACGCTGGTGGGAGAGGAGGTAGATGCCACCAAGGCAGGCGGTGTGGGCGAGGAGGTCTTCACTGAGGAGTATGTGACTGGGGACGTGGGCCTGAAGGAATACGACTATTCCTACAGGGACTACAACGATCCATTACCAGAGACCGGGGAGGTCGATGCCAATATGGGCCCCGCCCTGTCCGCTGTGACAGACGAGGGAGGCGTAAGTCATTTTGCTTCAACGCAAAAAGGGTGAAAAAACACTTTCAACCGACTGAATGTCAGACTACGTCAGAGTGTCTTCAATGTCCTCTCAAGTGGCCTGAGAGTAGAGAGTTCACTTCTAGCTCAGGGACTCTGAACTTCACAGCATTTAAAGGAACCACTGACGGTCGTTGGTTTAGATTGTTCTGTACATCAAGCCAACTCAATCGGTCACTGAGAAAAGTGCATTTGAACGCATTCCAGGCTCAGTCTTCATATCAGAGGTTGAAATGGTTTTTATTTTATGCAGTGTAAAGTGAGTCAGTCAGGAGCCCTGCAGGATTAGCTGGTCCCACATTAGGGATCCTCACACACTGCATAAAGAGGCATCTGGAAGAGCAACAGCAGGCAGTTGCTGCTTCGTTTGAAGACAACAGCTTTATTTTAATGGAGCGCAGCCCAATGATTTCTGTCCATATGTACAAAGTCAGTGAGTGATGGACCAGCAGGTTGGCGAGCCACTGAATCTCTGGTATCTGAATGAAAGCTTCTGCCTCCATCACAAGAAAAGCAGGTTTTCATTTTGTCCCCAAACGTACAAACGCTGCTAGAATAATGTTTGATATCATGAGACTATCTGTGAGTGCACGCAGCTAAAACTCTCCCACAGTCTGTGTGTGTGTGTGTGTGTGTGTGTGTGTGTGTGTGTGTGTGCGTGTGCGTGCGTGTGCGTGTGTGTGCGTGTGTGTGTGTGTTCCTCTATACTGACTGCGTTGTGTTGTTGGTTACATGTGTGTTTTCCTCAGGCTGCCGTTAGAGGCCTGAAAGGAGAGAAGGGCGAGCCTGCTGTCCTGGAGCCTGTGAGTGTCTTTCACCTGAGCAGGTGTACTTCAGCTGACCTGGGAGCAGTTTAGCTCTCAAAGTGACTTTTTTAGGTTGACAGTATTTGACGACTTGCCCTGAAGACGTCTAGAAGGACGAACAAATACAGTTATATTTCATGCAAAACGATGCAGTTGTACTTTCACACTGTTTCTGCCTTTGGACTGAAGACTGATGGAGTCTCGTTGCCCTCTGCAGGGAATGCTGATTGAAGGACCTCCAGGACCTGAAGGACCTGCAGTAAGTAAAGCATCACCATGGTTTTTCTGCCCGTGTTGAAAGCAGATCTGATGAGGACAACCTGAGGCGCGTTATCGGAACATTGAAGGCGCAGTTAGTTGTTGGATGAATCCTGAGTCTATGTCTTGACTTTGAATGTTCCTGAAGTAAACTGAGACTTTCTGTCCTGGCAGGGGCCAGCTGGACCCCCTGGCTCTTCTGGACCTCCTGGTTCTGTTGGTGATCCTGGAGAGAGGGTACGCTTGTTAATCCTGTTCCTGAAGAACAGCAGGTTCTGTTAAAGAGACACAATTTTTTTGGAGTCTTTCCTGACGCCACCTCATGTCACTGCCCCCCCCCCCCCTCCTTGCAGGGCCCTCCTGGTAAGGCCGGTCTCCCCGGAGCTGACGGAGTCCCCGGACCACCTGGGACCTCAGTCATGCTGCCTGTAAGTCACTCTGACCCTTCAACTCCTTATTTGATTTAATCTGAGGCTGTTTTTCCAGCAGTCTGACAAAATGTTGGCTTCTGTTTCATCGCCACATTGTGTTGACTCCTCCCACATTGTAAACGCTCCCCCATCGTCTGCCTGCAGTTCCGCTTTGGCCAGAGTGGAGGCGATAAAGGTCCCGCCGTCTCGGCACAGGAAGCCCAGGCAGCGGCCATCTTGTCTCAGGCCAGGGTCAGTCGCCACCGTTACTCACGTTTCAGCTCGGCAGTAACTTTTACAACACATATCAGAGGTCTTTGGTTTATGTTTTTGTGTCCCTGTTTGTTTAGTCTCACACCCACCTTGTTGACCATCTGTGAAGCCGTTTTAATGTCTATTAACCTCTTTAAAAAGTGTTCGACTGACTGAGTCGTCATAACTACAATCTCCTTGTGGAGGTTTACAGTTTGATTTGATTCTTCTTTTCTTTCTGAATCAATGAGACAAACAACCTTGTGTCTCCATCGTTGTTTACGTTGTGTTGTTGCCTGTAGATGGCTCTGAAGGGGCCTCCTGGACCAATGGGATTCACCGGACGCCCCGGCCCACTGGTGCGTTACAGCTTATTGGGAACAAGTTTCGTTGCTAAGTTTCAGTGTCTGAACTTGTTTTATGACGACGTTTGTTTGTTTCAGGGAAGTCCAGGAAGTTCTGGACTGAAGGGAGAGTCTGGAGATCCTGGTCCTCAGGTAGAACACCGTCATGAGTCGTTCCTCACAACAGTCTGCCTCTAAACGACTCTCACACTTCATCGAACCCATTCACATTAAGGAAGGCGTGTTGATGACGGCCGTCTCTGTTTGTAGGGTCCCAGGGGTCCTCAGGGTTTGATGGGACCTTCAGGCAAAGCGGGACGAAGAGTGAGTATAACCAGCCAACACGTGACATCAACAAGGCTTCATCAAAAAGATCCTTGTCTGTTCAGAGTCTCTGCTCTGTCCCCTCTGTTCCTTGTGTGCCATCACAAACCAGAGGAGGCACGTGGAGGGTCGTAAACTGGGTGTGGTACGTTGTATGATGGTGTGACTCGCTGTCGTTCGGCTCCCATCAGGGTCGTGCTGGAGCTGATGGTGCCAGAGGAATGCCAGGAGAGTCCGGACCGAAGGTAACCTCCTCACAGCGCCGCCACACCGTGGATGTGATCCAAAGCAGCAAAACCAGCTTAAGATTCAGTCTGTTCACTGACGTGAAACATTGAAATGACACAAAATAAACACTTGAGTTGTTTTTTAAAAAGAAAAAAAATCATATCGATTCTACCAGGAGTTTTTTTACTTTATGGCCAAAATAACTTTGGATTTTATTCCGGTGTCACTGTGCCTGTTAACGTGCGTGTCTGCGTGTCTCTCAGGGTGACCGTGGGTTCGATGGACTTCCTGGTTTGCCAGGAGACAAAGGACACAGAGTGAGTCTGTCCATCCGACTTTAATCATGGAGGAAACGAGCGCCCGACCCTGACTCTCAGTTGGTTTGTGGCTCGTGATGATTCTAACCATCCTGATGGCTCGTGTTCTTTCTCCCACCTCGTCAGGGTGACACAGG
>JAUESF010000051.1:4661621-4674010 GCA_032274765.1 Malacoctenus tetranemus
GTCTCCTGCATCCGTTCGCTCCCCCCGGACATAAGAATATTCACTGAACGAGGAAGTAACGATTTTATAGGTTAAACAGGAGCTCAGACTTTTAGTATTCGAGTGAAGGAAAAGTGAAGACTGATCACAGTCACTGCGACAGCAACTCATTGTTTACGTTTTCTTTGTTGGTATTTCACATAGTGCAAGAATGTTGCCAACTGAATTGTGTGTGTGTGTGTGCGTGTGTGTGTGACATCAGGGACCTCGTGGTTTGCTGGGACCCAAAGGGCCTCCTGGGATCCCCGGACCTCCTGTGAGTAGAAGCCGTTTCCCTCCAGACTGTGTGTGTTTTATTTTTGCAGCGTTATTGTCGCGTCTCTCTGTGACCGCTGAACAGCCGCAGCAGCCCCTGAAAAAACACTCCGTCGCTCGATTTAAACACGAAGATGCCCAGCCATCCAAAAATACTTGTGTTGTGCTGCCACACTGCAGAGATGCTCCGTATCAGGCAGACTTCTCATCGTCAACCTTCAGATGTTGACTGAGTGTTTTTACCCAAACGTGATGTGGCTAAGAAATTGCCAAAACACAAAAATACAACTGCAGGTTTAGGAGAGATTGCTCTGATATCTTCACCCTGATCTGTGAATCACTGTGAGCAGCACGATGGAGGATGTTGTCGGGCCCCAGTGACTAACTGAGTTGTGCAACTGTGTTTCAACTGCTTCACTTGTCCGGTAAATGTTTTCTTTTGTTCTGACTTTTTAGGGAGTGCGAGGAAACGACGGCCCCTCCGGCCCCAAAGGAAACTTGGTGAGTGACCGTGTTATCCTGTCGCACCTGCGAGGAGTCTTTGATCGTCTCCGAGTTCAGTTTGTTCCAGTATTGTTGCTTTTATTGTTTTTCTAATTCTTCTCTTCGTGTCTTTCAGGGTCCTCAAGGTGAGCCAGGACCTCCAGGTCAGCAGGGAACCCCAGGAACTCAGGTGAGACAGAGGACAGACAGTGGACATTGCCTGTGGCAGCGGCAGGAGAACGTTCATAGTGTGTGAAGACGAGGATGGCGAGCAAGTGTTTGATGCAGTTTGTGGTTTGTGTTTGCAGGGAATGCCAGGACCTCAGGGCGCCATCGGACCTCCAGGAGAGAAAGTGAGACGACAAAAACACATTAATTCACACCATCGTTTTAATGAGTTTTATTTTGCTTATGAAACATCCGGTCGAGAGTTTCATAGCTGACGTTGTTGCATCATCTTCACTTCGTGCTCCTTTTCAGGGTCCATCTGGTAAACCAGGTCTGCCAGGAATGCCGGGAGCTGACGGTCCTCCGGTACGTCTGTCTTTGTGTTTCACATTTTAATCACGTTGAATGGACCGAATCTGGATCGATGTGCACCTGCACAGTGTGAACTGGATGTTTTGGGTCTTTTCAGGGTCACCCAGGAAAGGAGGGACCTACTGGTACCAAAGGAAACCAAGTGGGTGCTCAACATGCCCGGCAAACGCTATTCTCCACACTATTGACACATCAAGAGTGTCTGACTACTTGTGTGTTTGCAGTATGTTTGTTTGTGCGTCCATTTAACTGCCACTCACTCGTCCTCCTTCTTCTTTAGGGTCCAAACGGCCCTCAGGGAGCTATTGGTTATCCTGGTCCTCGTGGCATCAAGGTCAGGCATCATTTTAAACTAAACGTATTTTCCCAAATAGGACATTACGTGATTGTGCAGTAAGAGAAGGATCATTACATCTGTGCTGATAAAATACTTTGATTTCAGGGAGCTCAAGGAATCCGAGGCCTGAAGGGCCACAAAGGAGAGAAGGTAGGTGGCTCATTGCGTCCCGATTGCTTCAGAAAGGCTTGATATTCATGTCAAAGCTTACTGCCATTCACACATCATACACTGGATTATTGATGCCGAAGCCAAAATCGCAGTTTAAAACGTTGAACGTCCGACTGTGTTTGTTTTTGCCTCCAGGGAGAAGATGGTTTCCCAGGAATCAAAGGAGACTTTGGTGCCAAGGGAGAGCGGGTACGTTTCTTTCTTTCGCTCCACAATCATCGTTCTGCAGGTTTGTTTGATCTTCCCTCATTTCCTTTGCTGCCAGGGTGAGCTTGGAGTACCAGGGCCCAGAGGAGAGGACGGTCCCGAGGGGCCGAAGGGTCGCGTTGGACCCCCCGGTGAGATCGGACCGCTCGGACTCATTGGAGAGAAGGTACAAACTTTATAGCCTGGAACAGATCCTGTGACTGCCTTCAAATCTTCATGCAGCGTTGCCGCCTCTCAAACGAGTCGAGGCAGTTGGCGTCTTGATGATGTTGTGATGTGTTTCCAGGGTAAACTTGGTGTTCCTGGACTTCCTGGATACCCTGGACGGCAAGGACCTAAGGTAGGAGGAGCTTACACAGCATCATCATCCACTGACACTAAAGGTCACCAGGTTTCTGTAGGACGAGGAAGCGATGGTGTTCTCATGTCGATGTTTGTTTTTCAGGGATCGCTTGGATTCCCTGGATTTCCTGGATCCAACGGCGAGAAAGGAACGAGGGTGAGACAGCATCCGTGTGCTGGATGATGGAGATCAGCTTGTTTCTATTGTTAAACTAAACCAATGCTCATGAGTTATTGGGGTCGTTCTTCTTGTTTTCAGGGTCTTAGTGGCAAAGCAGGACCGAGAGGACAAAGAGGACCAACGGTAACAGTTTTCAGCCTCTAAACGTGACAACGTTGAACTTCAGCAGGCTGTAAAGCCGCTTCATTACTGATCCACCTCAGATGAACGACATCTGTTGTCACCCATCTGAGTGTAGCTCTGCTGCAAGGCTGAGAGTTAAACCAGCAGCTGTCAGCAGACATGATTGCAGACGGCGTTTTGTTGTTGATCAGTTTCTAGTAGATCAGTTTATTGATGGTTTATTGAAGCTGTTTGTGAACTTCAGGGACCAAGAGGACAAAGAGGACCGCGAGGCGCAACTGGGAAACCAGGAGCAAAGGTCAGTGTGCACACACAGTTCATCTCCATCACTTAATGTGAGATTTTTATGATCATATTTTCATTCCATTTTGAGTAATGTGAGCGATAAATCATGTGCTTTCGTTGACGTGCTCATCAAGTTGCCTGACAGCGAAGGAGCGCGCTGTTTCTGTTGTTGTGACATACTTAATTTCTTCATTTTTCCTCTTGTTGTCTTTCAGGGGACATCTGGCAGCGACGGTCCTCATGGTCCACCTGGAGAGAGGGTGAGTCCCACCTACAGAAGACAGACACATAATGTTTAGCACTTTACATTGAAGCTGTTTGAAGCCATCCAGAAGCCTTCGATAGTTGTGATTTCAGTGTGCGTGTTGTTGTCTCTGCAGGGACTGCCCGGCCCTCAGGGAGCCAACGGGTTCCCCGGACCAAAAGGACCTCCGGTAGGAGACGGTTCGATGGCACTTCACTGTGTTTTCACTGGAGGTTTTATTTACAGGCCTGGTGTTTGTGTTTATTCTTGTCTTCCTGCGTCTGGTGACGGTTCATCCATGCTTCTTCACAGGGTCCTCCTGGAAAGGATGGACTGCCTGGACACCCCGGACAGAGAGGAGAAGTCGTAAGTACAGAGAAGCTCCGCGGTTCTGTTCGACTGCTCTGACTGTACGTGTGCTGGTTTCCTCCCTCCATCCAAAGTAGAAACTGAATCAGAATCAGAACAAGTTTACTGCCAATTAGATTTGCAGTTCGAAGGGACTTGATGGGGTGTAGTTGGTGCAGAATAATATTCATTGACATCTCGCTCTTCTTCTGCAGGGTTTCCAAGGTAAAATGGGCCCGCCCGGACCTCCTGGAGTCGTTGGGCCTCAGGTACGTTTGTTTGGCATCTCGATGGAGCGTTTTCTTCACGTCAGCATCAGCACAACAAATTTTGACGAATCGCTTTGTCCCACCAGGGTCCATCAGGTGAAACCGGCCCCATGGGTGAGCGCGGCCACCCCGGACCCCCAGGACCTCCAGGAGAGCAGGGACTTTCTGGCCCCTCTGGTAAGGAGGGCACTAAGGGAGATCCTGGACCTCCCGGTGGTCCCGGTAAAGATGGCCCCCCTGGACTGAGAGGCTTCCCCGGCGAGAGAGGACTTCCTGGAACACCTGTGAGTTTGACCAATGGGAAAACAGCGTCTCAGTGTCTGATGGACCCTTTCAGCCAATCAGCAGCCTCCAGTTGTTAAAGTCACAACAGAAGATGCTGACTTGTGTTGTTTCAGGGCGGCGGAGGACTGAAGGGCAGCGAAGGACCCGCTGGACCTCCTGGACCTGCTGTAAGTTCCCGCAAAGCTCCAAAATCGTTCATGATTATTAGAGCAACAAAACACCGTGATAGAAACTCTGGCTGGTTCACGCTGCTCCTCTGGAGTTCAGAGATGTTCGAAGTTTAAATCCTCCCAATCCTTCCACAGGGGTCTCCTGGTGAGAGGGGCCAAGCTGGTACAGCCGGACCTGTTGGACCTCCTGGCAGACCAGGTCCTCAGGGACCCCCAGGAAATGCTGGAGAGAAAGGAGTCCCTGTGAGTGTCCTGGACGTCTAAAGAAAGAATGACAAAGGGTTCTGAACATCCAGCCGAAGATCAGTTATCACCTCATGACTCAAAGGTTTCTGTGCTCCTCCTCGTCAGGGTGAAAAAGGCCCCATCGGACCTGCAGGTCGGGACGGAGTTCAGGGTCCCGTGGGTCTGCCCGGCCCCGCTGGAACTCCTGGAGTCCCCGGAGAGGACGGAGATAAGGCCAGTAGTTTTCCTCTTCATGCCTGATTGTCCAGAAGTGTCCAGAAAGTTGAGCTGAATGTTGGACAGGCGAGTTGATGTGGTGTGTGTGTGTTGTTTCAGGGTGAGGTCGGAGAGCACGGTCAGAAGGGTGCGAAGGGAGCCAAAGGAGAGCACGTGAGTCCTGGTCTTTGTTGGATCAGCGAAGAATGATGCTGCTGTGCTGTTGTGTGTGTGTCTTTACCTATCTGCCATTTGTTGCAGGGTCCTCCTGGTCCACCCGGGCCAATGGGTCCACTCGGTCAACCCGGTCCTGCTGTGAGTAGAAACTCCTCAACAAAGTCGTGTTCACTTGTTGCTGAATGTGTAAACACAGTCTGATGATGATGATGATTCTCTAAGTCCCTTTTTATCAGTCAAGTCAAGAGAAACAAAAGACTCAACATTTAGCCCGTCAGAGGTGACGTTGTTAGTTCCAATAGCTGATGTCACTCAGCATCTTCTTCTTCGGTGGTGCAGGGTGCTGATGGAGAGCTGGGACCGAGGGGCCAGCAGGGACCTTTTGGTGCCAAAGGTGATGAAGGATCCAGAGGATTCCCAGGAGCCCCAGGACCCATCGGACTCCAGGTACGCTCCAGGTCTCCACAACGACTGTTGGAGGTTTCTGTGTGAGTGTGTGTGTGTTCGCTGGTGTGTGTTTACTCATGTATATTCGCTCATGTGTGTTTCCCTTCGTCCTGCAGGGGCTGCCAGGACCAGCCGGTGAGAAGGGAGAGATGGGCGACGTTGGACCCCTGGTGAGTTTCATGAGGGCGTGGTCTCATCACTGATTGGCTGTCGTCTTTCACTGCAGCCGCTCTTCGTGAGTGATGACTAAAGTAGAAGCTGTCGTGTGTTTGCAGGGTCCTCCAGGACCTCCGGGACCACGTGGACCCGCTGGACCCAACGGAGCCGACGTGAGTGTGCAGTTGATAATCAATCATGCGTTAGAAATGGGAATTTAAGAGTCGACTAATCGTGTTGATGTTTGTTTTCTTCAGGGTCCTCAAGGGCCTCCTGGTGGTTTGGGTAATCCTGGACCTCTTGGAGAGAAGGTGCAGCATTGAAGGAATATTTCTGCATGAGTTTGATGGTATCTGAAGAGACAGAAGCTGCATTAGTCTCCATCTATCCTGAGGACTGAAATGTCTCCTGTTCACTCCGCAGGGAGAGCCGGGTGAGGGCGGACCCCCGGGTATCGTCGGAGAGCCCGGAAAGAAGGTGAGCGAGCCGGCAGACAGAGAAGACGGACGATCCATGGACGCTGTCCACGAGCTGACGAGTGAGACGGGTGTTTGTGTGTTCAGGGTCCTCGTGGAGAGCGCGGAGAGAAAGGGGAGGCGGGACAACCTGGACCCGGAGGCACGGTGGGAGGACGAGGACGACCCGGAGACGACGGGCCCAAAGGAAACCCTGTAAGATGCACCGCTGCCACACACACACAGCTACATTACAACACGCAGCACAGCCACAACTGTCAGGTTGTGTCGAGTCATGGCTGAGCCTTGTTGTCATGGTTCACTTCAGGGGCCAGTGGGCTTCCCAGGTGACCCCGGACCCGCCGGTGAGGTCGGACCCCGAGTAAGTTCCCTCTCCTGAAGCATCTTTTTCTAATTGCGCTCGAGACATTAAGAGAAAAAGAAAAGAGTAACTGGAAACTGCTTCATCTTCAGGGACAAGATGGAGCCAAAGGAGAGCGAGGAGAGGATGGAGAGCCAGGAGAGTCTGTGAGTGCGAGCGTCCACCGTTACAGCGGGAGGAAATGAGTGTTCCTCTGTCTCATCGCTCTGTCTCTGCACACAGGGATCCCCGGGACCTCCTGGAGAGAACGGCCCTCTCGGCCCACCAGGAAAGAGGGTACAACCGCGAACCGCCTGCACCTGCTGAACCACAGTGTCAACAAACAGACCAAAATAAACAGCTGGGACGACACGACGAGCTGCCCGACAGTCGCCGTGTCACAGAACATGTTGATGTTTCATCCTCGTTTGATTTGCAGGGACCTGCTGGGACACGAGGACCAGAAGGACGTCAGGGAGAGAAGGGGACCAAGGTCAGTGCGGAGCTGCGGTTGCATGTACTTGATGCGAATCGGGTGGTGACGCCGCTAATGACACGTTCTCACCGCAGTCTGAAGCATTTAGAGGTTGATCCAAAGATCTTTGGTTCGTTTCATTCTGTCTGCGGTGGAACTTCCTGATGAACTGATCCGGGGAGCATTTCTCTTTTCAGCCTCATCGACACATTCAAGTTTCTCTTTTTTGATCTCCTTCGCTTACAGGGAGATTCAGGCGCCGTCGGCCCCCCTGGAAAGACCGGCCCCGTCGGGCCCCAGGGTCCAGCCGGGAAACCAGGAACAGAGGGTCTGCGAGGCCTCCCAGGATCAGTGGTCAGTCTGCATCCTTGGACGTTTCTGGACAGGTGTGAGCTGCAGCCGGAGGATAAACGTGTCTCGTGGATGTTTTTCAGGGTGAACAAGGATCTCCAGGACCTGCTGGGCAGAAGGGGCCCCCCGGACCCCTGGTAGGACCACAGCATGCTCCCTACGTGACATGTCGGTCACTCTGCTGCCTCTGACGATCGCGTCCTCTCACTCTTCATCCCCTTCCTCCTCCTCCTCTCGCCCTGCAGGGACCTCCTGGCTTGCCTGGCCTGCGCGGAGACCCCGGCGCTAAAGGAGAGAAGGGACACCCGGGTCTTATCGGACTCATCGGACCTCCGGGAGAGCAGGGAGAGAAGGGAGATCGGGGTCTGCCTGGACCTCAGGGATCCAACGGACCCAAAGGAGAAACTGTGAGTGTGATCAGGCGTTACTCAGCCTCATTCTGATGATGATGATGTTGATGAAGCTGCTGTGACCTTTGACCCGTCTCCTGTCTCTGTGCAGGGAATGCCTGGAGGGACTGGACCTCTGGGTCCTGCCGGTCCTCCTGGTCTGCCTGTGAGTGACCGTCACGCCGCCACTTCCTGCTTCCTCACGATGCTTCCAGGTGTCTTTGTGTCGACTGTAACGTCTGAAACTTGTGTCTCTTTCAGGGTCCTCAAGGTATCAAGGGAGCTAAAGGTGCTTCTGTAAGTAACCTGCTCGCTGCAGCTTCACAGCTTCCACATGTCAGAAGCCGTCAGCATGCAGACGGATGTCGGAGCGCTCGCTGTCCTTTAATTGCTCGTCCTCTTCGTGTGTTCAGGGAGGATCAGGTCCAAAGGGAGAGAAAGGTGTTCAGGGACCTCCT
The DNA here is from genome assembly GCA_032274765.1 of Malacoctenus tetranemus. NCBI lineage: Eukaryota > Metazoa > Chordata > Actinopteri > Blenniiformes > Labrisomidae > Malacoctenus > Malacoctenus tetranemus. The sequence continues at coordinate 4,669,611 of JAUESF010000051.1, forward strand.
GGACCTCCTGTGAGTAGTTTGTGTGTCTGAGTGTCGAATTCACAGTTTGATTCTCCTTGGTTCGCTTCAAACTGGACCGTGGTCTTGTACGCATCACCAGGGTCCACCTGGCGAGGTCATTCAGCCTCTGCCCATCCAGAGGAGCCCCAAGTCCAAACGCTCCATCGACGCCAGCCAGCTGCTGCCAGAGACGGATGCCGACATGCCGGCGTCGGACGCCGCGGGCACCGCGTTCCTGATGGGCACAGAGGGCATGGAGGAGATATTTGGCTCCCTCAACTCGCTGCGGCAGGAGATCGACACCATGCGCTTCCCTCTGGGCACCCAGGACAGCCCCGCCCGCACCTGTCAGGACCTGCACCTGAGCCAGCCCGAGCTGAAGGACGGTAGGAGAACACGAGCGCCGCATGTCCCTGTTAGCCCCTCGTGCAGCGTCTGTCTGCCTCAAGCTCAGTGAATCCTTTCTGTTTATGTTACATCTGATTGGTTCGTTTTGAACTCCTGGCGGTTTTGTCGCCCCCTGCAGGAGAGTACTGGATCGACCCCAACCAGGGCTGCTCCAGAGACTCCTTCAAAGTCTTCTGCAACTTCACGAGTGGAGAAACGTGCCTGAATCCCAGCAAGAGCGTCGACACGGTCAGTCCAGCGCCGCCACTGTCGCACTGCAGTGAACTCTGGACACGATAAACTGAAGGTAACGTGTGGTGTTGCTTGTGGTGGCAGGTGAAGATGAGCTCATGGGACAACGAGACTCCGGGATCGTGGTTCAGTCAGTTCACCACTGGCAGTAAGGTTAGTAACCGCGGTGACCAGTGACCACTGACTCATCTCTGACCCCGCCCCTTCCTCTTGTTCCTGCCTGAAATGACCTCGTCTCCTCCTCCTCCTCTTCCTCCTCCTCCTCCTCCCAGTTCTCCTACATGGATGCCAGTGGCGAGCCGGTGGGCGTGGTCCAGCTGGGCTTCCTGCGCCTCCTCAGCGTCCAGGCCCGTCAGAACCTCACCTACCACTGCCACCGCTCAGTGGCCTGGGCCGACCGCAGCGCCAAGAACAACCACAACAGGGCGCTGCACCTCCGCGGCGCCAACGACGAGGAGCTGAGCTACGAGACCAACCCGTACATTAAAGCCCTGGTGGACGGCTGCTCTGTGAGTGCACACCTCCGTGACAGGCTTTTATTTTGATAGTCCAGTTGGTTCGTCCTCATATTTGGAACGAGAAACGTCCTACCTGGTTTGATCGCGTCAGCGGCTGACGAGCGTCCGTGTCTGTTTGTCTCTGCAGTATCGTAAAGGCTTCGACAGGACAGTGTTGGAGATCAACACGCCACAGGTAGAGCATCTTCCTCTGCTGGACATCAAGGTGTCAGACTTTGGGGAGAGCAACCAGCAGTTTGGATTTGAAGTGGGACCTGTCTGTTTCCAAGGCTAAAAACACACACTCACACACACCACACATACACATACACACACTCACACACATGCACTTAGAGACACATTTATATATGATAAACATACATGCCCAGTAATTTGTAAATTAACTTGTAAATGATATAAAATACACACACATGCACACACTTACACATGCAGATGTGAGACAAACAAACACCAGTACGTGCCTGGGGAAAGCAACATCCTCCCAACATTTAATGGACGTCAAAATAAAGCAAAGAGGAGAGAAATATATAAAAATGAAATCTCGTGTGGCGGAGAGGAGACACGACGGCGCCAGAAAGGAAGACAAACTTCAGCAGCGAGCAGCGTTTCCTCCAGCAGCAGCAGCAGCAGCAGCCCAAGGCGCCGTGCAGAGCGCGAGCAGGCCAGCAGCTCCAGGCCGACGCCCCCCGACGTCTCCCGCCCCCCTCTCACTCCTCTCTCCTCCCCGCTGTCTCTCTCGATCCTCACCCCTCCCCTCCCGTCTCCCCACAGAGGGCTCGCGCTCGGACATCGTCCCTCCTCGATCTCTCGTCACGTCCGGTGTGTTTTACGCCGCCGCTCTGGCGTTTGTCGGGTTTTTACAACTTCAGTCGTTCATGTCGGGAGTTTCTGAGTTCTGAACCACCAGAAATTAAGAGTCAGCGTGTTAAACCGTCGTCTGAGCGCCGTGATCTGTAACATGTCTGTTTCAGCGGGAAAACCAAAGATTTTGTGTCTCCAGTTTGCACCCAGAGTAAAAACTGTAACCACCTGACACGCAGGGGCTTCAAACGACTTCCTCATGAAGCTCCGCCCACGTGAATGTTTTCCAGCGATCGTCGTGCAAGCTAAGAAGTTTGACTCACAGCTGAAACTGGTGATTTGGAAGGCGACGGTGAGGTTGATGGAGGATTTCTGATGTTGGAGGTCACTCTGTGGATCGGGCGTCACACTGTCGCGGCAGAGACGATGTGCTGAAACCGACATCAGTGAAATTAAAGCCATTTTTTTCTAAATTGTGCTGAACGTGACGCTCTCGTACTTGCATGTTCCTGGTGCCTTCGAAGCAAGCTGATGTGGCTCCTACATACCAGCTCAGTGTTTGCTGAGTCACTTCATGGGTACTTTGAGTCCAAGTTTTCCATCCACAACACGTTTTTAAGAATCTGAGCACAATCAGGCTTTAAATATGTTGATGCGATTCGAAGCTCCCGTCCTTTTTCTCCCTGCAGCAGTGAATAAAATGCATGATTTATTGAAATAAACTGTGTGACAAGGTGCTAATTATACCAAAAAAAGCATGAGTCGAAGTATTGACTCTGAGTCATCCATTTTTAATCTTTTCTACACTTTCATGAAGCTTTTGACTGGGGAAGATGTGCATTACATTCCATTTGTACAGAAATAGTGATATTCTATTGTATTTATTTAAAACAAACAGGGTGCTTTGAGATTAAAAAGAACAAGAACCAGCAGATATTTCAGACAAATGTGGTGTATTTCATTTGTATTTATTTCCTGCAGCTGACGCTTGAAGGTCGAGAGAAGCGAGTGACTTAAACTCACATCCCGCCTGAGTTGTGGTGCTTCTGTTCACGCCCGTCCAACCTCCTGAGAAAAAGATCTGTGGCCATTTTTTATTGTAACATCCCATTTTAGTGTTTTCACATCGACTGTACTGTGCTGTTACATTTTTTGCTTCCACTGTAATTATTAAATGGTGACTCTCCAGTTCTGCCACTTTTCCTTGTCGTTGCTACTGTTTCGCTTGGCATTGTGCTGCGTTCAGGGTCAGACTAGTGCTTTTTTTTACAAGGGTTTTTGAATGCATCACACAGGCGCAGTTCACTGATGCAGACTGCTGTGATTCACATTGACCCATCAGATTTCTGTCACAGCGGGTGAGAGAGAGGCTGCGGGAGGGAGGGGACAAAGGCTTGAATAAAACTATGTGGTGATGTCATACTAGGACTCTGGTTTTATTTGTTGCCTCGTGATCATTTTTATTTGGAAACCTGGGGAAGAAAATTGACGAAACCTGAAAAAAGGCCTTTTTTCCAGAGAGGATAAAACCTCAACAATTTGTTTGTTTTTATTGTGTTAAAGCCATTTCAACAGAAAATCATGGTGCTGAGAAAAGAAAAAAGTATTATTTTATACTGTCTGTAAGTATTTTTTTTAAATTCTTGTTTCTGTAATATATAATCTTTTTAAAAGAGCTGCTTGACTCTTGTTTTTCTTCTTGCAGTTTTTAGTTGTTCCCGGAAATGGCCACAGGGCGTCGCTGTGTCTAAGAAGTATCTAAATTACACACATATATGGACTACGTCAAACTTCATCTGCATCTGTTTAAGTAATTAATGAAGTAAATACTGATAACATCGTTTTGGGATTCACTGTTTATTTTCCATAAAGCAATAAAATAAAGACATTATCTGTCCACGAATCCTCATCAACCCCTTTACCGGAAGTAAATGGTGTGTTACTAATTTGGCAACTTTCTTGTTAAATCTGGCAACTTTCTGAATCTTCCTGGCGAGTTTTTATCAAAATTGAACAGCGACAAATTTAGCAGCTTTTTTCTGGGGTTTTGGAGGCTCCGATGTGCTCACAGTCGCTGCTCAGTGCAGATAATCTACTGGAGTGGTATGCATGCACAGCTGGTCCTCACCCCGCTGTCATGGAAACACAGTGTTCTGTTAAAGTAACGCTCCGAAGTTTAGCCGCCGACGTTGAGCTAGGTTGTTGTCGTGACTGTGACTCTTTCTGCAGGCAGCCTCTAGTGGACATTATGAGAACTGCAGCTTTGTGTTCTTCCGCGCAGGTTTCCTCTGGGTGAAGCAGAAGTCAGACTCTGCCATCTGGTGGCGGTATAGAGTAACTACATCCCGTCTGTAACGCGTCCAGTTTTAAGACGCGGTTGTACTTTCGGGAGAAATTACATTTCAGATTAAAACAATTTCGCTCGCAAACAATCGCGTTTGA
>JAUESF010000051.1:4682522-4694091 GCA_032274765.1 Malacoctenus tetranemus
TTTAGCCGTTTAACAAAAATGCTACAAATCATCTGACGCGTTCAAAACATTTTTTAAAAATTGTACTTAACTGAAAAAATGAGTAAACGTTACAAATCGAGTGATAGACACGAAGATCGACTTCAAAGTTGTTTTTTTTGCGTTAAATTGACTCAATCTTCTGCCTCATCACCTGAAAGCTGATCTATTTTAACTTGGTAGAAGTTTCAACATTCGCAGTTTTACGGAGCGTGGCGCACTGACAAGTTTACCGCGTTTAAAAACGCGCTGAGGACAACTCGCACAAAATATGTTAAACTTCTGCGAACAACAATCATCAAATTATTGCGCTGCAGCGCGAATGCTTTACCACGATCAATGTGAAGTGAGACAGAAACTGACCAGTGATCAGCGTCAACCTTGATATGAGCCTTGTGGCGGCCGCCATGTTGGTTTTCTGTGTTTTTGTAGTTCTTTCCTGTGGCCCCTAGAGGGCGACAGAGAAATTCCACTTCCGCTAAAAGAATCGCTGGCTTCCGGAATCGGTGTAGCGTCAAAATCGGAGGAAAATGTCATGAACATTAAATACCGTTTGACGCATTGACATGTGAAAAAGATTTATATGAATGATGCATTTAACATTTATCTAAAACACTGCTTTTAAATTAGCCTCGAGAATTTTGTGCATTATAAAAACATTGCCTATTGCGTGCATTTTTTTAAGACTTTGCGTTTGGCAATAAATGGATCGACATCTCTTTTAAAAGGATAAAAAAAGTCATGAAGCAGCAGCTTTGTGAAACATCAACTGGTAATGTCCTAAACTACAGCACGCAAACCCAAAGCGATCACTTTTATTGTGAAACATTTATGTCACCAGAAGTGCAGCTGTTGGACTTTATGAAGTTGCAGTTTCCCGTCATGCCACCAGATGACGCCCAAACCCTTGAAATGTAACCAGGACGGTTTCCTCCTCGTGGTGTTACAGGAGCATGCGGATCCTTCCTGTAGTTTAAGGTAAAAAGATTCATTAAACGCAAAAAAAAATAAAATAAAGTAAAATAAACACGTGTGGTTAAGTGAGAAAAGTGATCGAGTTTAACTTTTGAGTATGATCTAAAAAATTTCATATAAATGCATCATTTTTCCAAAAATAATCATCAATTTTGGTGACACACGCCAGTGTGGGTCTGTGCTCTTTTCACCGGTTTGTAGTGAGTGTTGTGTGAACTCAGAGTGTCATCAAAATGAATCAAAAATGTCTCCTCAGTCGGTGAAAAGATGAACACGTCGAAGTTTATTTATGTACACAAGGTCAGATGAACCGATGGAGTCGATTACAAAGAGTCAGAGTGACGACGGAGCAGAATCAAACCTGTTAACCAGGTTCAAACAGAAACATGCTCAGACCAAGACTGTTAAATATGTACAATCCTACAATCTGACAGTCAGGATCTGAATTCACCACAGACGTAAAAAGCTTCCAGTAGAACGAGGAACCTGTCCGATTCCTGTAGAATAAATAATGTCGAACAAAAACAAAGTTAGATTTAAAGAAAAAAAAAAACAAAAACAATTAATCTATGTGAAAACAAATAAATTTAGTAGTACCACCAAAAACAGTGCATTCATCTTCAAACATGAATTATCTTTAGTCTACTGAATGCCGAAAGTTCCTAAAACCACTCTGAGGTTTTAAATCAGCCACTGAGACATCTTTTTTTTTTTTTTTTTTTTTTTTACAGCCGATTAAAAAAAAAAAAACACATTAAAAAAACAAACTTGCCTCGTTCAAATAAACACAGAAAAACCTTCCAGCTGCTGAAGATCTTAAAGGCCAAATGTGAAGGACGAAGCCGGTTGATTCTGTGACGCGGCTCAAAGTGACTGGAAGTTTCCTGCGTGACTCGAATCAAAGTGTGAAACAAGAAGTGAGAGGAAGCCGGAGTGTTTTTGGGTGAAGGTGAGTGAACCAGACACGTCCTCACGGTTTATTAGCAGATTGGTCACAGAGTGAAAAGAACCAAACAAAAGAAGAACATGTTTGCACACAGAACATGAAATGCATGAACACACACAGCCGACAGGGAGACGCAAATATTCACGTTCAAACTGTAACTACTTCACGTTTCTGTACAGCGGCCGAGCGTGCTGACGATGAGGAGGATGAAGATGCGGGAGGCCGTCAGCTTATTGCATGCATTCTGTCGTCACTGGACCATCAAGGTGCTTCTGCGTGCAGACCCTTTTTCAACGCCTGCGTCAAAACCAGGAGGAACGTCACAAGGCTGCACTTGTGGTGTCGGATCTCACGCGCGTGCACGGACACACGCACGTGGCACATTCATACGGACGCACTCGCGTGCATACACGCACAGAAACACGTCTCACCTTTTTATCACTCAGAAAAAAAAAAAGAAAAAAAAAACCTGAACAAAAACTAAAAGTCCGCCCACGCCGTGTTCGATGTTCCCCAGAATGAGGGAATAAATTAGCTCCTAAAATGCTTCTTTATAAAAGAAAAATAGATATTTAACTGTACAGCTCATTTACACAGCAGAGAGACGGGGAGCACGGTAAGAAGGGAAGTTATCTCCAGAAGTGACACTGACTCTGGCTCTAGCACCCTTTTCCCTCCATCGCATGCGTCTCTCTCCCTCCTCCTGTGTCTGCAGAGACGGAGCGTCCCTCGCTCCACCCAGCGAGGCACAAACAGGACGTCACAGCCGGTCGCTCCCTTCACACCCGCTCAGGCTTTCTTTGTCCCGGACTGGATGGATGAGCCGAGGGGAGGCCCCATCTCTCTCTCTCTGGGAGTCCGACCGGTTCAGCTGGTCTCGCCCGACCCGTCGTGCAGCTCTGCTGTCAGCTGCGACACAACAGTTCAGCGCGTTCGGTGGGAGGAGAAACGCCCTCCGCGTGACCCTTCATGTGGAAACGGCTCAGCCGGAGTCCGAGTCGCTGGTGTCCGACGAGGAGGACGAGGAGGATGAGGAAGAGGAGTCGGACGAGGAGCTGCTGGCGCTGAGCCGCGACGGCTGCGTGTGAGCCTCTGCTGCAGGTTTCTCTGCTGCGGGACGCAAAAACACCCGTCAGCACCAGGCAGCGCGCAGCGGCACACTGATCCAACATGCGGTGAAACGCGCGGCGTCCTGCACACTCACGTTTGGTCTTGGTGGGCTTCTTCCCGGAGTTGAGCTGACCGCTGACGTCCATCAGCCGCCTCTCCAGCTCCAGCTGCTTCTCCAGAGCCAGCTCCTCCCGAGACTTCCCGGCACAGTTCTTTTTACCTGCTGCTGAACAAGTCACACCGGATCAGACGACACTCCTACACACCGGCAGAGCCGGCGCTTCAGGCGTCCTGCTCAGCCTCAGTATCACTAAGAGCAGGAAGCATCGGGGTGCCGGAACCACACTAAAACTCATGCAGACAGGAATGAACTTTACATCTAAGTTCCTGCTCCGTCATGTGAAATCAGAGCGTGTCCCACTCACCGTACGGCTTTCGAGGTTTCTTCCTCAGACACGTCATGACGTATCGTTCCAGCTCCCTCAGCGTGGACGGCTTCAGCGTTTCGAAGTCGATCTCGATCTCCTCGGGGTTGGTGTCGCGCAGCGAGGGCTCGCGGGACTGGATGATGTAAACGACGCGGCCCAGCTTCTCTCCGGGCAGCTTGTTGATGTCCAGGCTGAGCTGCCGCTTCTCGTCGTACGACATCGGCGCCGTCTCCTCCTCCTCGTCCGAGTCGAAGTGACTCAGCAGCGGCTCGTGGGTGGGTGGCGGCATGCTGAACATCATGTTGGCCTTTTTGGATCTGATGGAGGAAACGTTTGGACGTGACGGATGGGAACAATTGTTGCAACTGTGGGTCTTTACTCTGACCACCAGGTGTCAGTACTCACTTGCTCTTGTTGTTTTTCTTGCTGGGAGCCTTCTTGATGGGCATCACCGGACAGTTCACCGCTCGGTTAGTTTTGGGTTTTGGGGTCTTGGTGATTTTGGGCGTCTTGGGCGGCTTCACAGGAACGACCTCCTCCTCGATCCTCCGGTGCTTCTCTTTCTCCACTTTCTTCTTCTTTTTCTTGTCTTTCTTCTCTTTCTTCTTCTTGGGTTTGACAATGGGGCCCTGGGAGAGCGCGGTGAGCTGCTCGTGCACGGCTTTCAGCTGAACAACCGGAGAAAGGAAGCACACGTCACATCTCGGCGCCAATCGTGTGCGAGTCGCGCGCTGACTCACGAATCACCGACCTGTTCCTGCAGCTCTGCCAGCCGGTTGGCTCGCTCCTCCTCGGAGTCGGAGCTCGGGCTGCTCTCGCTCTCCTCACTCTCACTGCTGAGCTCGCTCTCTGATGAGGAGGAAGAGGAGGAGGAGGATGAGGAGGAGCTCGGGGGTGCAGGCGGCTCGTCTGGCATTTTGGCGAAGCAAAACTCAAACACGTCCTGCAGAAAGAAAACGACACGAGTTCAAAACAGGAAGGCTGCGAAAAGCTGCAGCAGAGAAAGAAAGACGCCTTCCTGCTGGTGAGGAATGGAAGCGCTACCTGCAGTTTTCGGGCCATGGCCACCACGTCGTGATCGGGGGGGTTGTACTTGTAGCAGTTGGAGAACATCAGTCTGACATCAGCTGAAAACTGCTGCGAGTCTCGATACTCTCTGCTGTCCATCTTCCGCTAAACAAACAACGACAACAACAACAGTGAGTCTGTCGTTGTTGCTGGACTTGTAACACATGTGAGGAGACAGAGAGGCGTCTACCTTGATGGTGCTGAGGTCCATGGGCTGCTTGATGATGTCGTGGTAGTCGTGAAGGCCGAGCGAGGTGGCGTCCACGGGCTTGTAGAACGGCCATGCGTACGCCGCGTGCTTCTTGGACAGCAGCTCCTTCAGCACGCCGCTGCAGTAGCGCAGCTGTGGGCTCAGCTTGCTGCGCCGCACCGGCGGCGGCAGGATGGAGTCTGGCAAGTCCTTCTTGGGCGGTTTGATGGGCCGCCCACTCACCACCCTCCTGCTGGCGGCGGTTGCCTTGGCGCCCATTCCCATCAAGTCCCCTCGAACCATCCCCATGTTCATGCCCATCCCCTGGCCGAGGCTGAGCCCCGGCGCCATCAGAGCCGCGCTGTGGTCCACGCCCAGAGACGTGAGCGTCAGCGGGGAGTCGTGGCCGCCCCCCATCCCAAGGCCCATGCCGCTGACCGCCATTGTGTTCATAATCGGCATGGCAACAGTGGTTGGAGTGGTCGTGTCTGCTTTCCGCTTTACTCCTTTTTTCTGTAATTCAAATGAAGAAACTCAGTCAGACACGAAACACGAGCTCAAAATGGGTTCAGGGCAATGACGTCATCCATTCATGGCAGTGAGCAGCGCTACCTTGGTGGTGGGCTGTGTGGGGGGCAGACCCGTGATGGTCGGGAGGCTCTGTTCAGTAGGAAGCGAAGGGGGCAAGCTCTTGCTGAGAAGAGTCTGCGGGGGGGTGGAGAGGATGGAGTCGGGGGTTTCCGGGGTGGGCGGCGAATACGCCGACTGGGACACAGCTGGAACCTGGTGAGCGGTCGTCACTCCTCCAGAGACTGACGGGAAGAAGGCGGGACTTAAACACGGATCCAACACAGCGTCTTGGATGATCGGGCGGCGACTCGGGCCGCGGCGTCGCAGCTCGTCAGTCTCACCTGCGTTGCTCCTGCTTTTTTTGCTGGATTTCGGTGGTTTGCTGCGTGGCGGCGGTGGCGGCAGCTCCAACTCCTCCTGGGGCATCTGAGCCACCTTCTGCAGGAAGGCCTTCTCCAGAGACTGAGCCATCAGAACGATGTCGTCTGTCGGCTGCAACAACACAAACCCAGACCGGCTGTCATTTAAAGGGCACCGCTTCTAATCAATCTCCTGTTTTAACTCACATAAATGCAAGTCTGACAACAATCAATTTAACATATTTACATTTTGCATCCGGAGTGACTGAACACACACACACACACGCGCGCACATTTACCTTGTTGTAAATGTAGCAGTTGGTGAACATGGTGTTGAAGTCCTGCATGCACTCGCTGGCGCTGCGATAGAAGTTATTCTCTAATCTCTTCTTGATGGTGCCCATGTCCATGGGGTTTTTGATGATCTTGTGATAGTCCTGCAGCAGCACAGCACACTTTTAGAAACACTGGCAGGAAAACCACTAAATTTCCTCCGTAATTTCTGAAGTATTTGCAAACTAAGTGAAGGATTCAGTGAACTTTAGCAGCTCACGTTGGATTCTTTGACCTCATCTTTACACTCACCGGCAGGTTGAGCTTGGCGGCGTCCACGGGTTCGTGGAAGGGCCAAGCAAAGTGGTGTCGCCACAGAGACTTCAGCAGGACTTTCTGCAGGAACTGAAGCTGGTTGGTCATCCTGCCAAGCCGACTGGGGTCTTTCACCGGGGGCTGCGGGGGGCCCGAGTGGACCAAGTGGCTGACGAGGGGCATCCCGGGACTCTCGAAGCCTTCGTAGAGCAGCGAGGGTTTCCGGATGCGTTTCCCTGCTGCGCCAGAGCCCTGATCCATCGTGACTCCCAGAAGGCCAACTTCAACCCCGACATGGGAACTGGAGAGAGCAGAGAGTCTTTAGACCGACGCCGTCAACAGGAACGAGACTGAAGAAATGCTGGATATTTACTTTGGTCTCTGCAACAGTCTTTACATAAACCCTTTATTAAAAGACTTGTTTTAATTTTTGGGTAAAACAAGGAAACTGCACACAAATGCTTTTGCAGAGCAAATTTCTTGGCTATATAGAATTGAGAGACACAACTTTGAGAAACATTAGCCTGACTTGGAAACTACTGGTGCGGTGAGGCCAGAGAGCAGGTAGTCCCTCCCTCTTCTGCCGTTTCACAGCTCACACTCCCCCACCAACAACACATGGAAAAAAGCACTCCCAGAGGATTGTGGGTAGTTCAGCTACACAGAGTTGCACTAATTTCCTTGTCACAACAATGTCGCTATGCCTGCTGACCACCACTGCGTCTGGTCTCTGCGTACAGCCGGAGTAACGAAGCAGAGCGAGACGTGAACCTGCCAAACGTTAGACGAGCTGGAGTCCCTCCGCTACTCAGATTCATTCAGTCCTTCATCACAGGAGTCCAACACGTGGTCTCATAATACCCTGAAAAGCATCCGTGTCACACCTGACTTACCATTGCGTCTTCACATGCATCTGTAATTACATCCACTGGTCCACACTGTGAACAATCACCTCACCCTGTCCTAACACCAGAGCTGCAGTCAGCCAAGCGTGACAGCCACAGGTAGGAAGTGTACCAGAGACCCATGCTGGCGTTCAGCTATCACAGGATAACATTATGTCACCAACAAGACTGCATCTAAAAGAAACTAGTCCCTTAAATGTGGATTATTTATGACTGACCCAATTTGCCGTCACTTCAGCTAGAGAAGCAGTTACCTCCACCCAGTTGAATGAGTGCAAATATCTCCACCTGCGTCCATAACATGAGCCCCCCTGTTGGCTTACTGACCCTGTAACTGCAGAGCAATACTTGTTCCAAGGGCACGAGAGGGCGTTTAGGGTCATGTGCTTAAAGTCATTTCCTCCTAAACCCTAAAAATAGACTTCACACAGGATCCATTTTTTAAAGCTGCTGGACGTCCCAATTCAATGCCGAATACTAAATCAGTCCAAGAGAACTCAAGTTTCTTCTGTGACCTTGAAGTGACTGACAAAACAGATTTTAGAGGTCTTGGGACATGACTTTGTCCATCCAATTGGTTCATTGTTGTTGGGACATGCCCACTGAACAAACATGGTAACAATGGTATTAAAAATGGTAGATATTGATTGAATTTAACAAATAGAGTGTAAAACATTTTTTGAATAATACAACTTTAGGAAACACATTTGACAGTAAGGGTACTTTATTATCAAAAAATGTAAAGTAATCATGTACATAATAGTAACAGTACTAAAAAAGAAAAACAAACTGGGAAAAAATGTGGTTTTTCACAATAAATCAAAAGATGATAAAGTGCAGAGATCAAACTAACGCTACTGTTCCTGACAGACTACCTGCTCGCTGTCCTGTCTGGTCTGAGTGACAATGAGTTCTGTAACCAGGCAACGACCGAAAACACCCAAAACACACGAGCCGACTTTTAACAGAAGGCATCAAAATAAACCCCCCACCGGATCTGGACGAAAACAGTCCGACTACATCCGACTCACTGACAAAAGTAATGTATGATTGGCTGAATCAAACGGCACCAGCAGTGATGCTACTAAACAACGCAGTCTCACCGGGCATCACAACAACCGCTGACCGTCACATGGCCCCGAGAAGCCGGTAAAACCGGGACCCTTGCCGGTGTGCGCGGAACTCACGCCAACAAACCCGGCAGTTAACTATGGTGTCTGAACTCCTCGTAATATTGTTAGGCCATGCGAAAAGGTTTAAAGCGTGTAACCTTTATTACCACTCCAAAGCTCCCTGCACCGGATCAATAACAAACGGCGACCGTTAAGCGCGTTTTAAAACATACGTCAACGTTGGTCCCTTAACAATTGCCGTTATCCCCCAGAACGTTTGTAAAGACCAAGGTTTGCATACGAGAAGCTAATGCTAACAATGCTAACACACACTGGCAGGCAGCGGGAGAGAGCCGCCAACGGCCGCGGCGCTCCGAAGATGGCGCCGGCGTAGCACGATTAGCAGTCGCAGTTTAACAAAAACCTACAAAAATAAGACATTTTCGCTGCACAATGACGGCCACTAACGGCCTTTACAGAGCGATACAATCTCGTCCTGAGGAATATCCCACGTCCGACCCGCTCCGAACACCGTACCACTGTAAACACAGACTGACCGTATCAATTTTCTGGGGAAAAATGTAAGAAACATTGAAATATCCCCCTTGGTGGAAAGCGGAGAGCCAGTTTTACCGATAGATACCTGTCAAGGGGCGAGTTAAGAGCCATATCCATCAGGATGGATCCGGATTCTGTTTACAGATAGACTCAAGCCAGGATCCGTCTCAGCTCGTCAATTCTCGCCGCTGCCCGCCACAATGAAATCCTCGTCGTCTGCCTCGTTGAAATGGCGACGCTGCGACTACACCCGGCTTTATATAGAGCAAATGCGCCGCCTATTGGATGAACTACTTCGGAAAGTCCCCGCCCTCAGAACCCCCATTTGCTGATTGAAATGTCCATCACAGTCACCACGCCTCCGAGTCCTGAAACTCGACCGGGGATCCTTCAGCTCATCTCATTGGTTTATTTTTCTGCCCGTCAAGAAAATGGCACAATACTATTGGCCGAGACTGCCCAGTATTATAGATTTGCAGCTGGAAGCTGGTTCCGCCATGTAATCCTTCACAAAAAGCTAGGGTAGAGACGCTAGCGTCTCCTTATCGTCTTACATTACGTCAACGTGTGCAAAGCGACGACGCGGATTGGTCAAATCGACGCTAACGCGGGCTTTCAGGGCAAATACCAAGTTCCCAATTGGCTGTTCCACTGGGTCACGCTCAGCCCCGGAGAGCCGCGGCCTCTCCCCGGGAGCTCTCCGCTCACTCTAACATCCGCATTTCTGCCTGTGACAAGAAGAGCGCAGACGCCATCTTTGAACACGGTCTTCACGCTATAAAATAAAAAACAATCGCTTCTAAAGACTCAAAACAAGCCAAAAAATCCAACACGCAACGTCCCTCGCTTACATTCACAAATGAGGAAAAGAAAACCCATCTTTTAACCAGGAGAAACACGACCAGAGAACAAAGCCAACAGAAAGAGGCCTTCACGGCCCGTAAACAACCATCCAAAGGGCACCGCCTTTGTAACCAAATCCATACCAGCAGGGCTCCTGTCTTTATCTTTACTTCGTCAAAACAAACAGCAACGACTAAACTTACCCAACAGGGTCACGGGATCCATCAAAACAGCACTGAATGACACAGCAGTTTTCCCTGCTGACCTCGAAACCATTTTTTATCCGTTTTAACAGCGAACCTAAATATTTAAACTGGCACACCAACAATAGATTAGTCATCAGGACAACACACCCAGGCTGACAATAAATGATGAATACCAAATGCCCTCGGTAATCCACGAAAACAGATTTTTAAAATCTCTTTTACCAAATGTAACAATGAAACTAATCAAACTAGTTCACAAAGAGTCCAATAAAAAGACAAACCTTGACGAAACAAACTACACAAAAAGGTTACCTAACCACCTTCGCCCATCCCCCACACCAAGGTTACAAACCCTCAACAATGTCACTCAAATAAAAACAAGCAGCAAATAAACGTGAATCTAAATATCTCCAAAACTGTTCACACGTAGCAATTATCAAACGAATAATGATATTCAGCTGAGAAACCACAAGTTACATTTTCTAAAATTAAAATGAATCTGTTTAAAATATGGCATGAAGTTCTCGGATATATCAAGGAAAAAAGATTCAAATGTCGATCGGTAAATCCCAAAAAATGCGAAACCTTTCTTCAAATAATCTTCTTGTCTTCCACCTCGATACTTTTTAACCAACACATTTCCCTCAAACATGTCCGCCTTCTTTCCCCATTGCCTTCGCTGGGTGGGGGAGGGGAGTCATGTGATGAAATAAGCCTCAACGTGCTCTTCATCAAACTTGAACACGTGGCATCGAGCAAAAAAAGAGAAAAGAAACACGCCAACGTTTCCACGCGGCATCCCCGCACGAAAACGCAACGTCCGCGTCCAGGTCCTGCGATGTGCGCCGAGATTTCGGCTCAGATTGGAGGATAAAAGTTGGACAAATATCCCAACAAAGACATACTTTCCGTCGGGTTTGGATTCTTCCAATTGGCCAGACTTGAACACGTGGCGTAACAGGGTGTTTTTTCTTCTGTATAATTGATTAAAAGATTTTCCGAACTCCCTCGACTATAATCCGTCTATGATCGTGATAATCCCGTTTAGGTCACGTGCCACAGTTGGTCCAAAAATGAGCTCAATAGTCTGTTTTCGCTTGATGTCCATCGCTGAAAATCTGTGTCAGGATTGCGACATGAGGTACAGCGCATGCGCTTCTCGCGAGAAGACGCACTGCCCTGAATCCGAGGCGGAGGCTGGACCGCCAGAGGTCTTTGTCAGGTGAAACGCTGCTGACGTCCTGCGTGGCTGATCATGTAAAGCAGCGGAGCAGGCTCCACAGTCAAGCAGGGAGGACTCGCTTGCTTCCAGAGGGAGCAATGATTCAGCATGTATCACTGATCTCTGTGATCTTAGTAAGGTATTCATATCTACTCTGCATGGATCCGCACTGGGTTTAAAATCTCAATAGAAAATTGATAGAATGAAACAGTTTGAAAAAGCTTCGTGGTTCTCTGTCCCGGTCAGAAACACGTCCCGGTAAAGGGTTCAAACGTGAATACTGTGAGAGATTTTATAACCGAAATGTAGATCAAACACATAGTACACAGCAAATCTATCACTCTTTTTTTTCAAATAAACATCTGATGATTTTATGACAGTGATTTTTCCCATGGTGATAATTTTATGGTTGTATTGAGACACAGCCTTTGTTATTTTGCTTGTCACAGTTGTGGGCTGTTGCTTCTCTCT
>JAUESF010000051.1:4694191-4710046 GCA_032274765.1 Malacoctenus tetranemus
TCTCTCTCTCTCTCTCTCTCTCTCTCTCTCTCTCTCTCACACACACACACACACACACACACACACACACACACACTGTCTTTCCACTGTTATTCTGAGCGTTGAGCAGCATGAATTTGTCACATGATGAAAATGAGCCTGTGGAAGAAGCTCTTTCTTTCACTACATTTCCTTCCTGCACATTAAAAGTTTGGATTATTTGTGTCTAAATTAATAAACAAACACGCTGACATGTAAACAGCATGTTCTGCTTGTTTTCTTTTCAAATTAATTATTTAACACTTAAATATTTTACTTTTAGGTGAATTGTTCCATACAGCTCATCAATTAAGACGTGGTCACTCTGAGTGAGCATTACAACACCTCCAGTGACTCTGAGAGCAGATTAACAGTCCGTGTTTCTTTACAGTTGTTAACTGTGACTACAAATAATACTCATTTTACACCTGATGAACTGTCCTGAGTCCTGTTGGGTTTGAATAAGAGAAGGATGACTGTGCTTTTCTGTTAAAGTCAGATTTCACAAGGAGTTTGGCCTTTGACTACCAAAGAAAGAAGGAGGCTGTTACAGTCCTCACCTCCCAACAACACCCGCATCTCTTCAGAGCAGTCATGCAGGGTGAGTTGTGAATGTGTGAACCTGAGTGGGCTCTCCTCCGGCCACAAAAGGAGCGGACACGAGGAGGTCACAGATTTACATTCAAATGAGGGAAAGAGGCCACAACGAGAGGCGAGCGAGTGCAGGGAGGATGTGTGAGGAGTGCAGGACGCCGGGAGACGAGTCGGATGGAAACAGCATCACACAAACCAGCTCCATGACGGTAAACTCTGCTCGCTGGCACCGATCGAACCCTGCGAGATGATCACTGACGAGAAGTGAGATTAAGATTAACACGCCTCCTAATCCTATATGAGTAATCTCTTTTGTGGCATATGTCAGGGAGCCTTCTTAGTTTGATCAGAGGGGTGGGGCTACGGCGCTGATGTTCACCAGCAGGAGTGATGAAGAAGACGGCAGAGAGGCGAGTTTGGCTGAGTAACGGCCAGGAAGCAGGTCGAGTCTCCTCGTCCTGCTTCCTCTCTCCAGCCGTCATAAAACACAAACAAGGACACAGAAGAGAGCGCTTGATCCAACATTTGTGCTTTTGCTTCTTGAGGTTTATTGACAGTCTAGTGAATAAAGTCGTTTCAGGGTCAAAGGCCACCAAACATGTTCAGACACATTTATTTGGTTTATTCTTTTAAACGGTGTTTACCGTTGAGTTTTGTACTGACTATGGTGTAAATTCATATGAACAGTTACAAATTGTATGTTTGTGGTGAAAACGTGCAATCGATTGACCTCTGGATTCACTTGGTAACGAACTACACTGAGGCCATGTCTTGTCTTGTGTTGCCCTCTAGCGGCCACTGAAAATCAGTTCCTGAGGAACAATCCAGTGCCTGAAAGTTTTCGTTTATATTCTGTATTTCGTGCGACTGCTACGCTGTTTTGGGTCCTTCTAATGAAATAAATAGAGATGAAAACCTGCGATGCACTGTGAGTAAGATTGTTGATCCAAGACTTTTCTCTACGTGGTGAAAATGAATACAATTTCATCTGAGAACACAACAAATAAAAGCATCTGTTAGTTCTTTGCCTCATTAAAACATGAGATCCTGCTCCTGGTTGCTCTTAACACCTACAGTGACTTCACTGCATCAAACCTCATTATGTGTTTGAGGCAAATTTCACCACAATGCGTTGTGTGTCTTATCATCTATACTTTACGCCACGTGGGGGCGCTCGTTGTCCATCGATGAGATATTTGACGCGCTCTCAGCAGTCAGATTACAGGTACTGGCGATGTTTTATGGGAAATCACGTTTACCGGCCTGGTGGAGGAAGCTCCTTAAACAGCCAGCAGAGGCGCTGTCGAGCCTCTGTACTCTCACTTAGACTGCAACCAGTGATGTCATCTCTCAGGCTGACCGGTGAGCTGATATCATGGGGAAGCTGACCTGATTTGGGGTCATCATACGGTGTGTGTGTGTGTGTGTGGGGGGGGGGTCTGATCGTTGGGAACTCTGCCCCTTCAGCCTTGCTCTGAAACATCCAGGCCACTATCGCGTTCACCTCCATCATGCCGGTCTGCCGGCTCGGCACTTTCCCAGAAGTCACGTGACTGTTGATAAAAACTGGCAAACACGCCAAACAGCGGCGCTGTTACTCCTGCATAGAAGACACCAGGCTGACTCAGGGTCAGTTTGATGGGCTTGTCTTTGTTGGATGAACGGGACTTCCCTGGAGTGACTTGGGCGTTTTTTTGTTCTCTCACCTTCAGGTCAGCCACCAGGGTTTACAGCAGGAAGCTGCACGTCGTAACCATCTCCCTCCCCAGAGGAAGTTTGGGGGCTTTCAGGGTCACGGTGGGGATTCACCTGCCAGAGTGACACTGATGCAGCGAGTTTACAGCAGGTGTGAAGGGTTTGATCCAAAGCGTCGCGTCGTGTTTACAGCCTCCACGTGTCCTGTTGCAAACCTATTTAATAAGTCAAATAAAACCAGCTGACTTGATGACATGAAGCCCCTGCAGCGTCGCTTCCATCAAGCTTTATGCTGCGTCGCTTTTCTCTTAACTTTCGTTTAAATGAGAAGAAGCATCACAACGATCATGTTGCAGTGAAGCCAAACTCTCAGGCTTCAATGTACTGAATCAGCAGGATCGGACGGCCAGCAGAGTCAGCGGCTGCGTCGGGTGACTCGCCAGCTCCCACCGATCAGAAATAAAACACGCTGAGCTCTTTGTGTTGTGCAACTGGATACGATTTCACCTCAGAGCTGTTAACTGTTTCCTACTTTTAGTCAGTCAGACAGGAAGTGGAGCCTGTTGGAGGGGACATCACAGAGACACGTCCTCACAGTGCTGTTGTGTGATTCTGGGTGACGGCCTCAGAGCGAGGACGGCCGTCGGTGCAACCGGACGTCGACACACGACCAGAACCACAGGACCAGTAGAAAGCAGAGGCTGGAATTGAACTTGGGCGTGTGTGTGT
Organism: Malacoctenus tetranemus; assembly: GCA_032274765.1. Classification (NCBI taxonomy): domain Eukaryota; kingdom Metazoa; phylum Chordata; class Actinopteri; order Blenniiformes; family Labrisomidae; genus Malacoctenus; species Malacoctenus tetranemus. The sequence continues at coordinate 4,697,228 of JAUESF010000051.1, forward strand.
TTGTGTTGGCTGAGTTTGGTGACTGAACAATAAAAAAGAAAGTGAAAGAATGGTGCGAGGGGGGATTTCCAGCGCGGTGCTGTGGCAACACCGTATGCAGCAGAACCAGTTCCACCAAAGCTTCACGGCACATTTATAGACATGAAATGTGAAGGTGTGGCAGAGTTGGACAGTGAGAGACGGCAAACGATTGTTTTAACCAAGGCGGGAACTTTCCTCATGACGGCCGTCGGCCATTTTCTTTGTTTGTTTAGACACTTGAAGGTGCTGGTGTAAAATGGCGGCACGACGTGCCTCGGCCCTCACAGCGGCGAGGACGCAGGAAGGAGGAAGACTCGGGTCACACGGGACAGAGCAAGAGTGAACCGTCTGCCGGACATCGTCCAGGCTGGTTTGATGTTTCGACAGAGCAGTGACACCATCTTCCTCCTGCCGGCGTTTTGGACGGGTCACACGGTCGAAGACACGACGTTTGGGCGGCGCCCTCGTGGTCCCTCTCAGCAGTTCCTACTCAAACCAAAAGGAAAACGACCGCCGCACCTGTTCCACGCCGGCCGCCATTTTGTCAAGACGCCAGAGGCTGGACAAAATGGCGAGGAGGTGTACGATCTGTGCCGATAGAGGGTGTCGGTGTTTTAATCTGTGAGTGTGACACAGCAACGGGCAACCATCCAAACAGCCTCACTGCCAGAGAGAAAGTGGTGGGTTGGGACTTTCCACTCCAGCTCAGTTGGCTCCTCCCCCACACGCTGCACACCGGCGCTCTGCAAGTTACATACTCAAGTTTTTCATCTCCTCTGTGTGAATCCAGTCAAACCAGAATTAAAAACCAAACCAGGAGGCCCAATGACAAACAGGCTCAGTGAAACAAACTCATTGCAAACCATCAGAGCTGCTCCTGCACTTTATTTACATCACAACACTTTTTATTTATTTTGTTTCTACAGAAATAAATAAATAGGAGCATCCTATCTTTGTTTTTTTTAGGTTTTGCTTTTACTTTCATCAAGCACCAAAGGGGAGAAATTGGTTCAAGACACGTTGATGAGTTTGAAACATTCAGACATAAAATGTGCACAATGAGTCCAGGAGGAGTTTTACTGTTTTATTGGTTGTGCCCACAGAGTTAATCAGTGATAATCCTAAATAAGGTTCATGATGTGTCAAACATTAATTCATGTCTGTCCAATACCAGGAAACGACGGTCAGAAAAATCACGTGAAGTTTTACTGTTTCTCAGGACGAACCTGCAGTCGGTTTGTTCTCATCAAAGGTTGTTGTATTTATTACAACAGAGATCAACACAATCGTGTCCGTAGAGTCACTGAGTGGCCGAAGAGACAGCGAGGACACCCAGAGAGACGACACGCAGACGGGGGAAACGTCTCGTCTGTACAGAGGTTCAAACAGGAGAAGGTGCAAACGCCACACGGAGACGAAGCAGACCGATGTCTTCTCACTCTGCATGACAAAAGCTTCATAATAACACAAGCTGAAAAGGTTCTGGTCCCCCCCCCCCCCGGTCAGCTGGGTTCATGGTAACGAGTTCCTCTGGTCCAAAAGCTCTCTGACAGAGCGGGTCCCTCTATGTTGGAGCCGCCGAGGCGGCAGGAGGTTGGAGGCGTCAGCGAGGAGCATCTGGCAGGGTGAAGAGCTGGTAGTAGCTGCCCTTCAGGTCCATCAGCTCGCGGTGGGTTCCTCTCTCCTGGACCCGGCCGCCGCTCACCACAGCGATCTGATGGGCCCCCTCGATGGTCTTCAGCTTGTGAGCGATGACCAGGAGGGTCTGACCGGGGCAGTTAGCCAGAGCCTGCTGCACCTGAGAAAGACAGAGAGGTGATGGTGAACTGCAAGGCAATAAAAAACTCTGTTTAGGCTAAACCGGTGTGTCTTCAGAGGACCCCTCCTCCTCGACAGGTGGGTAAACAAACCTTGTGCTCGCTCTCGCTGTCCAGGGAGCTGGTGATCTCGTCCAGAACCAGGACCTGAGGCCGTCTGACCAGAGCCCGAGCGATGGCGATCTGCTGCCGCTCACTCTGAGAGAGCTGCCCGCCTCCCTCCCCCACCTCTGTGGAGGAAACAGGAGGACATCAGAACGCAACGTTCAAGGCAGAAAACGGCATAAAAACAACCAGGCACAAACAGACGTTTGACGTTAGTTTAGAGACAGTAACAGAAACTGTATTTCACTGATAAACTTTTATTTCTAATTCCTATTTGTTTTGTTTGTGAATTAAATCTCAGAGAGAGTTCCAGCTCTGATCTTTGGAAGCACGCAGCCAACATGAGACGGTCTCTACCTGTGTCGTAACCTCTCTCCAGCTGGCTGATGAAGTCGTGGGCGTTGGCTTTGCGTGCGGCGTCCTGGATGTCGTCCAGCGAGCATTCCCTCAGCCCGTAGGCGATGTTGTCTCTGATGGAGCCCGAGAAGAGCACCGGCTCCTGGCTCACCACCGCGATCTGTTCAACACACTCGGGATTATCACCGCTGAACCGTGCAGGGAAACATTCCCACGCAACGCCAGCACTCTGAGATATCGTCACCTTTTTATTAAATACGACAACAGAAAGCAACAAGTGCATCCAAGAGACACTGACACCGCTGATAAGATGCCTCTGACAGGTTACCTTCCTGTGGAAGTAATGGTGGTCGTAGGCTTTCAGCGGCTCGCCGTCCAGCAGGATTTGCCCCTCCCCCTCCGTTGGCTCGTACAAGCGCTCCAGCAGACTCACACAGGTGCTTTTCCCCTCTCCAGACGGACCAACCAGCGCCGTCACCTGACCCGGCTTCAGCTCCAGGCAGAAGTCCTGAGACAGAGGTCAGAGGAAACTGAGGATGGGATGTAAACAGCCTGCAGCCTGACGGAGGTATGCGCTCCATCGAGTGCTTGAGCAAAGCAAATAGAGAAGATGGGTAAATAGATGGATGGACTTGATCTCTGTCGGCCCACCTGCAGCACTGCTTTGGTGGGGTTGGCAGGATAAGCGAAGTTGAGCTTGAGGAAGCGGACGTGTCCACTCAGCTGCTCAGGCTGGAGTTTCCCGCCCGCGCTGACTTGAGGCTCTCGGTCCAGGTACTCGAACACCCTCCCAGCAGATCCCACCGAGTTCAGCATGTCGCCAAAGATGTGAAACAGCGTCTGAAGGCAGCAAAACACTAAATGAATGAGCAGAAGCAGAAAAAGAGTCCTGGTCTAACATGTAAACGAATAATCAAACAGGCTCCACTGTTCAGTGTTTAAAAGTGAATAGGTTTGAACTGGAACATCTTTAAGTTTATGAGCGTACAACTGCAGCTGAAGCTGCTGACTGATATGAAAGTGGCAGGTCTCATAACGCATAATCTGCAGTGCATTGTGGGATACCCGGATGTTGTTTCCAAGACCGGACTGGTACAGGATGAAGGAGACCAGGTGGCCGGTGGTCATCTGTCCTCTCTGAATAAAGAGCCGGCCGTAGTACAACATGAGCACCTGCATGCCCAACCCCGTCAGCTGCAGGCACACAAGCACAGCGTGGACACTGTCAGAGGAGGAGGCTCATGCCGACGAAGGCTGCAGCCACCCGACCCAGCCGCGCAGCGCTCACCCTGCGTGCCAGGAGGTAAACTGCCCTCACGGTGTCCCTGTGATTCTTGAGGGTGCTGGTGTCAATCAGGCGGTTGTCGTAGCGACAGGCTTCGTGCTTCTCTGTCCTGAAGCTGCGCACCACGCGGATGCCGGACACCACCTCGTTGGCAGCTTCATTGGCCCGAGCCATGGAGTCCTGCATGGCCAGAGACAGCCTCTGAGGACGGAGGAGGACACACAGGTTCAGTGGGACGGACGGCCGACCACGCGGGGACGCGCCGGCCCTCACTGAGCTGCCTTCACCTGGTAGTGTGTGTCGTAGATCTTCTGAATGAGGCCGGTGAGGGGCGTCTCCATCAGCACCAGCAGGGTGAGCTTCCACGAAAGATTGACCATGAGGGAGATCATGCCCAGCGTCTTGACGAACGTCCTCAGCAGCACGTTGACATTCAGACACACTGTCATTCCCATCAGCTTCGTGTCTTTCGACAACCTGGATGTTAGTTCACCTACACGAAAAGAGATCAAAGCAAATTCAGGAGCCATTTTTCTATTTGACTCTCGAACCTGACTTGAGTCTTTTTGTTCACAGCATGAAGAACCAGATTTGCATCTGGCCTTTAATTGGGACTTGTCTGTGTGCAGTTTGCTGGTTCTTCCTGAGCTCACATGAAAACGTACCTGTTTTCACGGCTTCAAAGAATCCGATTTCCTGCTTGGTCAGAGCACCGAACAGCTTCACCTTGATCCTGCAGGTGAAGGAGTTGATGGCACACAGTAGCAGGCCTCCTCTGCAGCCTGCACAAATGGAGCTGAAGAGCCCATGCAAAAAATCAACAAGTTAGACGAAGTCAAGCAGACCCAAAGACCCCCGAAGCTGCAGAGGCTCGTACCCTCCCACAGAGGACAGGCTCATCAGGAGCACCGCAGACAGGAAGTCGCTGGGCTCGTAATGATCGCGGAGGATGTCGATGACCTTTCCGGTGTAAAACGGGATGAACATCTCACCTGAGATCAGACATGAACATAAACAAAACCTTTACAGAAACATGCTGACTTATTTGAGTGATTTTAAAAGGCTCGATTTTATTTATACTTTTCTTTCGTTCTTTAATTTCAATCTGTTGATGTTTCGATCAATATCAAACTTTCATTTAGGTACTTTAGTCATTGCTTGGTGGCCTGGCGGATATTTGCAGAACTTTGCTCATCCTGAGCTACTCACAGATGACCGCCAGCGACAGGAACAGCAGCCCGCCGAGCAGCAGGATCTGGTCCGGCTTGTACAGGCGGAGGACCCTCATCAACAGCACCCTCGCCTCCTGCTTGTTCCCGTCGCCTGCCTCCTCGGAGGCCGGGATGGCGAGCTCCCAGAACAGCGCCGCGGCCAGCGACGCTCCGGCGCCCAGCAGCCAGCATCGCGCGTCCCCCGGCAGGCTACACTGGCTCTCCTCGGCGTGCAGCGCGGCGGTGCCGCTCTCAAACACCGCGGGGAGCAGACTGTACGCGGTGATAACACGCAGCAGCAGCGGCGGGGGGTCCCCGAGTGCGAGCACGGATATAAAGATCAGAGCCGACCATCGGAGCGCCGCGGATACCCACAAACGCGCGACGAGTCCAGACACGCTGTGCGTCACCGCGAATCCCGACGCGTAAAAAAGGCAGAAATCGACGAGCAGCGCCAAAGTCAGAGCAGAGACTCTGTGAAGCACCGAGCCTGGACTACCTGCCATCTTCCAGCAACGCCGTCCCCGTCTGACCCGCGCTGGTTCACATCCACCGATTTAGGGCTCCGGTACTTTCAGTTTCGTTTTCTGGCAGCTGCGGTGGTTTCCTGAAAGTCTCAGCGCACAATTTCACCGAGCAGAGGCAGTGAGACGAACTGCTCATGTTTGGCTCAAATATGTGACTGTCAGAGTCTAATAACAGTCGGAGGCCAGGAGAACAACTTCAGTCAGGTCTAACTCTGAGTCTCCTCTGTCTCTGTCTTCCTGTCTGTCTGTCTGTCTTCCTGTCTGTCTGTGAGGGCGAAATAAAACACTCAAAGGGCCAATTTGCTAGATTAAAGTGAATCACAAAGTAAACTCACCATGTTTCGGTTGACATATAATAAATGGCTGAATCCTGTGGAGCAGCAGCTGTCTCCACTTGTTCCGGCAGTAGGATGAAAATGATGGTGCATCTTTACCTCTCAGGCTGTTTTTCTAACTGACTTCTGGTTGTTGTGACTGACGATCAGTGGGAGCTTATGCCTGATGATTCAATTTTATAATGAATGAAAATGTCCTACAGCAGCAACCACACAGGTGGTAGATTGGGATCGCTTCTTTAGGTTTATTGTAATTGAAACTCACCTGAAGAGGACTGAAGCCAGAACAGGCGGAGGATTGACTATGTGTTCCCAATAATCAGCAAGAAATACAAAAGTTTGGACTTTCCTTTATTAGAATAAGAAGCAGCACTATTTCCAAAATGTGATTCAGTTTCAAAGTGAAGCTGTGACAGAAGATGTGGGGACATGATCGCATCACTGATCGCTGAAGGTGGGCAAGTCATTTCCCAGAATCACTTTCTCCTCCGTGCTGTCTTTGTCGATGGTGACCAGGTAGGCCACGCCCCCACTGGAGCCGTCTCGGCTCATCGCCAAGGACAGCGCTACGAAAAAGATGGAAAACAGGTGTGGAGATTTAGAAGCTGAAGGCACAGACTTGTGACTGTATCGAGGGGTGATGGGACAACAGCAGTTTGCTGTCCTGTGATTTTTTTTGTGTGTGAAACAAAACGTACTGTTGATGACGAACTGCTGGCACTCCTCCCTGCTCATTCCTTTGCGGTACTCTGCATCCACAAACCCGTAAACATACCAGCTGCCCGAGCCACCGACTGCAAAAGGCTGTCTCGACAGGAGCCCGTTCAGGGTCGCAAACACCTGGAGGTCAGAGGTCAGGGGGAGAGCAGAGCTGAGAGTGAACCCCTGTGACACCGCACGGCCTGAGGCGTGTGACGTGGCACACGTCCTCACTGACCTGTCCCCCGGCCCGGCGGTCCCAGCCGGCCACGATGAGGTGAGCCGACAGCTCCTCCTTGTACTTGTAGGAGATGTTCTTCACCAGGGTGGCAGCAGAGCGGACCTGCGGGTCCTCGCCGATTTCAATGCTGGAACAAGACATCAGCGTGATGAGTCGGGGGGGGTCATGCTTTAATTTTGTTACACTTCCTCCAGTTTAGTGTGTTCTTTTGGCATTGACCTCCTTTCAGATTGTCACTTTTTCATCCCACCAGGTCGCCGCCCTTCTGTTCTAAACGTCCTGCTGATTCAGCCTTTTTCTGGCCTCCTCTGGACGCTGCTCACCTGTGAACGTCCAGCTGGTAGTTGACGATCTCAGCGATGGTCTGAGCGTCCGCTGCTGATCCTGACAGGGCGCAGTAGATCTTATCGTGGAGGGGCGACAGCTTGTTCATCACCCGGTTCACCACCTTTTCTCTGGAGGGATCAGCCGAGAGGAAGAAGTGAGATAAAGGAGATACAATCCCCTGCTTCAAGTCCCCCCCCCAAAAAAAACAGGTGAAGCCCCCCTATTTTCTAGAGCCGGCCCTGCAAACATGCACCAGGCTTTACGCACGCAGCAGACTCACCCTGCAGACACGCGCGAATCAGACCCCAAAACGACCCCTCCGTCAAACTCGATGGCAATGATGGTCGTCTGAAAACACAGACATGGATCTATTGGTTGGATATTTGGAGGTTTTGTCGGGTTGTATCACGTGGGCGCAACAGCGTCGCGCTAACGAACAGATCCGCAGGTCCAAACAAACACCGTTAAACGTCAGTACTTACTCCCGTTTTCACCTCCTCCGACAACCACCCGGGTCCACTTTGCTCCGACATGATGATGTTGAGCAGGAGCGACGGAAAAACTGCGACCGTCTCTGGCACCGAGTCACCGGAGGCGAACCGACGCGTCCCGGGTAGCGATCCGAGGCTCCGCCGCTTCCTCCTTACTTATACAAAGACGTTAAAGCCTGAAAGCTGTTCGTTTAAAAACTCCTGTGCTTGTTTAATCGGAGTTCTGGAGGCTTTTCTGATAATTTCCTGATATAAAATCGAAATTGAAAGTTACATTGCTGCTGTCGCGACCCGCCGCGGGGAGTTCAATGGAGCACACGCACGCACACCGTGAGCCGCAGTGCGCCTGCTCCGGGTGCGCGCGGTGTTTGGTGAAGCGTCACAACGATCAGGGACACCGAAGAAATCTTATTGCACTGAAACACTTTCAAACTTTATTCGAGCAACACGTCGCCTGTTCTCACACACTCCAACAAACACCCAGAAAACAACACGAAGTTTCTGAAGACTGATTATATTCTTTTTTAATTTTTCAGTGTTGTCTCATTCAGAGGAAAAGTCACAGGATTTGGACATAAAAAAAAAACGAAATGAAGGCGTTTTGCTCGTTTGGAGCAGTAAAATATTCATCTTCTATTGAAACATCTGCATGTTCACAGACTGGCTCCATCTCAGTGTCTCACATCTGTCAGCATTTCTGTCCTGTACAAGTAAAAACTGACAATAAAGTTGTGGCTGTGGGATGAGGAACGGCGCCATCATTGGTCCCTGTGGACGGAGGAGGCGGGACGCCCATCACTCGTCGTGGAACGTGGGCAGCTTGTCCCCAGGTACCACCACGTGCTCCACGCCGCCCGCTGTGACCACCACCAGGTTGGCGACTCCTCCGCTCACGTTGTCTCGACCCATAGCCAGAGCAAGAGCTGGGGGGGGGGGAGGGACGGGGGACAGGGGGGGACAGAGACAGAGGAAAACAGAGCAAAACTTCACTCACAAAAAGTTTTCACTGAACTAAACAAGAAGTATTTATTTGTGGCGTGTGGAGGAGCAGCAGTACCATTGGTGGCAAACTGCAGGCACTCTTCTTTGCTCATGTTGGGTTTGTATTTGGCGTCGACGTAGCCGTAGATGTAGGTGCTCCCGGAGCCGCCGATGGTGACCGGCTGTCGTACCAACATGCCGCCGAGAGCCACGACGTACACCTGGACACAGGAGACGGTCAGCGTGGGCCACGCGACGGGGCGGGACACACGGTCCCCGGCGGCGACCCCGGCACGCCGCGCTGACCTGCGGCCCTTCCTTGTGGTCCCAGCCGGCAGTGATGAAGCCCGCCGACAGCTCCTCCTTGGTTCTGTAGCACAGGTCTTTGAGCACCGAGGCGGCTGCGATCACCAGCGGGGGATGCTCCATCTGGACACTGCGAGGCACCGGGGACAAGCTTCTGTCAGGCTCAGAGGGACGAATGTGAGGCGAGAGGTGAAGGTGTCAGTGTGAGGGAGCTGCTTCCAGGCCCAACGTGGCTGCAAACCTGTGGAAGGACAGGTGGAACTTGGCGGCTTTGGTGACGGCCTGAGCGTCCGCCAGCGAGCCGGACATGCAGCAGAAGATCCGGTCGTGAACCTGAACCACTTTGTTGATGGTCTTCGATGAGACGTATTCACTGGAGGGGAGACAGAAGGAACCAGTACGGACACTTTCCTGACAAAAATGTGACATTAAAACAGACATTGGAGTCTAAAAACTTTGAATAAAGGACAGTTTTCGTGTTTGTTTAATAAATGTTGCACTCCAGTGTGAATCAGTGGCGTGATGCAACAGGCTGTGGTCTGTGGAGGTGTCCTGCTGCCTCTGTGTGACCTCAGCAGACTCACCCCCCTATGGAGGCCCTGGAGTCGGAGCCGATCACTACCCCCCCATCATAGGTGGCAGCCAGGATGGTGGTCTGAGGGGAGACACAGGAGGGGGAGATACAGGGGGGAGAGGGGGGGGCGACGACAGTGACTGCGTTTGGATTACTCCGCATCAAAGATCAGTTAGTGAACCAACAGGCTGCACAAGTCTCGGCTTTGCTTCCTGTTCAGCACCGAGCGGGACTATGAATTCTGGGACATGAAGTTCTGTCGGGGAAACACTTCGGACGTGGATTCAAACTGACTCGCGTCGCGAACCCGAGAAAAATCCGAGAAACAAGCTGTTCAAGGTTTGAGACGCAAACAGTCATGAAATAAACCTCCACGCTGTTTCACTTCGGCTCTTTCCGTCAAACGGGTGAAAGCATCACCGGGTCGGACTCGCGACCGATTACTTTTCGTTATCCTTCCTCGAGCTTCATCCCTTCACCGGAGGGAAGCAGCGGAGACCCCCCGGTGAACCTTCTACCCCCCGGTGCGCCTTGTCTCCCCCCGGCGGCCCCCCCACTCACCCCGGTGCTGACTCCTTTGATTTGTGCGCGCGTGCAGTGCCTCTCCATTTTGTCACCGAAATCGAAAGAGAAGCGGCGGAGCCGCGACCTCAGGCGCACCCGGACACGCGCACACGCACCCAGCAGGCGCAGTCACGTCCAGTATGGCGCTGTCGAATGTGCTCCAAACCCCGGCGGCTGGCTTCAATTTCGACAACGTCGCCAGGTAAGAGCTCCTGTGAGCTGCAGGCTGTCAGGACATTGTTGTTATTAATAATAATGATGTAAATAAATGAGGATTATTGGAACTTTCACGGAGAACAAAAGTGAAAGTAACTTTATCCTGCTTGTTAACGCGTTAAGTCAATGAAGCAACGTCGTCATGCTGTGTTCACGGTACATATACGTACCACACGTATTCATGAGTGCGCCCCCCCTCCACCCCCTTATGTCCGTCCCTGCAGGAATGCAGCGCTGGAGGGGCTGTTTGAAGGGGGACAGACGCCCAAACCTGTGAAAACTGGCACCACCATCGCTGGAGTGGTTTTCAAGGCGAGTATAAGAAGTGGATGTAACAGTGAATCAAAACAACTCTGTGTTTCACCTGCACCTCACACGTTTCTCACTTGTTTCTTAATATTTCACAATTGTGTGAAATGTTTTATTATTTTTGTTTAGGTGCAAAATTAACATAACTTGATTTGATGTTACTGGAGGTGCCTGGGTGACACATGCTGCTTTGGAAAGGAGTTAATAGTCAGATTACCCACAGACGTGTTCACACTGTAACAAGTTGTTTTCTGAGCTTTTCGTTCGTCCTTTCCTGAAATCCCCCCACGAATCGTCTCATCATCTCTTCCTCTACGACTCAATAACTCCACTCGTGTCTCAGTGCGTTTACTTTAAGTTCAGTGTTATGACCAGTCAGAGTCAGTCGGTGCGTAATGCGGCTGGTGCTCGTCTGATGGTGCAGGATGGCGTGGTGCTCGGCGCGGACACGCGGGCGACCTCCGACGAGGTAGTGGCCAACAAGATGTGCGCCAAGATTCACTACATCTCTCCCAACATATAGTGAGTTTCACCTGCGAGTGCCTGAAGCCGCCTTCCTGCGGCCCCCCTCGTCCCCCGCGGCCCCCTCGGTAACTGTGACTCCTCGCCGTTTGTCTGCAGCTGCTGCGGCGCCGGCACCGCTGCCGACACGAAGAAAACCACGGAGATCCTCTCCTCCAACCTCAGCATCTTCTCCCTGAACAGCGGCAGGAACCCTCGCGTGGTCATGGCGGTCAGCATACTGCAGGACATGCTGTACAGGTCAGCGGGCGCCGGGACGAACCGGCCTCAGCCGCTCTCTGAGGAACGTCCACTAAAGAGGCTCATGTTTGCTGTCAGGTATCACGGCCAGATCGGCGCCAACCTTCTGCTGGGAGGAGTGGACTGCACTGGGAACCACCTGTACACTGTGGGACCGTGGGGCAGCGTGAACAAGATGTCTTACCTCGCGATGGGTAACAGGCAAAACTTAAACCTAAACACACCAGTTCGTGCTCCTTCTTCAGTCTGATTCTGTGTCACTGAAGTTCAAGTTCAGTTTCCCAAAACTCGCTCTGATTCAAATGAAAAATAGCAGCGAATACGACTTTACTGCAGATACAAGTAAATGTGTCTGTGCTTGATTCGCTCTCAGGTGACGTTTAGTCTGGATTTCAGCTGTTTCTTCTGCGTATCCATGCAGGATCAGGTGATCTGGCTGCTCTTGGGATTTTGGAGGATGGATACAAACCTGATCTGGAGGTGTGTGATGGCACCAACGCTGCGAGCTGGCGCGAATCGAACTGAAAAGTTGCGCTGGCGCAGCGATTTAGACGGCCCTCGGTTCGTGTGTTTGCTTCTTCAAGCGCCTGTCTTTGTTTTGTTGTGTTATTGTCGCTGTCTCAGCTGGACCAGGCGAAGGAGCTGGTACGGACTGCCATCCAGGCGGGCATCATGAACGACCTCGCCTCGGGCCACAACATCGACATCTGTGTGATCACCAAGCAGGGCGTGGACTACCTGCGGCCCTACCAGGAGTCCCAGTTCAAAGACAGCAGGTAGTGTCTCACCCAGTGCGCACGTCGTCACCAAGAGAAAACTGTGGGGCAGCTTTTGATTGCTAATCCTGGTGCTTCTCCACACGTCGACGCAGGAAAATCAAGTACAAGTACAGTCCGGGTACGACTGCAGTGCAGAGCGAGACGATCGTCCCTTTGAAGCTGGAAGTTGTCGACGAGATGGTGCAGCGGATGGAGGAAGCCTGACTTCATCGTCACGTCACATCAGGAGCCGTCAGCTGCAGGAGAGACGTCATCAAACGGGCCTCGGCAACGTTCACTGCTTTTAGATGGAAATATGTGATGTTGTGATCAGATCGACGCTGCTCTGGGCTCCGTTTCTTTCCTGCACTGTGAGATGTTTCAGACACTGTAACACAGGCGGGATTACTGCAGTGCTGTCAGGACCAAAGCACTGGGCTGTGACCAGAGGATGCAACAGGTTGTGTTTTTACAATAACATTCGATACTTCACTAAATAAATATGTGTATAAAAACTCTTTTGTTTCCTTTCATGTATTTATTTTTGCTATGAAGACAAAACATGAATATTTGCATCAGTAGCCAATAATAAATTCAAATTACTGGTGTCAAATATCAACACATGAAGCCCATTTCCCAGGCCAACCGTGAAGGAAATAAAAAGTACAAATATGCAGAGAAATTTGTTTGCTTGAAAGTTACATTTTAAGAGCAGGTTTAAATACCTAAATGTCAATCAAAGCTATGTAAGTATGCAGAAGAAACTTAATTTTGGGAGCAACAAAGTAGATTATGTGATATAATGTGTTTCTTTAAAAGTAACATTGAGTAGAAGGTTAAAAAACAAACTAAAAATACATGGGCCTTGTTGTACTGTGAGTATTTGTAGTTCGTTACTCGCCTGGTACTCTGTGCTGCTTCGTGTGACATTAA
>JAUESF010000051.1:4845033-4856574 GCA_032274765.1 Malacoctenus tetranemus
TTAACAAGGGAATAAAGTCATTAAAGGTATTTGCCAGCTGGAATGATGCTGATGCTGCCTTCAGGTACAATGTTGTTATTATTAAGTGACTGCACATTTATGTTGATATGAATCTGTGTTATCTACAAAGACATAATACACAGATTGAGAGAGAATAATGTTCCTTTTTAACTTGGTGATTTCAGCACCAGGACCAGAGCTAAAACAAACACCACTAAACTCTGAAATATTGCTCTCAGTCATTTTTATTAATTGTTTCTGTTCAGTTGTTTATTTCCATGCTGGCACAAGCATGTTAACCACTGGCAGTGTGTGCTCACCGCTTCTTATTGAGATAAAGCAACCTTTAATGGTAGTGAGACTGAGAGCAGATAAATATCACTGCTACATCAACACGGTGACTATAAGTCACCTGGTGGCAGATCAGGTTGTATGGTCAACTTAACATTGATCATTATTAGCTATTGATTTTACTTAGAATCAACAAAAGTACATGTTTGTTTCGGTCAAAAGAATCAACCCGGTGAAAAAACGTGAAGGCAAATGTGAAGCTCCAACTCAGGGAAGCAAAAACTGCAACTGATGTAATAATCGAAACTCTTGGACCAACCTGACCTCAGTGAAGGTGCAGGTCAACCCCCCCCCCACACACACACACACACACACACACACACTAAACCACGGCTGACTAAACGAGACGCGTGTTGTGAAGCCCTCTGGGATGGATGATGGTCTGGGGCTGTCTGTGCTCTCCCACCGCACCCATCACAGGCCAATAACAGGGCTCATTTCCTTCCTCTTGTCTCGGAGGACCCGCCTCCAGGGTCAGAGGGGGGTGGTGGGGGGGCGTAGCACTGCTTCTCACTCCCCTGGCAGGAAGGAGGCGTGCCGGGCTGCGACCCGCCCGATGACGCACTCCCGACTCGCATGTGGAGCAGCGGTGTCTGCGTTCCAGTCCCTCACGTGGACGCTGACGCGCCGAGAGGACGGAGGAAGAGTACAGTGTCCAGGCAGGAGGGAACACTTGAGCCGGATGACCCCCAAAGGCTCGGCGTGTGTGCACGATCGGGTCCCTTCAGGTTTGCGCCCGCTGGTGTCCCACTGACATATTTACTCGTGTTTCACGCAGCGTTTACTCCTGGGATTCAAACCCCACACAGCTATCGACGCCCGTGGCGAGGATGAAAAGGGATACCACTGAAAACAGACGCGTCACGTTCAGCTACATGAAACCAACATTTTACTGCTGGAAAAAAAAAGAAAAACATCCATTTTTTCAGTGGGCTCGCTGCTTGTGTCACACATGCAATAACACTTGCGTCATGTGACTTTAAATCCATCATTACACCGACCAAAATAGTGCCGAACGCTCGGCTGATGCATCACGGCAACACGACAGCAGAGCCGCAGTAAATCAGGTCTGTCTGCAGCGAGTCGTGATGATGATGGAGAAGACCGTGAGGAATGTCGGGGAGAGAAACACCTTCTCCTGGATGCTGAACAGCCTCGGGGCCGAGTGACTCAGTCATCAGTTTGGAGGGCGTCGTATCGGAGGAAGCCTCAAGGTAACACGAAGACATCTGAGACCTTTGAACAGATCAGATCAAGATCTGAGGAAACATGGAAGAGGAGGGAATGGAAGGGGGGGGGTCCACCTCAGCAACAGGGATATGAGAGGTTTCAGAAAAATCATCCTCAACCTCCACTAAAGTAAAAGGTTTCAAAAGACACTGAAAAGTCTTTTTTTTCTATCTATCAGATAGTGTTTTACCCCCTTAAATGAGAATGATCACATGCAGGGAGGGGTAGGGGGGGGTGGAAGGACGGTGTCCCTCCACCTCCGTCCGTCCATCCTGGCGTCCCGCTGCGTCTGCTCCACGTGCGCGAGGACACCGACTTGAGGTCGCGCTGACCTTTGATCACCGCCATCTAATCCATTTATGCTCCGCTTTGAGAGGACACATGTGCCAAATTTTGAAGAAACACCCTCAGGAGGGTGGTTGGAGGGATGGAGGGATGGAGGGAGGGAGGGGGGGGTCACTGAGTTATCACATTAGGACACGCGGCCTGAAGAACCAAGTACATTTTGTCCCCCAGCCGGCGGCGGCTAGCGCTTGAAAAAAATAAAGCGCTCTTGTTCTGAAGCCAGCAGACGATTCTCCATCACAGGAAGATCTGATAGAGACACGCAGGACGCCCCGGATCAGCCCCAAAGGATTATTTATTAAACAATAAAATACAAAGTTGAAACGATCCGACCGATCAGGCACAGAAACAGCTTCCGTTGACGTTAGCATGCACCTAGCATGGCCAGAGGAAACCTGAGCTTGTCGAGCTTTTGTTTTTTTTTATAAAACACTAGGAACTTTGTGTGATACAAATGACAGAATGAATAGGAAGCATTACAAAAAGGTGGAGAGTATAAATAGGCTGTATGTACAAATGATGGGGGGGAGGGGAGGGGGGGTCAGAGAGGAGCCTTGATAGAACCTTGGAGCTGAAAACATGAACCCGGTTGTGTGACGTCATTCGTTCCTCCTCCAGAACCTTCCATTGGCTTGTATTTCTGTACATGAGGTTTACATGCAGACGGGTATAGGGAGACTGGGGTTGTGTGGGTGGGTGGGTGGGGGGGGATCGCCTGAACTGGGGACTCTGAGGAGGAGTCAGAGCTCCTCCCCAGGAACAAACCGACCGACGACGGCATCACAACATTCACCACGGGTACAAATCGGGCATCGTTTGGCCGCCCCTGCGGGCAGCCGGGGAGGGATGCTGCTCCATCAGGCTTCCAGCTTGAGAGTCACAGGTCAGAAGGTCAGGCGGTGGCGGGCGGGCGGCTGCGGCTCACTAGGAGGGGGCGTCCTCGCCGTGTATGGCCTTGTACTTGGCCATCTCTTCGGGAAACACTTTGCCGAGCTCAGAGATCAAAAGGCTCTTGAATTTCTGTTAAAACACAAAGAAAAAGAGAAAAATTTCAATTTACAACTGATTTTATACTGTTTTGCTAATTGTTTGGTCCAAGAACAAATCAGAGTATTGCCAAATAAATACATCCCAAAATAAATCAACCTTTCATCGACCCGTTCTCTCTCCAGGAATGGTAAACATTAGTCAGAGGAATACTTTGGCAGCTCCGTCTGTTCTCTCTGTTCCCTGTGCGAGGTTCTCGGTGGCCCCAGCGCTCTCTCGCTCTCTCTCTCTTACCGTCATGGTGTCTATCTTCCCTTTGACCTGCTCGTTCCTCGCCAAGGCCCTCTCCAGGCACTCCTTGGTGTAGAGCTGCGGGTTGCGACCTTGGTCGATGTATCTGAGGACGCAAGCAGGAAGGAACTTCAGCCAGGGGTGACGCGATAAAGCTGCGGAGGCGGGCGGGGAGCAGTTCAGATGATGTTCGAAAAGAAAAGGTCTTAGTGGTCTGCAGGGTGTGTGATAAATCCACTGAGTTACACAAAGGTGCAAGTTCATTCTCAGCTCTAAAAGTGAGGAAAACTTTTACATATCGACTCTAAATCAAACAAAAGTGCTTGCCTGCCTTAATTCTATGCACAGGGCTTAATGTTTTAAGGTCGACTGACTTATTCATTAAGCTACTGGGCAATGTGGAGCTCAACCTCCAAGTGTTCTGGCTGGAGCTGATAGCAGCCCACCCTGGGTGCACCCTGGAGTGGTCCTCAGTCCATCACAGGGCACCCTCACTGAGAAAGAGCACGTCAGGTGTAAAAACCTTAAAATAGACGATTTTTGAATGAAGTCTGGTGCGGCTGAAACAGGCACAACTCGAAGCATTTCACCGCACGTATTTTAGCAGTAAAAGCGACACAGAGAGCAGCAGAGAGGTGATTGATACAGGAGCGGGGGGATGGGGTGGGGATGGGGGGGCGGTGTGAGCGAGACTCACTCAAACACTTCCAGTGGCACGTTGATCTCATGAAGCTGCTGACGACATTTCTCGATGTCCTGCAGTCCGGATATCATGAAGTTCCTGTAAATAGAGGGAAACAATCACCCACACGTCCGGCTCATTTCCTCCATCTGAGCGCGAGCAGCGGCGGGACGGTGACTCACAGCTTCTGGTTGAGCCCTGCCTGACTGCTCGGCTGGAAGTCGCTGACGATGATTCCCAGCTGCCGAATGTTCTCGATGAACTTCTCCAGGTGCTCCTCCAGGTTGTCGAACTTCTCGGCCATGGCGGCGGACCGTTGCGAGGGCGGCGAAAGCGATTCGCGGTGAGAATCTCCGGCTGCTGTCACTGTTGTTGTCTGCTAGCCACCGACGCGGCTACGGTGACGGAACGTTGACGGCAGGGCGGCGGCCAATCGCTGCGCGAGCCGCCGCGCTGCCATGGCGACGGGCAGTGACGGAGTGCCGTTTCTTGAGCCTTTGAGCGACCGACTGTCGCGCTGACAGTTTGTCAGGATCAGTGAGCTCTGAGCTGCACAAGATGTACAGCTAATAAGTAACAAGCAACAAACAATGCAAATAATGTATTTTATTTTGAAAAATACTCTTTTTTTTTATTGTTTTTCCAGTCAAAAAAAGTATTTTTATCGCTGGTAACTTCAACATTTCTCAGTTCTTTGGTGATTTTATAGTCAGTATTACTATAAATCAGTTATTGAGATTGTAATTTTATACTTCCAAGAAAATATGACTCACGTTGCGTTCAGGGTGTCAAATGTGCTGCTAGGTTATTTTAAGACTTCTTTATTAAGGTTGACTGGAAGCAAAGGTTTCACGAGAGGTCTTCCTCCTGGGGGAGGACACTGCAAACCAGAAGCCTGAAGGTCACCTGGGTGATCTGCAGAGGTGTGGACACGCACGCAGAGGGACTTGACATCCCGTCCCGCACCAGCAGCCGCGCCGCGCAGACAGAAAGGTTGTGATCTTTCCAAAAGTTTCGCAGGGAGCCCGTATCGGTCCGTCCGAGGGTCCGCGAGGCCGAAAGGTCATTGCTGCTCATCAATCACGAGCGCCCCGGCGCTGCAGCAGATCTTCTGGGTTCGAGCGGCGTGAGCTGGATATCGATCTGTCTGTGAGGGCCAAACACTGGCTGAGAGCGCAGCGCAGCCCGATGTCTTTAGCTTTCTCTATCACAACGTTTGTGTTGCAGCTACACTTTAGTAGAGTGTTTGGTCATCCGTTCCTGTCAGGTTTCCCACCCAGCTCACCTCTGGATGATTTACTCAGCTCATCAGACATGATAGAAGAAAGTAGATTAGAATTGATACAATCAGGCAAGGGAATTATGATGAAGCTGTAAATAAACAAGGTAAAAACAACAACAACTTGAAACTAGAAAACGAAACACAATGAATTTAAAATCATCTGCAACTATGTGTGTCAAATGAAAGCACTTAAAAAGGAGCTTTCTTTCTTAAGACAATGAAAAAACTCCACACTAACAAACACTAGAAACTAGGAACGAGTAGTACCTTCGAAATAAAGGCAATCACAATTAATATTTTTTAATCAAGGTGCGAAATTGATGTGATTTTGAATTAAAATTGTGAGAGAACTTATTCAAAGTTTGGCTTTTAGCATTTAAATTGTACATCGTTTGATGTCGTATTCAATGAAACACTGATGAGCTTGAAAGCGACGCATTTCAGTGTGAGGAGCAGAGGCGGTAAGTGAGAGCGCTTGTTCCGGGTGTCGTGTTCTGTATTGTGCCGCTACGATAATGAACATTGTTGCATCAAGGCCGCCACGTAATTCACCTGGAATGCGCCTCCACCTCTGGGCTTTTATTTTGAAGCGCGGCGCCTTGCCAGTGAAGACCGGCCGTGTGAGGAGGAGGAGGAGGAGGGCGAGGAGAGGAGGAGGGCGAGGAGAGGAGGAGGAGGAGGAAGGGGGAGGAGGTGGAGGATTACCGGGGGCTGGCTCGTCCTCGGCTGCATTAAAGCAGGAGCTGCCGCAGCTGCACTTACACACACATACACACGCAGTCCACACACACACACACACCAGCGCGCGTCCAAAAGGCTCTCCTCGTCCTCCGCGCCGCAGTTCCCACGGACGGATCATCTCCCGGACGCCGGAGCGTGTTTTCTCCCGACTGTGTCTTATTTATTTCTTTTTTGTATGTTTATATTTTTCTTCTTCACACACGGAGGAATCGGCGTCGGAGCGCTGTGACGGAACATAACGCGAACATATTTGACTGGGGGAATCGGAGCAGTCCACGGTAAGATCGGGTTGCTGGCGTCGGATGCGCCCGTGTACGCGGGAGGACGCGATCCAGGAAGAACCCCGCGCCGCTCTCCTGATCCGGGACCCGGAGTGTGTGTCTTCATCCTGTCTCACACGGAGACCTAACGAGGACTTTATTGTGTGTCCGCTGTCTTTTCCCCTCGACGGTACCTCCATCAGTATCTCGATACGAGCCGCGCTCTGCGCGATGTACCGCGGCAGCGTTGCTATTTATAATTCGGCGTTTTCGTCACGTATCGTCTGCGGGCGTGAATTATTCATGGTTGTATCTAAAGTGTCCGTCGCCTCGTGTTGTGGCACCCGTCCTCCCGTCGCTGTCATGCACGCGGACGATGCCTCTTCCCTTCCCTTCCCCGATGGCGCGCTCGTCCGCCGCGCTGCACCTAAACCGCGTCCTCTCTCTGGAGAGATCACCTCAGCGCTTTGTGCGTAACGCGTCGTCCGATCGCCCAACAACCGCAGTCGTGATGTGCGTCCCACTCGGAGGAAAGATGACGGGGTGCCATCGATCTGTTTGACCAGAACTGTCTCGCTCGGGCTCCGCCGAACTCCCTATTTATCGCCTCTCTCTCTCTCTCTCTCTCTCTCTCCCTCTCTCTCTCTCTCTCTCTCTCTCTCTCTCTCTCTGCTTTCTCTGCTTCCAGTCGGAGCCGCGTCGGGATGATGCTTTGAGGAGGAGGAGAGAAAAAAACGGCGCAGGCTCCCCCCGGTTGTGTTCGTCCCGAGGCTGCAGTGATCGGAGGGGGGATTGCGGTATAACAAGGTTAATCACCGGCATCGACAGAAGGTCGTCTCCGTGAGCGCGACCTGACGCGGGGAGGAAGAAAAGGGTGAAGCTCGCCCCTGTGCGGGGGGATCGGCGGAGAGAAGAGAAGTCTACAGCAAATTATGGCCACCCTACTGCGGAAGATCGGTCTGATCCGTCTGCACGACCGAGACACCGAGGACCCAAAGCACCACCAGGGCTCGTTAAAGGGGACAAAGGGGAACCAGAAGAACAACGCCAACAAACACTGTCAGACCGCCAACGAAGCCAACATCCTGAGCACCCCGGAGATCAAGGCGAGGAAGCTGGACCAGCACGGCAAGGACAAGCCGTCCGGCAAGGATAAGCAGGGCAAGGATGCGAAGGAGAAGCAGCAGACGGGAGGCGGAGGAGGCGGCGGCGGCGTCGGCGGCGTCGGCGGCGGCGTCGGCAGCGGCGGCGGCAAAGGGACCGGCGCCTCCTCGATACCGCCGCTGGCGCCCCACCGGCAACACTGCACCCAGGTGCGGACGCGGAGGCTGATGAAGGAGCTGCAGGAGATCCGGAGGTTAGGGGACAACTTCATCACGGTGGAGCTGGTGGAGGACAACCTGTATGACTGGAACGTCAAGCTGCACCAGGTGGACAAGGACTCTGCCCTGTGGCAGGACATGAAGGAGACCAGCACCGAGTTCATACTGCTCAACGTCACCTTTCCCGACAATTTCCCTTTCTCGCCGCCGTTCATGCGCGTCCTGACGCCCCGCTTGGAGAACGGCTACGTGCTGGACGGCGGGGCCATATGCATGGAGCTGTTGACCCCCCGCGGATGGTCCAGCGCCTACACGGTGGAGGCGGTCATGAGGCAGTTTGCCGCCAGCCTCGTAAAAGGACAGGTGAGGAGAGAGAGGGGGGAGGGAGAGGAGAGATGGGGGAGGAGGAGGAGGAGGAGGAGGAGGGGGTTGTTTGGAATACCATCCGACATGTTACTCATCCAGTACATTTATTTCCAGCCATGACACACGCTGGACGTGAGCTGTCCCATTAGGCAACCGTGCGTCATGCGTAATTAACGTGTAAAGCACTTTTACGCACATGACAGACGTCCATCTTGGCACGAGGTGTTTTTTTTTAACCATTATCAGTTGTACTGTAACGATCTATTTTTAGCACAGCTTCAGTATATTGGTTCAGGTGTCATGTTGGCAGTTTGTAGCAACCAGGAGACCCTGGAGAGGCTCTGTTGTCTTTTATTTTGAAAGGGAAAAAAATCAGCTGTGGACTAGGATAAGAAATGTTCTTGGAGGATTTGTGTGGCTGGTTCTGGCACTCAGTGAGATGCTGCTCGCTGCGCCGTCTCAGGTCGCCACCACGCCGCCTCCTCTCCCTGCTGCCAGCTCACCCCATCACTGTGAATGGTATTAATCTTTATGTGACTTTACGGCAGCCATTTCATGCTGAGAATCCCTCCGTATAGCTCCTGTGCCGTGGCTCCTCTCTGCAGTCCTGCTCTGCTCTGGGGTTTTTTTATCACCTCCATAAATCAGCGTCCACTGACAACAAAGCTAAGGTCCCCTTCATCCAGGCTCTAACGCAGCTCTGCAGTTTCCCCATCAGATCTAGTGGAGAGAAGCCATCGTTTAACACTCGATGGTGGCCGGAAAGACAGATGGTTAGCCAGTCAGCAGGTAGCCCACCTATAGGCCTCTGTGACTTAGGCCGCCGGGATTATGTAATCCTGTCAAATCTGTTTTTCCACCTCCTCTGTGCACTGCAGCAGCAGCAGCAGCAGCAGCTCTGCCATTCCTCTAAAAATGGCTGCAGTTTCTAAAGGCAGTGCAGTCTGGAGATGTTTCAGCTCTGAGGAGCTCCCTCGCTCTCCCTGCAGAGCGGCCTCATCCTCCCACGACGTGTGTCCAAATGCTCGTTTCATTTTTTAATACGATTCTCCATCATGTCCGTCCGGGCTGCTCCCCGCCTCCTCGCGCGCTCCGTGTTTTGACATCAGCAGCGTGACGCCGCTGTCGTAGGAGACGTTATGTAAACGGTCGCCGGGTCCTCCTGCTCACAACACTCCGCCCCCTCCTCTGCTGGAACTTTTTTTTGGGTTTGTTTTCTTTTGCCTTTTGATGATATAACCGAATATTATTTCCAAGTCATCCGTGGTCATTAAGCATCTGTCACAGGGAGAGAGGTCATGCAACAAAAATACTGCCTCCACATCCCGTGTGTGTGTGTGTGTGTGTGTGTGTGTGTGTGTCCATGTTTATGTGCTGTTGGAGGAGATGAGCTCACAGCTCTGCAGTGTTCCCTAATTATGGTGCAGTGTCTTCCTGCCCCTGCTTTGCTAATGGAAGCAATATTGATTAATTATTCCAGTGTGTGTGTGTGTGTGTGTGTGTGTGTGTGTGTGTGTGTGTGTGTGTGCGTTTGTGCACGGAATCTCTTCATCTCTTTGTTCGCCTCTTGTCCTCATTTTCTGGCCCATGTGCAAAGGGCTCCTCATGCATCCTGACAGGCAGTATATTTATGTATCAAACCGAACACACACACACACACACACACACACACACACACACACACACACACACACACACACACACACACACACAATGTATTTATTTGTCCTTGGCCACCGGCTCCAGCGTGACAATTGTGAACCATGGCGGGTTTAGAACCTATTTTTAGTGTGAGAGGAAACATGTGGTGACACAGCGCTGAGCTGAGAGTCAACAGAGCCACACGTGTCCTCACCTGTGGACGCCGCGACACACTGCCCCCCCCACCTCCATTCAGTCCCATCAACCAGAGATGTGGTGACATTCACTAGCTGAGCTGAAACCAACTCACACATCTGAAACCAGCATAGAGGGGGGGGGTTACTAGAAGTGACACGAGTGGCCCAATGGCACTGACTTGGGACACTGAATATTGCTTTTATTTTGAAGGCTTCCAGCTGTTGTATGTTGGTGAAATTCCAGTTGAGTGTGTATTCCAGTTTGCCTCCAGATTGGAGAGTCACTCGGGGGAGTTAAAGCTCACAAAATTTGGCTCGAACCAGAAAATCAGAGCAGAGGACGTCCTGAGTTTAGTGGGGAAAAAAAGAGAGAAAAAAAAACACCCAAATGCCGCATTTCCCATGATGCAGCAGATTAGTTCCTGTCAGAATCTGCTGAATGTCACATGCTTTGAACTCTAAACTGAGTCCTTGTGCCTCACTGTCACCCTGAGGGGACGTGTCGCTGTGTTGAACAGGGAACTTCCTCATTTTGGACAAAAAAAAACAACCTGTGCCAAAGTTTCCTGGTGGTGATCGTTCATCTTCCCATTAGTCCAAATTGAACTGTGGAATTTCCCATTTCAAGCAGTTTCTATTTTTTTTCCTGCTTTGCGTTCAGTTGCTAGTTTCACACTGTAAGCAGCACAACATGAAGCCGCCTGGCAGTGTGTGTGTGTGTGTGTGGAGGGGGGGGCAGTTGAAAGAGGGGGGGACAAACATTGGTATTACCCTTTAATGACCCCTCCACCAGTCCCACGGGGCTCCCCTCACTGATCTGATGAGGATGATGATGATGACATCGATCCCTGTTTGTTTATCCCGACCCCGTGAAGCACATGTCTGCGTTATGCAATCTCTTGCCCCCCCCCCCGCTACCCCCACAGCCACTTCCCAACATGCACTGGGGCCCTTCCCCTCCTCTGCCCATTGACTGATCTTCCATTCACACGATTACCCAGCAGCCTCTCTACACGAGTGTGTCCCTCTCGACGAGCGAGCGCTTAGCTGAGATAGATAAACACTGACATGGCACTGCGGCGGCCCCGGGGCTCGCACGGCTGGACCGCAGTGCACTCGCTCACACACACATACACTTACACACACACACACACACACACTCACACACACACACGCTCTTTCTTGGTCCTTTTTTCACACACGAGCAGATATTGCTACTTCCCTTCCTCTTCGGTCTCTGGGCGCGTCACACACCGACCGCGAACACAAAGGGCGCCAATTAATGCTCAATTTCCCCTTTTTCTGTGCCTGAGTTGGAAACTTTTGCACGTGCTCGTGCGTCGATGCACAATTACGCAACTCGCAGCCCGGCGGTCACACACTCCGGCCTCTGTCTGCGCCTAATTTCGGTTTGTCCATCTCCCGTCTGACGCGTAGCATCTGCTGTACGTGCAGGCGTGCACAGACAGCGTGCGTCGCTTGCACACGTGCGACGCCGACTGCGTTCGCGTTAATGGCACTGCCGTGTTCACCCGCGGATCCCCCCCCCCCCCCCCTCCGCCATCGATCACAATGGTAATCGCACCTCTTTAACAATGGCCAATTGCCATGAAGATATCCATCAGGAGGCGAGCGGCCCCGCCATTTTGAGGTGGTGACAGCAGCCATATGGTGCTTGGATGCGAAGACGCGCCCGGGATGATGAGGCAGCATGAGAGAGGAAGAACATATCCAGGCCTTTTTTCCTCCTCTAAAACCGATGCATTTTCTGTGTGTGTGTGTGTGTGTGTGTGTGTGTGTGTGTGTGTGTGTGTGTGTGTGTGTGTGTGAGTGTGTGTGTGTGTGT
>JAUESF010000051.1:4881233-4894445 GCA_032274765.1 Malacoctenus tetranemus
CACTGAGTGAAATCTGGACAGACCCCACCCCCCACCCTGCCGCCCCCGAGCCCCCCCCCCATGATGACACGTTGGACGACAAAAAAAAAGCAACGACCACGATTGGGCTGTGAGGTGAAAGGTGGAGTCTGGTTACAATAGCTCAGTGTTTTCAGACAAAACAGCGCTCCAATAAAAAAGACGGGTGTACTGAGGGAGGACTAAGAGCAGCGGCTTAAACTGAGATGACAGTTTGGGAACATTTAAGAGTCGGAGCTTTGGGAGGACGTGAGTGCTTTCAGAGAGCTCTTCCAGGGCGAGAGATAATCAAAATGGAAGGAGGGAGCGAGCGGCACGAATGAAGCCGGGGAACGCGGACGGATGGAGGTATAACAACAGAGTAAAAGGTGGGAGGAGGAGGAGGAGGAGGAGGAGGGGTGGACACCGAAGGAGTGAATAGAGTGAAGGCACAGCGTCCTCGAGCGGCGCTGATGTCATTATTAGCACCAATAGGTCGGCAGTGAACGTCCGGGCTAAAAGGCAATCACTTGCATTGCCCAACCGGTGCACGCACGCACACGTGCACGCTCACCTCCAACCACACAAAGGCGGGCTTAGACTGAGGCGTCCACGTTCACACGCCAGCTCAACAACTCGGGCACACACACTCCCACACACACAGACCGGCCCGTGACTCAGTCACAATTTACGCCTTATCACCAAACCTTTTCACCTATCAGCCCAGTTCAGGGTGTTCATCACCAGCCTCTCTCCATCTTTCTCTATCCCTCCATCCACTCGTCCTCCCAAGGCTTTTTTTATTTATCATTCTGAGCTCCTTCCATTTTCCACCGCTCTCCTCCATTCAGCTCGAAAAAATTGAGCGATTTCACCCCCCCCCCCCAGTTGTTCACCCTTGGCTGATTCCATAAGCGGCCCTCCTCCCTCCTCCCTCCTTGCCGGTAGCTGCTTATTGCTTTGCTCTGTGACAGTCAAACAACAGACGCAAAGTTTCCATCAGTCCCCAGGATAACAGCAGTGAGGACTGACTCCATGAGCTCAATCTGCAGAGAGTTCTATTGTTATAGTGGGGAAAAAAAACACCTGCATAGACAAAGAAAACCAACAGGAGCAGGGAAACAATGTTGGCAGAGACGGCTATTGACAATGTATACGAACAAATGATCTTTGTGACAGCAAAGCTGTAAAAATGTTGGACATGACACTTCCAGTTCTGATATATTTTGCATACACACAAGGGTATAATAACAAAAGAGGAAGATATTGAGATGTCACGCATCTGTTATCTGATTAAGCACATCACATACACTGCTCTCAAGGATTGTGAACGCCCATTTGAAAAGGGCTTTTTGTTGCTTTCTGAGAGGAAAAAAATAAGTTATTTAATTTCACAATTACAAAAAAAAAGTTTTGGGAAGACAATAATTCATGAGTGACTCTAACTGGTGTCCCTGTTCGTTAGCCTCACCAACGGGGGCGCTCGGCTGTGCTGTCGGAGCATCGCCGTGTCCCATTAGCGGCGTGGTGCTGTGGGTCAGTCTAACGACTGACTCACTGATTAGGTTTCAGCTGCAGTTGCGTCGCTTCGCCGTAACAACAGACAGTGGGTAATTCGGGTGATCTCTGCTCTTTGAGGAAACTTATTAACAAAGTGATGAAACAGAGGAAGCAACACAGCAGCTGGAACAAACCCTCCAACATGCAGACAAATGAACGACGGAAAGCCAATCTTTACTTAAGGACGCAAAAAGATCTCCGTTACCGTGGATACCATCTTATTATTACTCCTATTCAGACTGTTGTAATTGAAACTCTTCTAGGTTCCTTAAATGTTGAGGAAAAGTACAGACACAGCTGCAAAGGCCTCATCGCTTCCTGCTCGCTGTGGTACAAGTTGAAATGACAGCTGCACCTCTGAATGTTAACACGGGCTGACGAGCTCCTCAGAGGTCACGGGTCAAATTAGGGACAAAAAAAACAAAAGGATGAAGACGAGCGGGGAGGAAGGAGGAAGGTGGGGGTGCAGGATGAGCGCAGGATGCTCTCTGTGGTCCCTCTGTCCTCTTCCCCGTCACCAGAGAGAGAGAGAGAGGTGAGGGGGCCGGTTGTCATGACGGCTGTTGTCATGGCAGCTGGACTGGGTGATAAACAGGAGGAAGAGACGTCCGTCTCTGCTCCGCTGCGAAAGCAGTGAGCGCTGTGAGCGCTCCCACCAAGTGCCTATCGTGTGTGTGTGTGTGTGTGGGGGGTGTCTAATAAATCACCTTCATCATGAACCTGTAACATGATTAACCACAGACTTACATGAAATCAGCTGATACACAAAAAAAACCACTTTCACGCTTTTAATCAACTCAACATCTCGGCTTCGTTACAGGTGTAGAAAAAGAGACGGCAGTTCCTCTAAAACCTCAGCACGTGAACAACTGAAAGGGATTCTGAGCCTCTTCATCAGCGGGGTACAACTCTGGTTAAAACGTGAAAAAACAGGATGAGGAAATAAGATCAGCCATTGAAACTAAAAAAGCAAACTCTCCAAAGAATTCCCAGAAAGGGGAGGGGGAGGGGTCGTATCTCTGGGTGGGGGTGGAGAGGTGGGGGGGGGGGGTCCCTCTGAGTAAACAGTGAGACCCGTAGAGGCACATCGCCCTCGTCTGCCGTGTGAGCCTGGTTCCTGGACCAGGGAGACGGCTGTGGGACTCATCAGTCCGTCGTCCTCTCTCTCTCTCTCTCTCTCTCTCTCCATCGTCTCGTCCCGTCTCAGCCACTCGTCTCTTTGCCGTCAGTCTTTGTTTCCGAGCCGTTTTTGCCGCCGTTCTCCAGCTCGGCCTCGTTCCCCGACGCCGCGCCCTCCTCCTCCCCCTCTTCCACCCGCTCCTCCCCTTCCTTCCCTGCCTCCCTCCCCTTTTGCCCCTGGCCCTGCTTGTCCCTGAAGACCTCCACGCCTAACATTCGGAGGTAATGGAACCTCTCGTTGCGGGGGACGAAGGCTCGGATGGACGTCTTCCCCCTCCAGCCGCAGAGCTGGATGGGACACTGCGGCTCCTCCGGGTTGCTGCGAGGCAGAGGAGAGAGAGGTGGGTGTCGGAACTGACCGGGAATCAGGCCTTCGCTTGGAAACGGTGCCTGTGAGGTGGCTGAGCAACTTACTTTGGGTTGGGAATGTACTTGAGAACGATGCTGCCCATTCCTGAGGAGACAACGGCGCGATACGATAAACAAACACAGCACGCAAACGCTGCAGGACAGCACAGATTACGAGCATTATCCGATGTGACGACTCGTCTTTAGCTGTTGACTGTGTGGCTCCTCTTGGTGCAGCGTTTTTTGGGTCAGCGCCTTGCTCACGGGCAGCGTTTTGTCAGGGGAAGTCAAAGCAGTAACTTTTTTCCCCTTTTTCCCATTTGTGGCCAGTGAAGCCGTGAACCCTCCCAGTCCTCTAATCTGCCGCTTCCCAAACGCCGCCCGGCTGCTTTCGCGCTCGCTCCTTCCGTAACTTCAATTACCCAGCTCCGCTTTTGTCGGGGAGCGATTATTTCAAAAAACGTACCCATTTTCTTGGCCTGGCCGTGGGCGTCGTCCTCCAGCTTGCTGAGGAAGGGGTTCTCCTGCGTCAGCAGCACTTTGATGTCGGCCACGCTCACTCTGATGATCCTGGAGCGAATGTACGGCTGGAGCGTGTAGATCCCCTGCGAGGGGAGACCACAAACACACACACACGCTGATACACCCCGGCTCTTCGCAGTTTACGCCGCGTCTATTAAGTCGATTCATTAGCGGTTTATTAGAGTGAGTCCTGCCCTCGGTGCCGCTTCTCGCGCGTTGACCTGAGAGTCTGCGTGTTTGTTCGTTTGGACTGCGATCACGCCTGAAGTTAAACCGGCTTAGCATTCTTCTCGGCATCGTCTGGGAGCCCGAGGTTCATTTGCATCCGAGAAGGAAGGATTAGGAGCGGCGTGTGAAAATGTGCAGCGAGGAATCGGGAAAGAATTTTACAACCGCAAAGTTTTCAATTAATCAGGCCGAGCGGGAACAAGAGGCTTAGCCGAACATTATTCTTATTGCGGCGATTAATCTGCGAGGATCAACCGCGGCTGTCTGGAAGCTGCAGCGTGGATGTGCGAGCGCGGGCTGCTCCGATTCTTCCTTTACCTCCTGAGCCAGCCTGAAGGCACAGCCGAACTCCTCGCCGTCGCTGTTGCGTGACCACACCTTCACCCCCGTGTTAATGACCTGGGAAACAAAACGCACAGTTAGTGTCTGCCGGCGCCGCCCGACCACGCTCGCAATAAATCAGAAGACTAACAAGTCGCTCGCTGAGTTCTCGTCGGTCCTTTTTTTTTTTCCCCCGTCGCCGGCATCGAAATAGATTCGGGAGCTGACGAAACGAGCTCGCTGTGCGTCTCGCCAGCCTGAACAGCTCGACACGAATGGAGTCAGTTTTAGGTTGTCGTGACTCGAAACTGTGTCATCGTTTGAGGCTGAATTCTTCAGTGGTCCGAGTTTAACTCGCTTCTTCAAAAATTCACCCGAGAGGAACAGATTCAGCAAGTTCTTCTCAGACTTCATCAATTCATTTGACTAAACTGCCACCAACTCGGGGTCACTGTGACCTTTCGACCTCGGAAATCTATTTAGTGATTGTGAATCAGATACTAGAAAAAACCCATTTAGGTGCTGAAGTTTGTTTGCAACTTTGTTGTAAATTCAGAGTGAGCTGAACTTTTCCCACGCTCATTATGCTACAAAACCACTGCAATCTGCTTTCTTTGAAATTAATATTTAACCTATTAATAATGAGAATTAACAGAGATTCAAGGTACTGAGGCTAATTATACTGAAACAATAATAGAAAACAATAAACTCCATTTGGGTGTTGGTGTTAAAGACCCCCATCCCTTACACTTAGTGGTCTTTTCAAATCCAAACAGTGGCTGGTGGTGTTCTTGGTAGAAGCACAGCTGATGTTTTCTGTGATTACACTAAACTCTTTAGCTGGAGGCAGCTACTTTACTCCATATTGGAGAACTGTGCAGTCAGTCTCTGGTGTCCCAGCAGGAGTGGAAGCAATCGGCAGTGATTTGCATCCTTAAACCCGACCACACGTTTGAGATAAATATGCGCGCTGTATTGTTGTAACCTGAAGGGAAATGAAGCTAATTTGCGTCGTAATTTAACACCGGGCTATCAAAGCAAAAGCAATCGATAAAAAAAAGTCATGACGTGCATCTCTGAGCAGAAAGGAAAGGCTGGTTTCCGAGTTTCTTTGTGATGCATTAAGAGGAAGCTGCAGCCGCCTTGTTTTAATAGTCAGGAGGTAAGAAGACTGAGAGTAAGCTGAGAGGAATCCAACGCTTTGGGAGGACAAAGCGCAGCACACAGCACCACCTGTGCAGGTGGAGGGCCAGACGGAAACCAAACCCGTCTGCTGCTTCTCCTCACATACAAGGAGAGACTCCAACAACACACCAGTATATGTCTGCTCTTACAAACAGAACACGCTCTCCAGCAGACACAGGCTGCCTCCATCGTCTCCAACCATCGATTATAGATCTGCCGGTTCTATTTCTGTCCGAGGGAAATGACGTCCCTTCCTGCCCACGCACCTTGATGCGCTCGCTGTTATTGAGCAGCACGTTGCGGAGCTCCTTGGACACCATGTACAGGTGTCTCTTCTTGCCCTCGTGGGTGCGGGTCAGAACGTTGAGCTTGGGGAAGTCGGGCGACAGGTCGTAGAAGGATCTGGGAGGAGGGAGAGAAAACAGAGGTGAGGGTTTGTTGCTCCAGAAAGACTGAGAACATTCTTTTGCACACTTGTGAGACGCTTACTGGATGGTGGTGAAGACGGGATCATCCTCGGTCAGGAACACAAACGGGTCTTCTTTATACCCAAACAGCCTCATCTTCTTGGAGGCAGGAGGTCTGAGAGAAAACACCAGTATATATGTGGAATCCATGCTTCAAGCACGTTGACTGTAAACCCAACTAATGAATAAAATAAGATCTCAAACCCCATTGACGACATTGTGTTTTATTTTGAAATCTATCACACTGGATTTTGAAGTCTTTATCTTTAATAACTGGGAAGAAAAGAGGCGGGACTTAGTTGGGAAAAAAAACATTATTTTCTCCTGCCGACGCTGATAAAGCAAACCTTTGTTGTCAGCTCTGTTTTTCTTCATTTATTTGTTGATGGCGGCTCAGGAGCCGACAGTTTCCCTTTGTTTTGAAGCTCAGCAGCGCGGCATGACTCACCCACACACCCCGTCTTGTTTGGCACCGGCCTCCTGAGCCGCGGCCTCCTTCTCCGTCTCCGCATCGACTTTCCCCTCTGGGCAGCCTCCTTCGGCCTCCTCCGGGGAGCCGTCTGGGAGGAGGGCGAGGCAGGCGGGGTCTGCTGGGGACGGGGCCGCCGGGGAGCCTTCGGTCTGCCCCGCCGCGCTCGCTGACACGTCTTTCCTCAGCTGGAGATGAAAGGAGGGGAGGGAGGAGGGGGGAGGTGGATGAGCAGAGAAGAGAGGGTGGGGGAAAGACTGACGGGGAGGGAGGGGGGGGTCCAGCTGTGGTCGGTGACGCTACGCAGGTGAGTGAGAGAGGAGGCGGGAGGATGTTCCTCCTGAGGAAACGCACTCGTACCCACATGGGACGATTATGCTCCATTTCCCACTTCAGCCTGAAGCTTCTTTACCTTCGGGTATCTTTTGTTCCACGGCATCGGGGCTTTCTTCACCAGCACGGCCACGAAGAAACCTCCCGTGTTCTGGTGATGAGGCAGGATCCTCATACTGTCATTAAAACACACACACGGATGAAGATACATTTCTATCACTGCTCTGAACAAGAGGATGCCACCTACTGTGAAAATGAACAAGGACCTTCCTTTTTTCTATCTAAGACAGTCATTAGGTGCTTCTTGGACACCGTAGCGCAACAGCACCCCCTGCTGGCACCACCCGCAACCAACAGGGGCACCGATGTTGATGCTGACGAGCAGAAATGACATCATCTACTATTGTCTGTGCCTGCAGGTGTGCGTGCAAGTGAACGTGTGCAAAGCTCAGTCATACAAACGCTGAGAAATAACTGAAAGCCTTCACTGTGCAGGAGAAGTTGGTGTCAATCACAACTGGATTTACAGGACTGTACGTGTGACCTGGACACTCATCGGACCAAATGAAGTGTGCTCACACACGTACCATCTCTCCAGATGCATCTCTGCCAGCTTCTCGGGGTCTTTCGGTGGGAACATGGTGGGCCGGATCTGCGTGTGACGGCTGCTGGGAACCTCGGACCAGTCCGAGTACCACTGGCCCTCTTTGGTCATCAGCTGCAGTCGCAAGGGCACACAAACTGGAGTCAGGCCACGGTGCCTGAAAACCCCCCCCTCACTGTCAATCAAATGCTGAAGGCGGGAGCTTGCGGCACCTTCCAGGAAGAGACACCCGGCATCCACTTCAGCCCCGGCAGGTCTGCCGAGCTGTCGGCCAGCTCCAGCGCTCCTGGCGAGGGGAACAGAGGGGGACTCATCAGTGCTCGTTGTGATGAAAGGGACTATGAACAAAGCAGGGCTGAAAGGAGGATGAATCCACAAAAACGCTTCTGAACCGCGTCACTGCGAGCGTTTCCTTACCTTCGCTTTTCTCCAGCAGTGAGGCGATGACGGCTTCGTCCTCTATGGGGTTGAGGGAACAGGTGGAGTAGACCATCCTCCCTCCCACCGCCAGCTGCTCCACGCCACGCACGGCGATACGCAGCTGCAGCCTGGGGCAAACAACGCAAACATGATTAGTCACAAAATAACACCCTCCAGTCGCTCCTGAAGTCAATATGACAAAGCACAGAAATACAGAAAACCCTGCCTGTGTCACATAAATGCAGAACCCCTCCCCCCTTCATTTCTTTCACCCTCTCACCCGTGGAGGTGCAGGCTGTTGCTGGTGGTCCACTTCTTCCACACGTCGATGTTCTTCCTCATGGTGCCGTCCCCGCTGTGGGACACAGAGCAGACAGCGGCGCCGGTCAGACTTTCAACCCTTTAGTGACCCGGAGCGTCGAAGCCACCGGAGATCGACGTGTTTTTATTCCACCGGGCGAAAAAAACGTGAGCGAAACACTTTGTGTCCAACTGCTGCGCTTTAGCTGATGACTCACACCACTGCTGCCGGCCTGCCTCCCTCTGTCTTCATTAAAGCCCACCCCCCCCTCTCCCCCCTTCCCATGTTGTGTTTGGCAGAACTCTCCTGGCTTCAGCGCGGATGCTGGCCAAACTCTGGGAAGGATTTGCAAACTAATGCACTTCTGCTTCGGCCACAAAAATGCGAGACTTTGGAGGGGGAAACGCGACGTGGACGCACGCTGTGCTGCTGGGTGGAGAGCTGAAGGAGGCTGCTGCGGACTCCCAGGTGGGGGCCGAGCCTCGTCTCCATCCGTCACCCAAATCTCCCAGCCAAACACCCACACACGCGGCCAAAGCTTAGCAGCCATTTTTTTTTTGTTCTTCCTGAACCCCTCTCGATCAGACCCCAGCCAGACGCCCCCCGCGCGCTGACCTGCAGGGCACGTCACACAGGATGCGATCGTAGAAGAGGATGTCCTTCTTCCCCTGCGAGTCGACGTTGAGCGTGGGGATGCACGAGGCGTCGTGGTTGATCACCATGATGCAGGGGCTGTTGAGGCGCTTGGCCTGGTGCACCAGCAAGTAGCAGCGCTTGTTGTCCACGTCGTTGGCGATGACGAAGCCCTCTGAAAGGAGGCGCGGAACAAGGTGGGACAGCGTTGGTGCACGGGAGACTTTCCCTCGAGTGGTGAACAGAGCTTTAAATTTAGCATTCGCTCTATATTTCAGTGTCGCCGTCTCACCAGGAAACGGCACGTCCATGTCAGCGTGCAGCATCTCGATCAGCTGGGCCGTTTTGGATCCCGGAGCCGCACACATGTCCAGGATCTGCACAGAGATGTGTGTCAACAGACTGAACGGTTTAAGTTCAATTCAAGCGTCAAAACGATCCGATTCGAGCGCTGTTCACCTTATGATGGGACTCGATCTTCATGAGCAGAGGAGGGATCATGCTGACAGCTTCTTGCCGGCTGATGTTCCCCTAAAAGTACAAGCAGATGAAAATCATGTGTGGAGCGCTCAAAGCTTTCACAACAATCTGTCAAACGCTATTTTCTTTCCGTACCGATTCTGTCTCGCTGACCAAAAACTGGTGGAACTTCTCCAGCAGCGGAGACTTCCTGATGATCTTCCGGCTCATGTTGGTGTGCCACGCCTGCTCGTCGGGATACCTGAGGAGGGTAAACACGCCGTCTGATGCAGAGTTTGTGGTTTCGGTTGTTATATTTCTACAGCTTTGGATAGAACCAAACGAAAAGTACCAGCTGAGCGGCTGAGGGGCTTCGATCTTCTGCCCGTCGATCTCCAGCTCCTGGATGTCTTTGAAGTACTTCCCCTTCAGGCAGTGGAGGATCTCCTTGGCGTGGCTGGAGGTGGAACAGAGATGCGCCAGTGATCCAGTGTTACAAAGCAGCGTCACAGCAGTTCCAAACTTAATCGGCTCACCTCTTGTATCCAGTGATCCGGATGGTGGCCGGCAGCGGCTCCCTCATGGCCTCCATGAACTCTTCGAACTCCCCCTCGGGCACCAGGCCCTGCTCCTTGTAGTAGTGCTCAAACAGCTTGTTCTCCTTGACGATATCGGCGTAGCCGGCTCCCCAGCCCTGGGACGCACGGACGTTTGGTCAGCAAATAGAGATGACTTTCTATTGCTACATACAGAACTGGAATATCAACGTGGAGAGGACAAATCTGGCAACCTCACATCATCAAGTTTGAGGTCCAAACTTGTTGCAGAAGCTATTCAAAGAACTTGCACGTGTGATTGAATTTTGGAGTGAACCACTGGCAGTTCTCTGATCAGTCACATGTAAAACAACTGTGTGGAAGATTCAACTTTAGCAAGAACTTGTACAACACTGCTCCATAGCACATATGGCTTCAGACAGCTGTATTGAGTTACAAACGAGTCCCAACTGCTTCATTTCCCACGGTGAAACTCAAGCTAGCAGATCTGGAAAAACATGTAGTGAGTCTGCATGTTTAAAATGTAGGAATCATGTCATATGTGTGTCCTGAGTGAGCCCCTGACATTAGCCCGCTTTGGCGCTGCGCCTTACAGCGTTGTCTCTGTGGTCCCGGTCCCCATGCTGGTTCTTCTGCCTCTGCCTGCTTCTCTTCCCCATGTTGGAGCTACACACCACCCTGGAGAAGAGTCTGCGGAGCGACGTGGCGGCTGGGCGCGCTGGGAAGAGCCTGCGATTCGGATGAAGCGCAGAAACAGCGGACGGCGAGGAGACGCTCCGCTCTGCTCCGCTGTGTTTCCCCTGGAACGTGTTGCCTCTGACGCACGTGAATCAGGACCCTACGCGGGGTGGCCACGGATGATGCCTGACCATAATTCCGACCGGCACTGCTCCTGATAAAAATGGAGAAATTTTAATTAATATTTAATATTTTAAAATATTTAATATTTTTGTTTTAATATTTTATATGTCTTTTCTCCTAATATAGCTATGAACTATGCAAATCTATTTGAAGCGTTGAGAACAAGACACTACAAAGTGTTTGTGTTGTTTCTGTAATTTGGCCATACATTAATATAGTTGCGAATATTATGGAGAACAATTGAACAATTAAAGCAAAGATAAAGTTGGGCCTGTGTCAAAATGAGAGGGGGGCAATTTACTGTATACTGTGCATTAGCTACGACACATCATTGATTTACTTTGCCACACCATGGAGCGTTTTAATTGGTTGGCCCGGACCGAGCCATCTTCGTTCAGAGAGCTGTGATTGGTCGGAACGGTCGGAGGCTACCTGCAGCGCCTCCAAGTCTCCGCCCGTCAGCCAGTAACGCGGAGAGCAGCTCCTGTCGGTGACTTTGTAGCCTCACTCCTCTCTCACTCTGTCTCCCGGGTCTCGCGTCTCTCTCCATCCCGATGGACGCGCTCCTCTCGGGGCTGTTCTCCTCCGCCCAGCAGGAGCGCCGCGCCTTGGACCTCATGGCGTACTTCATGATCCTCATGGCAGCCTGCACCCTCGCGGCTCTGCAGCTGGAGAACGTCCCGTACGGCCGCTACGCCACCAGCAGATACGGCTTCCCGGTGAACGCCAAGTTTGCCTGGTTCGTCCAGGAGCTGCCCGCCTTCCTGGTGCCCTTCTGCCTGCTGGTGTGGACATCATGTGCCAAAACGTCCGTGCTGGCCAACCAGCTGCTCGTTGCCATGTTTGTGTGCCACTACACGCAGAGGTGGGTACTTTCACTGAGAGAGGGGGTGGGGGGACCCGTGATGTTGCTCTGGTGTCAGTGTCAGGCATGCTGGAGTGAGCTGTCATGAGAGGGACTCTTACACAACACACGAGGTCATGATGTAAGACGACTGGAGTCACAAGAAGTGCTTTTATCAGTGTGGTCCAGCAGTTTTATGACCAACACAGCTTCTGTAGAGGAAAAGAAGAAAAGTGTTGACATGCTTGTTGTGCTGCAGGTCCCTTATTTACCCGTTCCTGATCCGAGGAGGGAAGCCGACACCCTTCATCTCCTTCGCCCTGGCCTTCCTCTTCTGCATCTATAATGGATACCTGCAGATCAGATACCTGAGTCATTACGCAGAGTACCCAGCGCACTGGGTGACACATCCCTGCTTCATTGTTGGTAGGTCGAGTCGGTTTCACCCGCCGTCGCCATAGAGATCCGAGTCTCTTTATTTGGCACGAGCATGCGACGCTGTTTACCTCTCATCTTGCTGCTATGTTCGTTGTCTTCCTTCTTCTCCTTCACTCATTCAAGTCCATGAAGAAGAAAAACTGTTGTGTTGTAAAAAACAATGTTGTTTATCTCTTGATCTTTACCTCCCAAAGAAGGAATGCTCTTCGTGTGAAATAGTTCAAATACCTGTCGACTTAGACACACTTACATTTACAATGTATCAAATGGAAAATGCAGCCTTATAAGTTAGTAAATAAATGCAGTTTTAGCTGCAGTTTTACTTTAATATCAGCGCAGCTTGTAGAGTGCAGACGAGTCATAACGATGCCTCTGAAGTGTCGAGTGGCGCACATTGACCTCGACCGTTCGCCCGAAATGTTGCCTGGTCTCGTGTCACTGTGACATGAGTCAGAGGAGGCGGCGGCAGGTCAGAGGCGTGCAGCTCTGATGATTCGCAGTCGTCCCACTGATGGATGGAGCCGCTCCTCCAACCTCAGAGGTCCTGCACACCTGCAAGTCTGTGACTGACTCGTAGCCACACGTTCATTTGGGTCATTAGATGGCTGAAACCAGCATCCAGCTGCCATTGCCATTAAAAAGGTGACATGACAGGCAGTGCTTACACAGATTACTAAATAGAAGTCATTTAGGGAAGTGTTATAAGAGCCCTTTGAAACTCACTAAAAAGCCTCTGTTTCAGTATCTAGTACAATATGTGTGTCTGTTGCATTCGCCTTTCTTCATTTACATTTTACCTCTCAACCTTCAGAGTTGTTCAAGGTCCTTTTGTCGGCATTCAAAAACTAAGAAAACCAAACTTCCCTAAATGAAGTGCGCTCTCTGCTGCATCACCTCATCATGGTGGGACGGACCCCACCATCGCGCAGCACATCAATCTCCTCCTGTTGCTTTTGGAAGGAACACAAAGAGCAGCAAATGACAGAGCTGTGACAGTCAGGCCTTTGAAAGGCAGAGCCTCGCCGTCAGGAGGCTTGTCGTTGAAGTCGCCAGCTGAAGAGGCTTTTGGTTTTTTCCGTCTCCAGGCGCTGTTCTGTGGCTCGTCGGCTGGCTGGTCAACATGCACTCCGACCACATCCTGAGGAACCTCAGGAAACCTGGAGAGACCGGCTACAAGATCCCCAGAGGTGAGGCCTTGCTCGCTGCACATCTGCAGGCACCGGGATTCGCTCGGCTGGAAATGAGGCTTTACGGCATCGCCGTGCCAAGTCTCAGCCTCAGTCTGAGTGGGTGTCCATTAGTTTTGGGAATGAATCACATGTGAAAGTGACGGCCAAATTGCAAAGGGGTTGAAATGCAATCGAAGAGATGGCTCAGTGCAGCCTGGCACAAAGGCGCATTAGGCAGATTTGCACTGGAGAGAAGAAGCTGTTACTGTGAGGGGGCCGGGGGGGGGGGGGGGGGGGGTGGGGCACGATTCAGCACT